>VZSE01010195.1:1035103-1347467 GCA_013398275.1 Promerops cafer
TTTTTTTTTTTTTTTTTTTTTTTTTCTTCAGGTGTGAAAAGTCCAGGCTTATTGCTGATCTTATTTGAGCATGGCCATCAAATTCATGCCATGAACCAGACTCTGGCTGCTGCATACAAAGTGAGCCAAATGTTCGTTTGGGGCATTTCAGTGTCTGGCAGCATTTGCCTTAGGTTTTCTGTCATGAGCTTGCAGCTTTTTTAAATCTGCTGTTGTGATGAGTTAGCCTGCTTGTACAGCTACTGCATTTGTTTCAGAGGGAAACCTCTCCTTAAATAGCTTCCAGCCTTTGGAAACTTCATGTTAGCTTGCAGGAGGGCTTTAGCTCTCATAAGGGATCCCAGAGGTACATAAGCCCTGTGAAGAGGCTGGTACAACTATTTCAGAACCTGGTCTTCAGACCACAAGCAAAAAGGCATTGCAGGAAGGAGAGCTTATGAGACACTGGAAATTAGGCCCTTCCTTAATGTTTCCTGGAAAAGGGCAGATTTACACCTCAGTTTTGTATCTGCAGAATAAGGGTTATGGAGACAAGAATGTGAATTTTAAAATAGGGTTTATGAAGCATAAGTTATTGTCCTCAATTTCACATAAATGTTCATATTAAAAATAAAAGCATGTTGCAAAAACCTTAAACTTCCACATATGACAATCAGAAAGTTATTGTAGTCAGGTGTCTGTTGTTCATCTTTTTAAAAATGTTTTGTTAAGTGAAAGTTTATAGCAGAAGAATTATTATATATTTAGAAAAGCTTGTTTGACATGAAATCTTTATTGTGAGCATAAATCTTCTCTATAAAACAAAAGTCAAACATCATGGCAGTTCCACAGGTTTTCCTATTACAATTATCTTTTTCTGCTTTTCATGGAGTTAGTGTATACATAACAATGGGGAAAGAGACTCTGGCACCTATCAGTGGTAGAAGAAATGCATTTAAAGGGCACAATAATGAGGATTCCTAAGGAACTGAAGTCACACATTTGGTACAAGTGGCCTTTTCACAAGTTTGTTGCTTCTTGCTGAATAGCAGCCACTGGCTGCCACACATGGCTGACTTCCTGAAGAGTTCTAGGAGGGTTTGATTCATTGTTGTGACTTTATTAATACAGAATCATGAACCTGAATTAACCAACCAATTTAGACAAGACCATCTGTTGTCTAATAAGATGTGACTGTAATTTGAATAGTGGTTTTATTATAAGTGTATTATGGGATGAAGGACAAGCAGATATTAGCTTTGTCTCATTAGCTTACAGGAAAAAAATGTAGTTAGTTCTCCACTATGGAATATGGAATATTTTTCTTTAAGTCTTAGCGCAGTTCTGTGTACAAGTATACCCCCATCTATATCTTCTCTACCATACAATAATGTCAAAACTAAAAAGAAAATGGGATTCAATGCACCTTCCGAAATACTCTTGTGGTACCTCTTTAGTGGCAATAAATCCATTTTGTTCTTGCTTGGTTCTTCATGGTGCTGCTGGATACCCTTAGTGCTATGAAGATGAAAATGCAGGCAATCTAGTTTATCAATATTTTGTCAATGTCATCTGGTTTTGCTGTATTTAGTTGTCCTGTCTGGTCTATTACAAGAACAGAATGTCAGCTAAGTACTGAGAAAACCTGTTCTTTTCTGGATGTCTGGCAATGAGAAAATGAACAAAGCACATTGTAAAGCTGACTTGTCAACTCAAAGTCTCCCTAAAGCTTTCTTATGTTTTTATATGGATGTTAGATAATACGGTAGAGTAGATTAAGCTTTACTACTCACCATTATGCTTTTATTGAACCTCTAAAACTTAATATTATAGAACCATTGTCCAGTTAAGTAACAAGGATAAACCTTTTCTTTGGTCATAAAAACCCAAGCATTAATCCATATGAATGAAGATTAAGACAGAAATAAGTGCAGATTTGTCTGGCAGTGATTTTCTAAAAGAAGAAGAATGTTGTGTATTTTGTATAGTTTCTGGCTGAGATGTTGCTAGCTCTCATATCTGAGTGATCTTGAATCCAGGAAAGCAAAACATAATTAACAAGGAATATAGTACTACTAATTAGAAGATTGTATTAAAACACCAGACTGAGTGGTGCAGTCAGCGTGCTGGAGGGAAGGAATGTCGTTCAGATGGACCTTGACAGGCTTCAGAAGTGGGCCTGTGTGAACTTCATGTTCAATACAGCCAAGTTAAAGGTCCTGCACCTGGGTTGGGGCGATCCCAAGAACAAAAACAGGCTGGGCAGAGAATGATCTAGAACAGCCCAGCTGAGAAGAACACGGAGTGTTTGTGGGTAAGAAGATCAACATGAGCCAGCAATGTGCATTCACAGCCCAGAAAGCCAAACACATTCTGGGCTGCATGAAAAGAAACGAATGAAAAACCTTTTCCTAATATCCAACCTAAACCTCCCCTAACAGAGTTTAACGCCATTTCCTCAGGTCCTGTCACTTCTCAGCACAGACAAGAGAGCAGCAGATTAAGGGAGGTGATTTCCCCCCTCTACTCTGCTCCTGTAAGACTCTGGAGTACTGTATCCAGCTTTGGGGGTCCTAACACAGGAAGGATGTGGACCAGCTCAAGCAAGTCCAGAGGAGGGCAGGTAGATGAGCACCTCCCATATGAGAACAGGCTGAGAGAGTTGAGGTTGCTCACTCTAGAGGAGAGAAGGCTCCAAGAGAACTTAGGGCAGTCTTCCAGTACTGAAAAGGGACCCACAGAAAAGCTGGAAAGGGCCTTTTACCAAAGGCCTGTGATAGCACAAGGGAATTGGCTTTAAACTGGAAAAGGGTAGGTTTACATTACACCTAAGTACTTCTAAGAACTTCCAAGGAAGAACTTTACTGTGAGGGTGGTGAGTCACCGGAGCAGAGAACTTGCCAGAGAACTTCTGGGTACTGCATCACTGAAAGTGTTCAAGGCAAGCCTGGATGGGGCTTTAAACAACCCAGTGTAGTGGAAGGTGTCCTGCCCATGGCAGGGAGTTTAGAAACAGATGATCCCATCCAAAGGTCCCATCCAAACCAAGCCATGGAAAAAAACTCAGGAGTTCCTTGATACGGATATTATGATGTGAAAAATTATATCAACAGGTTTTGCACTTCCATGTTTCACAACACGTAGATACAGGAACATGAAAGAGCAATTAAATACAAAGGTCTTCAATTTCCCTTTGGCTCTACTCTGTTGCTACCACCTTCATAGTCTGAATGATGAGCTTCATAGTCAGCTGGCAATGCCATTGCTTAGTCAAAGACAGAAAACAATCCAGAATCTTAGAGAAAACAGTTCTGGCACTAGGCTAAAGGTGAGCTGTAATGTGCAGGATAAGACCCTCCTTGGATATCGGACCAAGAAGGCAGCAAGGGCACAGTAAGCTTCAAAAGCCAGAGTGCTTTTAATCCTCCAGGAAAGCAAAGAATTGAAAGTGATTCTTTTTATGAAAAGATCCAGTCATTGTATTGACTTTTTCAGAGAGGGCGGACAATGAGTTTTCTGTACAATTTAATGAAGTATCACCAGAGAAGAAATTACATAATATAAAATCTTTAGACAAGATTGAAAGAGCACATTTTGTGTTTCAAGAATGGTAAGGATTCATTGCAGCTTCACATTTCTTAACAAACCCTGAAGTGAAAACGATGTCTCTCCATAAATCCTACTGTATCATTTGGACAGGGAGCTGCTTTATGTTCACATTCATATGGTTTTAAAGCCATAAAATAGTATCCACAAAATTTTCTGAAGCATTTCATTTTTTAGTGAATCTGTAAAGAGTTGTAAGGAGTGGGAAGCCTTTTGTATTTGCAAGAGTAGAAAGTCTCAGGCAGCAAGTACAATCTAAGCAAAAGGAAAAAGCAGGTGCTGATCTTTGATTTGGAGAAGATCAGAGGGTTCTTTGCACATGAAAAAAAATACACATCACCAACAGGGCCACAAGTTTGAAAGTAATATTACAGCATGTTAGTCATGTTCAGTTTATATTTGCTGTGTCTCTGTATGTTTTGGGTATTTTATTAACACTTTTTTTTTATTTATTACTGAAATCAAAATGCAGTATTTACTTCCAAGGAATATGCAAGACTTAAAGTAAAAGGAAATTGTTTTCCAGCAAAGGCTCAGATAAGTTAAACATCTAAGAGTTTCTTTTAATGGTTCTATTTGGAAGATACTTTTGGGCAAGGCTTGTTACACCTGTTACACCTTTTAAAATGGAATATCATGTCTTGTATATGTGAATTCTGTTGAATAACATTAATCCCAGGAAGCAGCCATTGAAGCCTTTGGAAAGGGGAAGGTAAAAAAAGCTTCTATTTTAAAGGGGAGGTTATAGTCAAGGTTAATTCAGGGTGTCATGAAAGTGTGGCTGTGACAAGATTTAGTGACAATGAAAGGCCAAATTAATGCAAGATCAGTGGCCTGACTATTGATTCTTATCATCGGATCCTGCTGAAATGAAGTCATTATTTAATTATACTTTTACTTACACTATAAATGGTTCCCAGAATAGACTGCACTTGATTTTGATGTCTGCAGCTCCATCTTCACTTTTATTTTACACCCATAAATGAGGAGGGAATTAATATAAGCACTCCACAAAATTTTCATTTATTGTACTTCACATGCTGTCATTTTCCTGATGTTTTTATTCTTCCATTCAGAACAGTCTGTGATATCAAATAATTCTGGGTACAGAAGCCTCTGAAGATTGTGAAACCAAAATTTCTCTAGATTTGATTTTAAAAACCAGTGTTTGAATGGTTTTCCTTTTCTTCTTCAGTGATTTAAAATATTTTCTTTTACTATCTCCTGAAGTAGACTAAACTTACTTTTCATACTAAAAGAAGTAACTTAACTGAGACCTAGAAGAATCTAATAAGTACTTTATTGGGACTTAAGATACAACACCAAGGGCTTTGCTATAGAAATCTATATGGGAAAGCTCAAGCACCTACAAAATCTCAGCAACATTTACTGAACAGTCTAAATTGCATTGTTTCCCTATTTTATATTACCTATTATCAATATCAAATATTTATACTTGATTCCCTTGATTCTGAATCAGATCTGTTTGGCAAATTTGTGACTAATAAAAGCTGGTAATTAATTCAGGTTTAATTTGTCTTGTGGACCAAGCCCCACATTTCTATAAAATTACACAGATTTGAAGACCCAACAATTGAGAAAAATAATTGCAGTAGTTCTATGTTAATAGCTGAGCGCTTAGACATTTTTTCCAACCTTATGATGCCATGAAAATGTGACTGGTTGTCATTGTAATGCTACAGTTTGAAAAGCAGCATGTAAAAATGAGCAGAATTCACATTTTAAATGCAGGATTATGTTTGCCATTTTTAGAACATGAAAGTATCTACTGTGCTTGTATAATGCAGTGAAAACACAGTCTTGCTCAGAACAAGAATCTTAAATAAATAGTAATTTTATTGAGGAAAAAATCTCAGCTCAGTGGAATAAAGTTTCATAAAAAGTTTGTGAGAGGTTTAGAATCATAGAATATTAAGTTGAAAGCGACCCACAAGGACCATCACATCCAGCTTGTGGTCTCACATAGGGCCACCCCAGGAATCACAAGGTGTGTCTTAGAGTGTTTTCCAACTTCTTGAGCTCTGTCAGGCTGGTGCTGTGACCACTGCCCTGGGGAGCCAGTGCCCAACCACCCTCTGGGTAAAGAACCTTTTTCTAATACACAACCAAAACCTCCCCTGACACATCTTCAGGCCGTTCCCTCAGTCCTGTCACTGGCCACCCCAGAGAAGAGATCAGTGTCTGCCCTTTCTCTTCCCCTCACAAGGAAGTTGTAACTGCAATGGGATCTCCCCTCAGTCTCCTCCAGGCTGAAAAGACCAAGTGACCTCAGCCCCTCCTCGTGTGGCTTGCCCTCTAGGCACCATCTTTGTAGCCCTCCTTCGACACTCTCTAATAGCTCTATATCTTTCTTTTATTGTTGTGCCTAAAACTGCACACAGGATTTGAGGAGAGGCTGCATCAACTCAGAGTACAGCTGAACAATCTCCTCCCTTGACCAGCTGGTGATTCCAATTAATCAGATAAAGGCAGCAAAATTAACCTTTTTTAGTTTTGATCAAATAAATGAGTAAAATCAATCAGAGTTTAATCTAATTTTCATTGTATCCCACCATATTTACAAAAGCTTCATCTCCACAACTCCTTTTTTGTTTTGTACACTGTATATTTTTTCTTTTTAAATAAAAGAAAACAAAGCTGTATCATTTACAGAGGATAAAAGATAAATGTGTAATGAAACAAACCCAGCCTCTGCATGACTGTCCTGTACTCTAAGATATCTATCTCCAACTTACCTCATATTGTGGACTTTTCTCCTTGGAACATTATTCTCATTTTAAAACTTCTCCTACAAGAGAGAGAAAGAGAAAAATCAACTTATTAGACGAGTAAGAATAGAAATAGCTTCCTTTAATAACCATCTCTAGTTGTCGCTTGGTATTTAGGCATTCAAAAAACAAACAAATAAAATGCAGTTCATAAAGGGTTTGCTTGCTCATTCAGTAGCATGTGATTAGCCATTAAAAGATAATATAGCAAGATCATTATGTTCAAACCATAATGTTGAAGAAATTCCTTTTCTCTCTTGTGCACCTATGTCCATAAGCAATAGTGTTAAAATTTTCACATTTTCAACTACTACAAAGGGAATATATACATTTAAATTGGAGTGATAATATGTAAAGCATTTTGTTAATGCTTTTCCTCTGAAGGAAGAAATACAGCTATAGTGAAATTCTTTCTGGTTCAGCTTGTCTTTCAGTGCCCTTGACAACTGTAGGGTGGGAGAAAGAAGTGGGAAGAGAGGCTGATTCCTGTGCTTCGGAATTTCAGTCTTGGCTAAGTGTGTTTGCTTTTGTCATTTTTTTTTCATTTCTTTAACTTTTTCTCATCATAATAGGTGCCCAGCAGTATTTTTGTTCCATGTCTAGCAGCAGCAATGTCACTGATCTCACCATTTTGTAAGTGTCTTCACTCTGCCAGTCAGGAGTCTCACAGGTAGAAAAGATATAGGAATGGGAATGAGATATATGGGTTGTAAAGGGCTGATTATAGTAAGAACCCACTTCCTGGAGTCGTCTTGTACAAGGGAGTATTTCCGCAACATTATTTTGTACATTTTTTTCCCAATGTTATTTGCCAAAGCTGTCTTTTTAAAGCAGTGCTGATTTCACAGTGGTATTCCTGTTGTCTTCTTCACTCAAGGTGAATAATATTGCTGCACTGAGGACATCTCTCCTGTCTTGTGAAATACCTCTGTATTTTGGACACGACAGACTTTCCTTACTTTTAAAAGGTTTGGAAAGAGGTTGTGGTAGAGTAGCTGACAGTTCATCCATACCGGAGATGATGAGGATGAGACATCATTCTGCAGGCATTATAAATGGATATATAAAAGGCACTGAGAGTGCCTTTATGGTTTGATAGTGTTTATCCCTGTGGTTCTGGAAACCAGACCACTAGGTGTATTATATTGCTGTACATAAATTGTATTCCAGCATGTTTTATAAATCAGGTGGCTTAATCAAATAAAGACAAATGGCAATGGAATAGCTTAAATACAAATTTACTGCCAGGTAGCCATTAAAAAGCATTATATATATATATTCCTTTTACTGGATTTTCTGACTTAGCCAGCAATAAATTCAGTCATTTTTCACTTAGAGACATGGGTCAAATTGTCATTCAGCCCAATCTGTGTGGTCTTTTGAGGTTCAAGATGAATGGGGTTTTTTTCATCCAGCAAGGGCTGACATCTTATTTTACAAGCTGTAGAGCTTCTTTCACTTTCTTAATGGAGAACTTGGTGTGCTGAGGGAGAAATACAAAAATCCTTTCCTTGGATTGCAGATGTGTTCAGGACTAGTGCAGTCAACAGTACAATCAAGACTGCCCTATTTATTTTTTTTTTAGAAGAGTGTGACAGTCAATTGGGAAGAATTACACCAGCAGGGACAAGGGCAGTCCCAGTTACAAACCTTCCCCCATGTGCACTGTGTCTCAGACTGAGATTTCAGGAGTTCTCCCTGGAGAGCATAGGTACAGTGGCTGCATCAGGCCCTCAGTCAAGCAGTGGTACTGTGGCCATTGACTGCATCACCAGAGGATCTGTGGAAGCATGACAGATCCAGAGTCCGCCTAAAAAAAGGTGAAAACACACAGGGTGGTTTTATGCGCAGATATCACATCCTGACACGCAGTCATGATGTGGCCACAATAGCTGGAAGCGCTGCACTTTTGGGTTGATGCATGGCGTGGATGGAGGAAATTATTACTCCTTCCCATGCCTTCCAAATCCATTAAATATAAAATCTTTATGAGAGAGAATGTGTCAGATATTAAAGTGATAAGAAAAGACGACGCACTTGATCTTAGCCAACAGCTGGGAAGTGTGCATCTGGGACGGGGGCTTCAGTGCATACTGCAGAGCACTTCTGCCCACTGGGAATGATATAGGATCAGCACTTTCAAGGGCTGTTGATAGATCTAAAAGATGACACATAAAAGAATGATTTCTGCACTTGAGAAAGTAAGAACTGTAAATCAATACAATTACAGCAGTTCATAGAGATAACTGAAATTGCTGGGGTTTAGATTACTCTGGCAAAATTTCTGAGCAAAAGAAATCTTAGGCTATATTGTTTACCTCCTTAATATCTTCTTTTATTTTTCTCATTTATAGATCTGCTGCCTCTTAGATACTAGTCAGCCCTACACAAAATGAATTTTCTTGCTCAGTTTTGGGGAAAGAAAAAAGTAATCTGAATAATATCTTACCTGCTGGGAATTTATGAGGAACAAGATATTAAAAATATTTCCATATGGTTGTAGACACTATTTCTGGTTTTTACATCAACCTAAAATTCATGGTAGGTTAAATGAAGATTTAATAGTAAATTTCACATACGGTCTGTCTCTAAATAAAAGAAAATCTGATTGTCAGATATGTTTTAATAGATTAGGTTTAATCTGCTTCCTGCAGGTGTGAACAAATAACCGGCTTAAACTTGACAAATTGTCTTTTGTTTTGTACTTGCTTCTTTCAAACCAATGCTACAATGTCCTTACTTTCTTTTGGAACTATTTCCCAAAAATTACGGTGCCTAAAGTATAATATTATAATACTAGTTATCATAAAGGCAATTTGCTGCTGCAGTTCACCCTTCTGCTATCAGGTAAAAGACAATGCATCTAATTTTAGTTTTTTCATACACAATTTCAGGTTTTCTTATGTTTATGTGGATCTGAGTGTGAAGAAGGAAGGAAGTTGAATCTTTTACACAAGACTAGTTTGTTTTAATATGCAAAACATTCTCTGGGAAATTATATACTTGTCTTCATATCAGGTAGTCAGCCAGTGCTAGTACTTAGGACCATGTTTTTCTTTAGTATACAACTCAGAGACAAAATGCTGAGAAGAATCCTTGTTCATAGAAACATTAATTCCCCTAACTATTTTTGTTTTAATCACCTCCCTATGTTTCTCTTGTAGTGGCTTGGAAGTAGAACACAGAGACACTAGTGAGGATTCCTCTGTTTTTATGTTTTGTGTCTATAGGTAAGGAGCTTTGAGGAAGAGATTAAAAGGAAAATAAAGGAAAATAAAATGATGGGATGAAGATTTACTCTCAGATATGCAGTTCTAAAAACTGCAAGTGCAATAGTCAGCAGAAATGTGAGCACACATCCCATAAACAGGTCATTCCAGACCATAGTCATCATCCCAAGGTGCACTTGAACATCTGTTAAATATTTTATATATGGTACTTATATTTACAAGTAGCTCTCTGAAAACCTAACAAGAGTATTAGAAAGACCATAAAGGAGGAAATGTTAACATGGAGCTGTAGGGTGATCTCACATGACTTGGGCTCATATAATGCGGTGGGCGTTTATGGATCCTATAAATAGATGGTGAACTATTTTTAAAGTATCATTCTGCTTCTGTGGTACACTGAATATATTACCAAGACATTGTGGTTGATTATTGGAACCCAGCAATATATCTAACTAGATCCTTGCTGGGATACCTTAAAGATCTGACATCTTTCTTCCCTTTAGAACTCAAGGAAATAGTTAAATATGTTTCCTTTCAATCTCTATGCTTGCACATGATTCACACAGAATTTATTTTACTGTCCTGTCTGTTGTGGTCCATCTTGTGCTTAACTCACATCATGACATTAAAAAGGAGAATAAGCAAAATATTATATTCTATTGTGTCCCAGAAAATTAGCATCTTGCTTTGTACTGGGCTGCAGGGTCTTCAGAAAACTGTTCCTCTTTAAAGCAGGTTTCACATTCCTTAGTGCCTTGATGACTGTGTTTTGTACCTAACCTGTCTCTGACATGGTGCGACCAGCTTATTGGAAATGATCAGAGTGAATGTTTTGTTTCAAAACTCGGCACTCTTTATTTGGTCTTTTGATTTTCATGGAGAAGGACCAAGAACATGAGCAACTTGAAAAATCTTGTTTGATTTCTATGGGTATTCCTTAGCCTTTTTTCCCAATAGCCCAGGCTAGTAATGAAATTTTACCATTTGAATTTACCCGAAAACCATTCAACATAGGCATATGATGAGGCTTAACAAGTAGGCAAAGTCATCAAACTTGGATGTTCCTGCTTCATTACTCCTACAATTATATTTCTTTCTCTATGAAACATACCCTCCTTTTAGTACTAATCTACCCAGTTCCTACCCTTTTGTCACTGTGAATATGCAGCCCAGACAATTCACCAATTATGTAGGAAAACAGCTGGAAGGAGTCTACATATCCTTACTTTCTGTTTCTAGGAGATTGCCATTGTCAACTAATTCAGATAATGATCACATTACTAATTAGTGATCACCTTGCTATAAGCTTTAAAGTGTCTTTTGCATCTTGACTCCAGGTTTCTTAGAGCAGGAATGAGCAGGAACAAGTTGGGTCAACCTGTTGTCACTTGTCACCTCGAATTATTGCACAGCTTATCATCAACCCAGACTGCCAATATTATGTATGCATTTATTTCTTTCTCATGAGTGTGTTCTTGCTGACACTGCACAAATAAGACATCCCACAGCCCTTTCCACCACTCTGATTCAAGCCTTTTTTAAGTCAGTGAAACAATTCACACATCAGTAGACAGTGAAGGAGAGGTACTTGTGAGTACTTGTGAGTGATCAGAGCAGTTTTGCCACTCTCAGAGAGAACGGCTTTTCTTCTCAGGTGCTTTTTTGGTTGACATGGTGAATCACAGGCAATCAGCAAGAATGCTTTCAGGAATATACTCTGCATTTCAAACTTCGTGGGTGTTGCAAGTAGGACTGGCTTTGACCATTCTTCACATCACTTTCCTATCCAGATACTGCTGCAAAAAACGTCTAAGTGCACTATTTGATCATTATCTCCTGCTGTGACAGTTCTCTTTCTCTCAGTTTTTCCTTCCGCTTATCTGGGGGTTTGATTTCCAGATTATCAAGGACTTCCCTTTCTATTTACGATTTGTACCTGAGCAATACTTAACCTACTTCTCTACAGCAGTTTTCTTTCCTCACAGGGAGCACGAGGCTGAAAGAAATGAGCACACTCTCTTTTAAGTGAGAGGCAGTTTAGATTTTTTTCTCTGGGAAGAAAGCAGAGTAGCTACTTTTTATTAAGAGAGTGTCTTAAAGTTTACGTTCCATTAGAAATGGTGGGGTTTGAAAGCCTAACAGCTGTGAGATTCCTTCTTTGTTTCTGTGTAATGGAAAACTTTTCATTCTCTGGGAGTGGATGGAAGAAATTTTTTCAGAGATTTTTCACCTTAGTGTTGTCCTCAAAATTCTAGGAAAGTAACAGATAGAATCTGCACCTCAAATTCTGTTTAATGTGGGATTACTCTAAAAACAGACGAGAAAGATAAATATTCTTCCACAAAAAATTTGCAGGGCAGATTTTTCAGCTCAATGATGCCTCATGGGATGTAAATCCTTGTATCCTGGAGTATTTTTTCAGCTTGTATGTTTGTAAGCTAAATAAATTTTCACTTCCACCCAGTTTGTTTGAATTTAATTATGTTTCTGACAGGTAAAATGGGATTTAAGAACATTTTAATATCTGAGTGTTCAAACATTTTATTTTGTAAAAAAAAATTCTTTAAAGTGTCATTCAGAAGTGAATGAAGAGATTTAAAAAAAGCTTTACACAAAATATCTTGTGACTGCTGCTTTTCAAGTGGTTTTCTAAAATTAGGTTTTCTGTATTCAGATCATCTGATAAGTAATTTTCCTAGTTTCCCAAAAATAGGAGAGGCTATCTTTTCCTCTGTAGATAGAGCTTCAGTCTCACCCAACATCTGAACATTTTGTCCTTGTCTTTTTTTGCTCTTGACTTATGTAGAGAAATTATGAAATTCCACAACTCACCTCTCCAACAGTTATTTATTATTTGATGGGCAGCCTCCTGAGAGAGGCTGCCCATCAAATAATCTTTTAGAGACTTCCAGTCTTTATTTTCATATGGCCACTTTCACAATTACTTGTTGTGATACCTTTGGCAAATTACAGATAAGAGTGATGCCCATAGGCAGTGTTCAAAAATTCTGATGCTTAACTTTAAGGGGTTTATATACTTAAATTCCTTTATAAATTACTTGTAATATTTTGTGGTTTCTCATCTGCTGAATAGAGGGTCAATATTAGTACACCTTCCAGAATTATGCACGTCCTGGAACACAACTGAGATGACAAAATAAGTAAGAAAAATGCCTCGAATTTTAATAAGCATTAGAAAGAAAGGTAGTTGCCATGTTTCACATGATTTCAAAGTCATGGATACTGGAAAAAGACATCTCAGTTGGACAAAAACAATGGCTAAAATTTCCTCTTCTTTCTTAGTGCTGCATGGTTTGTTATCAGATAGTAAATGTGTAATATTTTTTGTTACATTATAAAACTTATTTAGGGTTCAGCTATATTGCCCTAAATTTTTTCTAATTATTTAATGAACATCTTGAACTGTACATTATACATTTACTAGAAAAATATTTTCTGGGATATGAATATTTTAAAATTAAAATGACCATGTTTTGTCTCATGATACTAATGAGATTTACTATCCCAGGATTGTGGGAATCTTGCAGCTGCTTAAAAGGTTGTAGTTTTTTGTTTTTAGTTTGATATAATTCAAGCACAAAGTCATAGGCATTAGAACAAAGCTGTAGTACTTAAACCAGCTCTTCTGGCTTTCAGTCATCTGGGATGAAATTGTTAAAAAGATACCTATTTTTGTCTTTAGGAGGTTAATATTAGACTAGACTTTTGGTTGATATAAGCAAATATTCTCAAATTGACCTTCTACAACATAAATTCCTAACTGAGATGGCTGATGCAATACTTCCAGATGTGTTATATCAGATTGTGCTATAAAAGCAGTGAACTGAGGTCTTAGCTTCTATGAACCAGTCTGAAGCAATGAGAAGTACTTCAATAGAGCATTCAAAATCTTATTAATATTTCTATGTCTTTCTAATTGGATACGTACAGACATAATTTCATCTGAAATCCGCTGAAAAAAACTTTCTTGATACCTTGACTATTAAATTAAATCAGCAATACCACAGTGCTCATGAAAACAGCCAAAATATGGATGAAAAGAAAAGTTAATTACTTGGATCCAACAGTGAGTTCTCCTTTGAAGAAAGAGCAAAAGGAACAAAACCATCATTACCAGCTAAGCTTTACCTGCTTTTCCCAGTAATAAAAACAAACAACAAAAGAAATCAATAGGCAGTAATTGTAACATATGGAGAAGATAATGTCAGAGGTATACGGCAAAAAATAGTCACTGATTGGACTGAAGTTTAGTCATTGTCCTGAAGTTAATTAAAGTTGAAATTAAAGAAAAGGCTCTTAGGATGTGTGATCCAAAGGTTTCTAATAATCTTGAGTGCCCTATAAAGTGTACTTCATGATATATCTCAGTCTGATCCTAGTTACATCACTGTTATGATGGGTGATCAGAAATTATGAGTTTTGTGCTTAGGAGAAATTTTCTCAGTACTAGCACATTGAATGCAATTCTTAATTAAAGGTTTTTCTTCTTCCTTCTCTTCTGAAATCATGAGCATGAACAACTAATCCTTATGTCCCCTTTGATCTTTAAGTAGAATATTTAATAGGAATGCTAGAATTAAAGTGTAGAGGATTTTGGGACAGGAATCTCTAGAATTGTACCATGGAGCTCTCACAGATTAGCTTTCTAGTAAAAGAACGTAGGGATACTTCGTGAAGTTAGTCAAGACATTCTAATGATGCAAGTTAAAACTCTGACCTGGCCACATACATAAGCTTTTTATTATGCAAAAATAGTGAAGGGCCTAGAGGGCAAGCTGTATGAGGAGCAGCTGAGGTCACTTGGTCTGGTCAGCCTGGAAGAGACTGAGGGGAGACCCCATTGCAGTTACAACTTCCTTGTGAGGGGAAGAGAAAGGGCAGACACTGATCTCTTCTCTGGGGTGGCCAGTGACAGGACTGAGGGAACGGCCTGGAGTTGTGTCAGGGGAGGTTTGGGTTGAATAAAGGGAAAAGGTTCTTCCCCCAGAGGGTGGTTGGGCTCTGGAACAGGCTCCCCAGGGAAGTGGTCACAGAACCAGCCTGACAGAGCTCAAGAAGTATTTGGACAGTGCTCTCAGGCACATGGTGTGACTCTTGGGGATGGTGCTATGCAGGGCCAGGAGTTGGACTCAGTGATCCTGATGACTCCCTTCCAACTCAACATATTCTATGATTCTGTGACTCTACTCCTGTATAAACTCTTGAGATAATTAGGTCATGAATAAAATAATGCTTGGGAAACTTATTCATTTTCTATCATTAAGTATAATAATTTAAGGATGCCAGTACCTCAGTTTCTCAGACAGTGCTGGACACACATCAGCTTGCTGAGTGGAATGCTGGATGATTTAGCCAATATTCAAGTGTCAAAGACAGGGATTCCTTTCAAAATTCTCTCTACTTATGGACCATTTACATGAGATTGCAGGAATATACCTCACCCTCATCTTGAACACCAAATGGGAAGGAAGCAGAAATTTCTATTTTTAATCCAGCAGTTTGACTGTTAATGCATTTGTAAAGCTTGTGAAAAATAAAATACAATCCTCTTCTCCTTCAAACTATGGCTTGTTCTTGTGTAGAAGCATTTTTAAAGAGTATCTATTTCCTTGGCCAGTTGGCTAGATTGGTTGGTTCCTCCCAGCAGTTTCGCCCACAAGGTCTTCATGCTAAGGAGTGACTCCGTGGTTTCAAATGGGAGAAGTTCCTTTAGGTGCACAGGAAACGTAGGAAGTATGTGAGTTCCCTGATATGGTCTCAGGAAAGGTAGGAAGTATGCGAGTTCCCTGATGTGGTCTCAGTAGTGGTTCATTTTGCTCATATTTGACAAATTTTATATTATGCCAAGAAATGACAGGATTTGGACCTAAGTGTGGTGTATGGACTTACTCTGTGAGTTTAGGTATATTCAATATAACTTTGGAAGAACACCCCTGCCTTATTACCAGACAATATATACCAGCTACTTTGGTAAGAAATCTCCTATAAATAAAAGAGAAACTGTATCTCAACATATTTGATCCTTCTAAAGGTGACCAGTTGTTTAATCAGTTTCTCTGATTTTTTGTATCAGAAAAAAAAGATTTATGTTTGTATACTTGACAAAGCCAAGGATTTTGATTATAAAAACAGGTCAAATACCTAACAAAGCAGTCTGCAAATGCAGTGTTACAAGAAAGTAAAATTTCCTGGCTTTTACCCAAATAAATTCTCTCCTCAATTATTTATATTTGCAAGTTCACCACTGCAAAATCTGTCTTCTAGATGGAATAATATTCCTCGTAGACTTTCTGAAGGGGGAAAACAAGTGTTCAGTAATGAAGCCCTTAAGAATATTGCTTTTGGGGGGTTTTGCATGTATGCAAAAACACACATTTAGGTAAAGCTGAAGCTGTCAGAAAATATTACAAAATGCAGTAATGTAACATGTCCTGAAGCTACTAGGCTCAATCAAAGCTCAGAAAGGCACTTTTCTGATGTGCTGTATTCCACGTACGCTTACGCTAAAATGAAGCTGTCCTAGTCGGTCAGGGATACAGCATGCTATAATTAATTACTCCTCTATAGCAGTTTCCCCAGTTATGTCATTCAGTGTGATCTGACTGATTTATATGATTTACGTATGAACCAGTTATTTCTAAACTTTGAAGTCTATGCAAATTTCTCTGCTGCGATTATTGTAGAGCCAATTGCAATGTGTTTGAAAAGACAAAAAAGAAAAATAAAATCAAGCTGTACCCATCCACAAATGTTACTTGCAGAAAAAAACATTGAAACTCCTGAGCTGAGAAACAGCTCTCCTCAGGAAATGCAGGTTTTGAGGTTTTGAATACCTCTGAATGAAATTAACATCTGCTTTCTGGCTGGTCTGCAGAAAAGTATTTAGGTGTGAAAGACTGAATTTTTTTTAAGATGGAAATGAGAAATGGACTTTAAAAATGCATTTCACAGCATTTTCCAGCAGCAAGAAGGTGGTTAAAAAATCAACTTTCTGTGATAATCTCCAGATTTCATGAGTCCATAGCTTTCTGAAATACACTCTAACCTGGATCCTTTTTATGTTTTGGTTCTTACCAAGATTTCAGAATCTTAGACCAAAAATTCACTATTTTTTTCATGAGAGATAAGTCAGCTGTTGTTGAGGGAAGAAAAAGATCTAACTGTATTCTTTGAAAATAAAGGTACAGAAAAAACAGCTGAAATCTGTCTGCTCACTGAAGACTAGGTTCAGAAAAGCATTTAATTGCTGTAATACAGCATTTAACTTTTAGCCTTCAGACTTCTAAGGTAGCTGTGCTATTGGTAATATTTCCCTGAGCCACAGTTTGGATGCCTAAAGGCACATCAGTACTGCTTAATGACAAGTGAATATGGAGCAGCATTGAGAACTGGACTCATCCCTTGCTTGGGTCACAGCTTAATTGTTAGCCCTCTTCACAGATGTGTTTTGGACCTCTCCACCTGTCTCTCCATGCAGTACACTTTTGGCAGGATAGACACTGCCTCCAGAAACCTTCAGGAAGCTATCTGTCTTATTATATCTTATTGTGGCCCCCTCCCTTCTTTCAGCGCTGAGCACTGAGTGTAAGCACTATGAAACCCCTGGTCTCACTTCAAGACACAGAGCATTATATTTAGCTTCCTTTTACTCCCATTGCCTGCACTACTGACTCCTATTATTCCAAACACTTTGAGCTGAAACATAACCACACAAAATAATAATTGTGTATTTTAGTCACTCAGGCACTAAGTGGAACCCAGAGGAGGTGCAGTGCCAATACCATGTGGTAGTATGGGATGTGGTCAGCTTGGAGCAGAAGGTGCAAGCAGTAAGCAAAATGAATGCAAGCCAGCAGGCACAGCAATTCATCTATGCTTGTATTTTATGTCACCAGTGGAGCATATTCTGAAACCAAGTTCTGCAACATGCAGCTTAATCAGCAAGGATCTGCTTGTGTTAGTCTTTGTCAGAAGATGACATAGACAAGTCAGATGCAGATGTAAATAATATGACAGAGGCTTCTGTAGAAACCTTCTCCATCTGCTCTTTGCTTGGACCCACCTCTTGGCTTCTTCTCTTAAAAAACATATTACTTCACTCCTAACATAATCAGAGCCCCTTTCTTTCATGTAAAATGCTGTTAATGATACCACCATTTTGTATGAGAGATATTAAGACACTCAGACAAGATATGAGACACCTGGGTCCTGCTCATTCTTTTTGAGTGGCTGGAAGTTATCCTGACTACTTCACAGTGGAGTGTGACCAGAAGTACTCTGTTAAAGAGTTGTGTAAAGTGACAAGAATTCAAGATTCACAGGGCCTGTGTAAATAGATACTCTAACTGGCCTCTAGGGTCCTGTCCTAGCAGATCTGGGACATGATCTGGATCTCTGGCAGAGTAAAGCACAATAGGTAGTTTCCTCTCAGATTGCTCTTGTTATAAAATAAGGCTCACATAAATATTGATGGTATTTGCTCTATATAAAAACAATATAGGAAAGGTAATATATCATATAAAGACAAGGACTGTCTTCTCCCTTTTAGATATGCTTTTCAAGAATTAGATTGACAGGAAGTTTTGTGTAAGATGAAGATCTTATAGGTGTATGTCAGCACAAGTACCACAGTGGATTTGGGAAGGTGTGGATGGGAAAACATGTGGATTCCAGCTGAATTTAGGGGTCAACTAGGAACTGATAACTTGGCATTGATGAGACTAATGGAACTGGGAAGAAACATAACTTTAAGTATGAAAGGAACCTAGATGATAAAACTCTCAGTACTCACAGATGGAAATATCCCTGGCTTTAAGCATCAATTTCAATGTAAATTTGAAGATTCTGTTGTTGACCGTAAATATACGTATTCTGCTTACTTCCTTCTTTGGTGCTAGTCTTTTTGTAACAATTTACCTGTTCTAGGTTTGGAGGTATACAGCAGTTGGATAAATGACTCTAAAAAGTAGTTCTGAGCCGTGAAAATAATAAAGTCCACCTTTTTTTGAATTTGGATTTTCTGCTGTTCAATAAGGTGGACGTTTCCCCTTGTGCTTTTTCTAACCAATGGGTCATTCATAGCATCATTTTCAATGTGGATTTTTTGATATCTCTGAGGAACTGACCTCATGTTTCACCCTTTTCCTCAGTAAAGGCAATAATAGAGCCTCTCTCTTCTTTTTCACTCAGCTGTCTACACAACAGAAAAAACATGTAGGATCTTAATGTACTGAGACCTGAAGTGCTGAGTTAAATTTGATTGAAACTGGCTGACGGTTCAAAAGCTATTGGAAAAGGATGGATAAATATACCTTCACACATACCATCAGTGTTCTGCTAGTAAAGTGCAGAAGTTAGTCCCTAGTAAACTAAAGCAAAAATCCCTTCTGAGTGTATTCAGAAGCATGTGCTATATCTCAGAACCATTTTAATTTAAGAATATCCTGTGTAAAGACTATGTTCTGTATAGTTCTTTAAAAATCAAGGATTTAACATCAAAAGGGGAGAAACAAATTCCAGAGAAAAAGAAACACAATTATAGTACAATCCTGATAATACAAATGATATCAATCAGTTCAGCCTGTACCACTATAGTGCAAAGTGCATTCAGCACAAGTTGCCATGATTACGGAAAAATAGTTTAGTCCCTTCAAATTAGTATCAGTAGTGTTGCATTTGTTCATAAACCAACAGGTTGAGTGAAAGGAGTGCCATTGCTTTGCAATCTCCTGTCCAGGAATTTTGAAATCACTGAGGAACCTGCAGCTCTTTGTCATTGCTCTAGATTGTCACTCCAGCATGAGACACTTGCGCTCCACTGCACCATGACAAGAGTAGTACCTAGTGTGCACTTTTAATCCAAGTTAGAAACTCTGGAATTAAACTGTATATTTTACTAGTACATATAACTTTTAAAGTCTGAGATTAGACAATTAAATGTGCAGCCATGTGCTATGCTGATGTGAAAACTGAAGTGCATTAGATTGTTTATAATACTTTTTGTCACTTGAGATGTTGAAAGCATACCAAAGAAAAATAAAAACCCCAAACAAACCCTGTCTGATCTCTTTATGAATTTGTCTGAGAAGAAAGAAGGGTATTTTTGTCTGAAAACAGAATGATATCCCTTTGTCGTCGTGTACTTCTGAATAAATTTATAGAAACCGTCAAGATTATCCTGGATTTACTGTGCTTTAATAAAGAGGAGATTTTAATCCAGTGCTGGTGTGACTGACAGTTCTAGCTTACATAGGAATAGTGAGAAGTCTCCTCAGGATCCTCCATGCTAGTATCAGTCAGTTAGTACCCAGCTGATTCCCTGGATGTTTTCCCTTCGCTTTTCCAGGAGATTTTGTGTGGGAGGGCTGGGGAGGCAAGCACTGCTATCAGTAGGGGAGTGTTGATTTTTGCATTCCTGAAAGCCACTACTGTGCTAAATGAAGATAATTGGAAGGAATCGATTAGTTTTATAGGAGGGCGTTTTTAAGGGTTGAGCTCTTTTCACAAATTGCCCCTTCTGACTTACTGCTTGAGAGGCATAATCTCAGCCATCCCGAAATTCACAGAACAGGAGATTGATTTCCTCCTTTTTCTTTTTCTTTCCCTGCCTTGAACTCTGCAGGTCAGTCCCACCCCAGGGTGCATCCGGGCGTTAATGAAGATGTTGTACTGCCCTTACTGCAGAGGACTTCCCACTGTGAAACCTTGCAACAACTATTGCCTCAATGTAATGAAGGGCTGCCTAGCAAATCAGGCTGATTTGGATACTGAGTGGAATCTGTTCATAGGTAAGAAGAGTTTAAATATTAGTGGAGGGAGACTCTGGTAATATCAAATCTCTGCAGGGCTCTGTGAGGATAGAAGACACTGTTGGTCAATATTCGGAATGAAGCAACTGCAGGTGCAGCTCGCTTTCTAATTGAACTCCATGGCTTGCAGTGAGAAATGACTGCTCACCCTGCCCTAAGCCAGCCACGTTTCACATTTCATATTTCCAAAGGAATGGTGTGGTGTTATGGCTCCTGAGCTGAGTTATTACATGCTATGTGAAATGTTGAGAAAGATTGGGTTGAGGATTTGATAACAAGCCTAACATGGCAGAAATAGTGGGCATTACAACTGAAAAACTAGGGTCTTGCAAGCTGAGAAGATAATAACATTGTATAACATCCAGTCAACATAAATCACAACAGCTGCTGTTCTTAATTCTGGTAGCACATAGTCAAAAAGCTTTAAAAGTTACATATATGAGAAATTCCTCATTCTTGCTTAAAATATGCTAATGTCTCCCTTCCAGTGTACTGAATAGAAAGTACCAAACATGCAACCCAATGTTAGAATGGAGCATAGAATATATATTTAAGAAAAACTGCTCCCACAGTTTAGTCACATAATACTTCATTCAAAAAAACTAAGAATGAAAAATAAATGTCCCTTAAAGAGCCATTCAGCTATCCTGTAGCAAAACAAAGCAAAATTAAAAAAAAAAAAACAACCAATTAAAAAAAGCCCAAAACCCACAACCAAAAAAAAAAAACGTCCCAAAAGAGTAATATATAACAAGAAATAATACTTTAAAGTTGCTTTTGGTGATAGGATAGGATGACAATTAGACAAGGATAATGATAATATGGAAAGAATGGAACAGCTGGTTAACCTAGACACTAATGAGTGTCATAGTCTAGACTGGATTTCAGAAAAATAAATGCAGCTAGAAAAAATGGGATAGCACTTTCTTTATTGCAGCTAAAGAAAGGAAATTTATTTTCTATTTTTGGAAACATAAAACATAAGCAATCTCATTCTGCTTAATTTCAAACCCCACTGACCAATGTGACTTTGGAAATTTGACTCTGACTCATTCATGGATTTTTGCTTTACTCAGCAGTGCAAGATGGATAGGGAGAAGAAAACAGGATGAAAAATGAATCAGAGTATGAAAGGTGAAAACAAGCATTGAGCGTGCTATAAAAATAGATGCAAACAACAGTATTAAACAAATGATGCAGGTACACTTGCCTTCCCAGTCTCTTGTACTGGTTAAAGGAGGTGACATCAGAAACAGTGCTGTATGGAAGGATACCCATGGGATTACTGGAGTAAAAAGGAGAATATCATCATCAGAAAGCTAAGTAGGAGCTGATGGAAAAACAATGCTAAGCTATTAAGGATGTTGCATAAGATACTTTCCTTGTCATTGAATAAAAAGCGAGTGCTGAAATATCACTAATTCAGATTAAAAAAAATAATAATGTAGGCTTTTAAGAAAAAAAGCCCCCAAACATTTGAACTAAAATAAAAAACAGAGTTTTCATTAAAGCAAGCACCTGTTTAAATCAAAAGCTGGAAGTAAGGTTTGAGGTGTTAAGAGATTTCCTTTTCTGGTGCTTTAAATTCAGTGAGAGTCCTGGACATGGTGAGACGTGTTGGAAAGTGTGGAAATGCTTACAGATTCAGACTTTCAGAGTCTTTGCTGCAAAGCCCTTGTCTTCATCAATGTCTCCCTGGTTTTGATTGTTCTTGCTCTCAGAAAATAAAAACTGCGTGAAAGCTTGTATGTTATGTTAAAAGTTATGTTAAGTGCTAATTTATTAAATACCATGCCAGGCAGGCTACTATGCAATTATCCCTGCAGGTCAGTGATGACAAGGCAGTATACAGTACAAATACATCAAATCATATTTCCTCTTTCTTCTAACTATACGACTTTCCCTCTGTAACTTCATGGGGAAGAAAATAGAGGAGATACAGAGATTTTCCTGTGTTTGGAAAAGTTATTCTGTTTTATCCCATTTTTCAGGCCTCTGACAGCTTTGCTGAAGATGAGGGTCCTTCCTTTATGAAAGACTGAAGTGAGGCAAGTTGTCTCTGTCTCTGACAGCTGTCAGAGGCTTTCTAATAACACATGCGATTCCCTTAGTGGTAAACACAACAAAACTTCTACTCACTGAATTAAAACAAACAGCAGCAGTTTACAGCACCGCTGAGCTATGAAAGATTGGAAATTACGCATGAGCAGTTTTTATCCCTGTTCCAATACTAGGAACCATGCACTAGCAAAAAAAATAAAAAGATGATTTTGTGCATTAACAGTCTCTGCCTAGGCAGGAATCCCGAGTGTTAGTGCATATTCATACACAGGATAGTTTTGCTTAGCTCATAATCTGTGCATTGCAAAATAGTTTTCCTTAGTTCATAATCTGTGCATTGCAAGGTTGTTTTGATAGAAGTTGGTACTAGGAGAAAACTCTCAGATGTGTTTGTCAGTAACTAAGTAACTCCTGTGGTTTGGACTGCGTGTCCTGATATTGTTCTGCAGTTGCAGCAATGGTCCAGCAACAGGCAAGATCTGCATGTGAGGAGGAGCAGAGGAAAGTAAATGGGCTGTTTGACAACCGGATGTGTTGCATGTTTCACCTAGTTTGTAAATATCGAAGTCAGGACTGAAATCACATCTATATAGCACTAATAAATCTTGCCTCTACTTTCAAAGCTAGGGAGAGTGGGACAACTTCCCTTAAACATCTGGTGCATTCCAAGATTTTATAGACTGTGAAAATTGGTAAGAGGTGAAACAGCTGCAGCAGCTGGGCTTATTATGACACAGAGCTTATTATATATTTCCTGGTTTTGTCACCTTAAAGTCTGTGTCCTTTTTGTGTAACGTTTCATTATAGGCTTTTTGTATTTTGTTGCCTATATTATTGCGTGATAAAAGCCAAATGTAGCACATCTCATTCTAAAAGATCATTTGCAACTCAGAATTTTGCCTGAGAAAGGAAGACAGTCTTTAATATCGTATTATAATTATAAAAGTGTAATGAAAAAATGCTCCTTCCAGGTATCTATATAAAATATTTAAGAGGTACTTAAAAGTAAACCCACCACACTGACTTTGAAAACGTGTATTTTGTAAAGCTTTCTTCTGATGTTTTGCCTGTCAGTTACCCATCATAATCTCCTTTGCACTCATCTCAAGCAAAGTTAGCAAATGCAAGATAAAAAGCATGAGCTGTACTGCTGAGGAAGGAGATCGCCTGAGGGAGGAGCTGACTGATTCTGTGGAGTGGGGAAAAGGGGATTTTCTCTGTCTTATGGCCCAGAAGATATAGTCAAAATTATGCTTCTCTCCATGGAGCTATACCAATTAACAGCAATAAGAATCAGGCATCCCACTGTTCATTCTGTCACAGCAACAGAAGAGATGGATAAAATTATTCCCACTAACAAAAATTTAAAGCCCTTGTATCTTAGGGAATGGCATTTAATTTTAGCAATACTGTTACTTCTCTTTCTCTTACTAACCCGTATTTAAGTCCCTGTTCCTATCCTGAGATTCTTTGACTTTCCTTAACCTTAGCTTTCCCTATAATTGGTCATTTATTTCCCTTCAACTGCTCTTTTTCTCAAGCAAGAATGTCAGCTGGGGAATGAGTCCACCTCAGCAGACACCACATTTTTTCTTGGTATCCTCATTCAGCTTCAGAATCAACAGCTGTAAAAAGATTATTTCCATGGAAGCAAGTGCATCTCTTTTTGACAGCTGCCTTAATCACAGGTTCAGGATGGCAAAGTGGCCATAACCTATTTTTTTTCTTTCACAATTAGCATTAGAGTTTAGTTTCTTCTGTCTTGAGACAAAAGCATGAATTATACTAAACCTGAAAAACTAGCAAGATTGTGGGCTAAATATGACAATCCTTATATAAATAATTCAGCACAACAGAAGAGTAAA
Organism: Promerops cafer; assembly: GCA_013398275.1. NCBI lineage: Eukaryota > Metazoa > Chordata > Aves > Passeriformes > Nectariniidae > Promerops > Promerops cafer. The sequence continues at coordinate 1,059,463 of VZSE01010195.1, forward strand.
AATCTAGGTAGTTGTTTTAATCATAGTAATTACTGTATCTGAGCTATTTTTTTTGTGGAAATCTAAAGTAATTGATAAATGCTTTGTTGCCATAGTTAGTGACGAAGTGTAATGCTTGTGTAGTAGTGTATCAAATGCAATCTGTGGAGGTTTGACACTGCATGGCTATTTATAATAGCAGAAATTAAAAGTCTTTTCTTTTTTATACAAATTATTCAGTGATAAATCAGACTCACCTTGACCTTACCCCCATGTTTTAGTAGGCAGGAGATTGTGGAGCACACTTCAGAAGTTGTGCAGTAGCAGAGATTGCATCCATGTCTGTGAAAAGGAGCCAAGAGTTTATGTCCACAGCCACTCTTCTGCTTAGAGTGGACAGCAAGTGACTTTGCTCTGAGTGCATTCAATATTTACAAGCTCTACTGTGCAGTAAGGCAGATCAGCATGCAGTGTGTTCGCACTGCAGGATTCAAGGCCTGCAAAGCTGAGAGCCAGACACCTCTTACTGCCTCCATCCTGCCAGGCTTCACCAGAGGAGAAAATCATATCTGCAAGGCTTCTCCCGCTAGCGTTAAAATTATTTCTCTTATTGTCATTACAATGGCTCTGCATTACTAATTAACTTTCTTCTTGTTGTGCTTTAAGAATCCCTTTTTTCTTCCCAGCAATATGACTCAGACCCTTACCTTAGGAGTTCTCCTGAGACAGAGTATACCATGCAGGCTCACTTAGAGCAACTAGATCATTTTCAGAAAAACTACCCAACAAAACCTTAACTACTTACACCTAGTGAAAGTTTTAGTGATTACAATATGCAATCAGTTTCATTTACTGCTTACAAAAGTCCTCGGGTGTCTGTTCTTTCTCTGCTCCATGTGCAAGCATAAGGATAAACATTTTCCTTTTAATGCTTTAAGAGGCCGCCCTGATTTGACTTTTTTAATGGCTTACTACAGGAACAACTGTGTCTTCAAAATTCACTTTGGTTCAGAAAAAAATAAAATCAGTCTATAATAGTAATAGTAATCCTTTACTATTTTCTTGTGATTTTCGTGAGGTCTCAAAGCCACCTTCTCCAGGCAGAACAGCCCCAACTTACTCAGCCTGTCCTTGTAGGGAAGCTGCTCCAGTATTCTTATGAACTTTGTGGTCCTCTGGATTTGCTCCAACCATTCCATGTCCTTATGTTGGGGACACCAGAGCTGGAGGCAGCTCCAGGTGGGTCTCAGAAGAGCAGGGTGAAGGGGCAGAATCCCCTCCCTGGCAGTGCTGGCCACGCTGCTTTTAATGCAGCTCAGGGTTCCACTGGCTCATGCTGAGGTTTTCATCAACCAGCACACCCAAGTCCTTCTCTGCAGGGCTGCTGTCAATCACCTCTCCAGCCAACCTGTAGATGTGTCTGGGACTGCCATGATCAGGTGCAGAACCTGGCTCTTGGCCTGGCTGAATTTCATGAAGTTCACGGAGACCCACTTCTCAAGCTTGTCAAGGCCCCTCTGTACCCCTGGATGGCACACCCCTTCCCTCCAGCATGCTGACCACACCACACTGGTGCGAGCTTGGCATGGTCACACACACAACAAGCTTGGCATCATCAGCAAACTTGCCAGGGGTGCACTCAATCCCACTGTCCCTGTCACCAACAAAGAAATTGAACAGTATCGGCCCCTGAGGGACACCACTCATCACTGAGCTCCACGTGGACACTGAGGCATTGACCACAGCTCTGCTTGTGGCCATCCAGCCAGTTCTTTTTCTACCAATACCCATGTCTCTCCACTTTGGAGACAAGGATGTTATGCAGGACAGTGTCAAACCCTTTGCATGAGTCCATGTGGATGATGTCAGTTGCTCTGCTCTATCCACCAATGCTTTAGCCTCATCATAGAAGGTTGCCAATTTGTCAGGCATGATTTCCCCTCCATAAAGCAATACTGGCTGTCACCAATTCCCTCTTTGTTCTCCACATGATTCCACATAGTTTCCAGGAGAATCTGCTCCACTTTCCCTTTTATTTATCTTTGCATAGTACAGAGCAAAGGCTGGCAGTCTGTTGTAATGCTCAGTAGACAAAAGTCTTGTTCTGGCTTACGCATGGTAAGTAAGAGCTAAATGAGAGTTTTTAGCAACTTTAGTTACCTGGAACTTGAATATCTTCTCTCTACTACCCTCCTCCTTAATCATTATGTGAAAGTATACAGTGCTATTTTTTATATGTAAGCTTTTCACAAAGACTCTGAGAAAAAATAAGTTCTATTATTTCCTCCATGGAGAGGCACTGCAAAAGATTCCTGCAGCCCTGGGGTGCCACTGCTCCAAATTCAAAATTTTTGGTAGAAATTCATCAATTTTAGTTTGATGAGCATAGAATGGACTTGAATACAACACTAAATGTTCATAATTTGCATCTTATGGTGATATAAAAACAGATAGAACTCATGGTCAAGACAGCCTAAAACTCAAACTCAAAATATAAGGCCTTATTTTCAATTATTTTATGCTTAGAAAATTATTTAAAATTTTAGGCTAAAATCATCTTTTCTTGTTTTCTTCCTGAGCCAAAATTATCATGACGCCTCTAGTGAAACTGCCTTTGCCAACCATCAGAATGAAAATAGGGAAAATTATCTTAACCTAATGCCTTTCCTCTTTTCTACTTACTTCTTAAAACAACTTTAGTGCCTCCAGAGTTTGCAGAAGTAACAGTTTCTTAAAGTCTCTTCTTTGTACAGACTATAGTGGCTATTATACACCAATATCTATTCACTTAGTTGAAGTGTCAGGGTTTGCTGAATGGCTCTAAGGGTGTGAAGCCACATTGTGATTATATATGAAAAAATGGGATCCCTAGCTCAGAATTATTTTTCCCTACTTTAGCTTATTTTTACAAAAACAAGGGAAAATTAGTAGAGTACTTTGATATGTGATACAGCTACAAATCTGGTTGCTCAGAGGTTGAGACCAAGATTAGCAGATGTAAATTTAATCTTTTTTATGAAAAAACTTTAGTGTGCTTCAGGCCCATTAGTCTACCCATAATGCATAGGTAGCAACATGAAGGAATTTGCAGTGCTATTTAAAACACAGACTTAACATCTGTTAACAATTATGTCAGTTCAGGTTAAAGATATGCAATTGTACAAATGAAAAGTGAATTCAGCTTGACAATGCCTAATTAAAAGATTACAGTATTTTAATTTTTAAATTCTCTGATAAGCAGTAACCTCCATGATCCCATATTTTCCTCTTGTTTTCCAGAAATAGTATAATCACTGCCTACAATTTAAATACAATACCAAGATCTGATGGTTTAGAGTACATAGGAGCACCCCTGAAATAAAGGGGACATTACCATTCAGTAATTTCCCACTGCTTTTCTTACCTCAGAAGTATAAAGGATAGGCAACCTGGGTGTGTAATTCCTCAGATGGAAATGAATTCAGCCTGAGAGAAGCTCTCTGAAGTTGTGGGACTGCCAGCAGAATGCAAATAGCACCAGCACTTGCCTGCTGCTTAAACTCTACTTACCCTGCCAAATGTCTATGCTGCCCCTGGGGCAATATAGATTCTTACAAGCAACTCACAGCATCCATTGGCCTGTATGTTTGCTTTAGGATGTGTCACTGAAGAAAGAGATTCCCTCCTGTAGCACTATGGGGATTGTGCTCCTGTTACTGGATCAAAAGAGCTGGGACTCATCTGGCCTGATCATGCCAGTGACACCATTGACAGCTTGTTACTTGGGGGTGCATGCTGGAAGGGTGCTAATGGCTTCACTCAGAGTGACTCCTGAAGACTGAAGCTCCTAAAGAGGAACTGTGGATTTCTGAAAATGCAAATGTTTAGTTGAATGATAGCAGCAGACCTCTTGGGACCCTGAGCTTTGACATGTCTTGTGGAAATCACATATGGAGATTAACTATGCCATTCTCTTTAAGGCACAAAAGATATTAGTGCCCATCTCCCATCGTCATGTCATACATCAGCTACAAATACAGGATGAGATTCAGTCATTCTAGAATTCTGCCTTTGGCATGCAAACACAGTTCTCTTGAACTGTATGATTTCTCCATATGCAGGAAAAAGCTTCTCAAAACTTGAAGTGATATGAGAGTCACATACTCAGCATTTCAGCAGGCCCTATGTCGACTGCATCACTTAGATGCTACAGCTTCTTTTGAAAATAGCAAGACTGATCAGCATTGTCAAAAGTTTAGAAGTTTAAAAGATTTTATACTGAAACCATTGGACCCAAATGGTGACGTTTTAATTCCATTTTCATTCCTCATCTCCAACTCCTTCATATTATTTCACATCAAAGGGAAGTGTCTGTCTAGTACACATGAGCACAGTTTGGAACTTGCAGAGAACAGCAAATTGCTCTCTGTTTAGCTTCAGAGGAAATGCTGGGAAGCTGTTTTGCCACTGTCCTTAAAATGCTATGAATTAGCCCAAGGATGTTACCTAAGATATCTCTAGAAATAGGAAATATGTTCATTATTTATTGCTCAAATACACTGTGGTTCTGGGACTATTATTTTGTACTTTTCTAAGTCCATAGCTGTGCCTTCTCAAAGGACATCTTGCTTCCAGGAGAGCAGTAAACAGTGCTGCTATTTCTGTCCTAGGTTACCATGCATATTAGCACCTCAAAAGAGTTTTCTCTTCAGTGGAGGATTTGATGTCTCAATTAATTGCATTTATGTAGGGCTGAATCCCTGTTTACCTGTTGGGATATCCCTCAGGCACTTCACTGTGCTGATCTCCCTGTTTCACAGGCAAGGGACCAGCTGGAGAATATTGTGCCTCTTACCTGATCTGGTTTCCCTTCTGGTTTGGGGGATTTGGGGCAGCAGATCTCTGGCATATGACTGTGAATGAAGCACACACACAGAGTACAGAATTTGGCCGTGCTTTTACAGTTCAGTTACCTGAAAGAGCTACCTCCAGGCAATTGTGCTTTTTTTTTTTTTTTTTCTTTTTTAAGGATTACGAATCCAAATGAAGAACATGTGAGTTTCATTTTACCCAAAGCAGGTGGGATTAAATATCATTTTAATTGGTTTGAACTTACTACTTCGGCTGTGCTTAATTGAAGCAATGCTGTATTTCACTAGGAAGGGTGAAAATTATGTTATTTCTAAAAACATATCTTCAGTTAAATCATCATTTGACTTGGTCAGTATTGATAAACTCGAGATAATCTGAATTCTATGTTTGGCAAACACCTCTATTTTTAAGGAGAAAAATAATTGTGCAATAATTAGAATATTGCCCAGAGGAGTACTGACACTTTTATTTCAACTTTAGTTGAAATAAAATTTATCTCTTTGTCCATGTTTTTGCATTTTGTTTCTGCTTGTATTCCACTGCATTTAAAACCATATATCTGAGGAAAGTATTGGTTGCACCATGGCACTATTTTGAACATTTGCAGTATTTCATCTTGGAATCTGCATCCACTTTAGACAACTGCATAAATAAGAAACAGTTTTCATATGCTGAAAATAAACTTGAATCTATGTAATATCTTGAATGATACTTTTTTTCTGATAAATTGATTTACTAACTATTTCAGATTCTCTAAACTTCATATTAGAAACAAATGTCAAATTATTCAAATCTCCATTATTCAGGCAAATGTAATGGAGACATAAATGTAACTCAGAGCAAATTTTTTCTACAACTATCAAAACACTTGGTTATATCTGAAAATACTTTGATGAGTTTATTATACATATTTATCAATATGTATTTATTTATTATCAATAAAATGTGATCCCTTACCATAATGATATCAAAGCAAAACTGACTTTGATTTGCTTTGTATTTTAATTATGAGGCCTTGTTTGATGAGGGCTGATCTGTTTATGATAATGTCTTAGGTAGCATATTACCCATTTAGAATCACAGATTTCTTTTTGAAATACAGAAACAAAGTAGTGTTGGCAACCAGCCTTAATTTCTCCTTACAAATAAACCCTAATGCTGCAAATGAACAATGCACACACACACACAAAGTTATTTTTGATTATAATTAATCTGCCAGATTCTGTTAGTGAGAAGTTTGGGGGTTTCTTAGTATTGGTTCCTTATGCTTTTTTTAGTTCTTTCAGAGGAAGTTTCAATTTTTCTTGAAGATGAAAAATCAATCCAAAACTCAACTCATTAAAGGAATTCAAATGTGTAGACACTCTCAATCTAAATCATTGAATTTTCTTTACTTTTTGACTGCTTATTCAGGTCTTTTTTGAGCTATACAAATACTATCCTATGTTGCCAAAAGCTCCAAACATTACTAGCAAAATGGCAAAATCTGCTCAAATGTATAATCTTGTATTAATATTACATATTATAACACATATGTATAATACATATTATACATATATATTATAATATGTAATATTAATACAAGATTAATGTTCTTAATGTAAACAAAAGGTTCTTGTTCCTTAATGTAAACAGAATGTTCTCCTTTTTTTCTAATGGAGCCACACAAGGGCATAGATTAGACTCAGTCACTTTACTTGCGTTGGAAAGACTTTTTAAAGGTAAGCAAATAGAAGAAGGTGAAGAGTGTTTGACTGAGCTATAACTTGGCATATAACTCTCATAACTTGGCAAAGAAACTGTGATAAAGATGCCTGGGTAGTAGCCCATATAAGTGCCAGATTTAGTGGAGCAAAAACTTCAAACCATTAGAGAGATTAGAATTTTAGTAAAACAAAAGATTCAGGAAGTAATTATTTCTTTCTGATAAGGGTCCTGTGGATTCCTTTCTTGTCAACCCTCCATTTTTTCTTGTAAAGAATGTTTTATTAGAAGCAGGAAATACTAGGAGAAACATGGATTTTTTTTTTCCCCCCCTCCATTGTCCCTGCCTTATCAAGAGAAGATCTTACCATTTCTAAAGTCAAGAGAACTAGTTTGATGCAGAGTGCTATGACAGAGCTGGTATGGCCAAAATTCATTGAGCATTTTTGGAAGAGTCCAATTTAAAAGTGTTCTGATGCATTTGGGAAATTTCAATGTGTTTAGAAGGTAATGTGAAAAACTCTGCTCTTATATTTCTTATTTCTCTGTGTTACTCAGTGTCACCTGCCCTGTAATATAACATTCAACATCCCTTAATGTCATTTATATTGCAAGTTAACCTATGGGAGTTTAAACTCCCATAACATGTATTTTTCATTTAGCCACCAGAACTTTCCATGTCAGTAGGAACTCACCTTCATAAGATCAGACTTCAATCTGCAGCAGCAAAGAGCCTTTTTATCTGTCTTGTCTTGTTAACTCTTAAAACACATTTAACTGTCAAGGAGAAAGTAGGAGCTCAAAAAACAAAGAATGCAATTTTGGCTCTGCTGGATATTTTTTGCTGACCTCAGAAGAGAGTCCAATTTTTCAACTAAGCAATGCATCTCACTGTAATGTTATAGAAGGAGATGAAGGTCAGTCTTCATCAAGGTTACAACAGCATCTTGCACTTAATTCAACTGTAAGTAAGATGAAAACCATCACTGAAACAAATGATGGACCATGGAGAATGGACAGTGCCAAAAAGGCAAGAAGTTATCCTGAGTGTGAGACAACAAAACATAGAGCACTCACAAGATTCTAGCTTGGATTTCACAGATTAAATGATACAAAAGGTCTTCTGGTAGATTTAGCTGTTTTAATAAAACATGTAGGATGAGATCCACTGGCCTTTATTTATACTTCAGCTTCTTTATTTTTGTATATTAATGAAAACAAGAAAATGAACAGGATAGAAACTCTCTCTCCCGTAGGAGCAGGAGTGACAGTTCTGGACACACATAGCTACAGTTTGTGATTTGTGTTTCATTTGTACACTCAAAAGAAGGGTTTTATGCATTTCTTATGACAAACTAAAAATTAATCCATGAATATTTTGTCAGTTGAAATTTTGGCGATATCTGCAGTGCTGGCAACAACATCAAATCAGATTCTCCTCTTTGTACTGCATTTAATATTTAGTTAGCTTTTCATAAAAATTAGAAAAAGAAAGATTTGTGTTTCCTTTCTAATTTTTCCTGGGAGACTTTCTGTCAGGAAAATATTTCTATGTAAGTAATAAGAGATGGCTGCTCCGAGTTACACTGATGGCTAAAAACACATTTCAACAATACAGAAATCTTCTATTCCAGATATTAATGACTGATATTCTCATTTTAGCATGTTGACTGCACCCAGATAAATCACTTTCAAATTATTAGACAGTTTTGAGGCATCTCATAATATTTAGTTTGCTTTTCTTCTCCATATACTATTAATATATTCTTACAGTAACTTTCAATCTTTCATTGATACAAGTGTATATTTGGTGCTTTGTTTTTTTTCAAATGCAACTACTGGAAAAATACATACAGAGCCTAGTTGTCCGACTGATGTGTGTTTTGAAGAGGGTAAATAGGGTAAATAAAGGGGGTAAAGAGGGTAAATAAAAATTAGTATTTTAAAAATTAAAAAGGAGAAAGATTATGGTAATATGCAAGTCATTTTAAGAAGCCTCTGAAATTTCCGTTCTGATCAAACTTTTCTATAAAAACATAATAAAAGGATTATAAATTACTCAGGTTGAAACCAGGACAGACAGCGTGGCAGAACTTTAACTGATGCAAATAATTTGCTAATGGAAGTATATCAGTGAAAAATACAAGATCTAATTCCACTTATACTGAATGCATCTATACAGAAATAATTCTGAAATTACTTCATTTTGTCAAGCTACTTGTTACTGAGAGATGAGGAAAGCAAGTACTTATTTTTCTTCGTGTAAAAGCACCTCCAAGCTCCTAATCAAGTCTTTCAGTATCAAGATATGGAAGAATTCTCTCCCCTTACAAAAAGGAATTTGATAGTAAGAATATCTAGTTATACAGGCCATGAATTCTAAAGCAGAATTACTGAATAAAGGCCAATGCATAGGGTAAGGGTAGTCTTGTATAATGTTTCAAGCTGGATTCACATTTGTTTGAAATCTGGCAATGTTAAAAGCAGGCATGAGTCCAGACAGAGTGGTGGTGTTTGTGGGGTTTTTTTCCAGTTCTGTTTACCTCTTAGTTTTTTTAGTGTTCTAAATAAATATGCAAAGCATGTTGCACACAGGATTCTTGTAGTATAACTTAATCAGCATTGTAGGAAATGTGTTTCTGCTTGCCAAAATTCATCGCTTACTTTTCTAAAAGCATTCTATTTCATTGTCACTTTCACCTCTGTGGACTTCTGAAACAAATGTTTAAACTGAAAAACATTGCATTTGTTATGCATGAAAATAATAAGCATTTATGAGGAAGGGTAATACATCTTTCAGCTTTTAAGTTGGTCACAAAACCTGTGTGTTATCAGAAGTTTTTCTTGTTCAAATTTTTGAATGCCTCTCCATAAATCTACACCCAAGTTTGAGAGATCTGGGAATACCATACAAAATAAATAGTTACATCTAAAATGAGTCTTCATTTATCTTGTGTGCTATTTTGGTATTCCAGTTCAGTTTATTTGCTGACATCTTTTTCTTGGAAACTGACTCTCAATATATCCTACACGTATGTGCTGAGCTGTTATAAAAGAGACAGAAGACACTCAGATCTCTGACTTACTGTGTTTCAGGAGAGGGTTTTTTGAGGGTAAGATGGTAGATTTTCTGAAAAAATTCCCTCCAGTTCAGAGTATTTCTCAGGGCAGACTGAAAGACCTTCAGGCATAAAAGTATTATTCCAAGTATTGAAGATCCCTAATACGAATATGAAAAAACTAATTAGCTTTTCCTGTAGACCAAATTGCTTTTCAATCCTTGTAAAAATATGAACTGTAAAATAAAAAGTAAAAATGGTATTGAATTTGTAGTTACTGGATGTGCAGTCTCTGCTTTTCATTACTTTATATTGAAATTCTATTGAAATTAATAGAATAAATAACTATTATATTGCCATAGAACACCTTGCAGAACAGTAAGGATTCAAGGCAAATAGGTTAGTTATGAAATATCAATATTTTCAATGGAAAGTGGGTAGCTATTGAAATTCCTTTGAGTCTGAATTCCATAGCTACTCAAAGCTTTGGTTATCCGTCAGATTCCTCTAATTTAAACAGATATAGATAAGATAGAAAAATTATTTTGTTTTATTTCTATTGGATGACTGAATATATCTCTAAATCATTTAAACAAGCTCACCAAATTCAAAGAATTATAGGTGACATCATTCAAGGGTAAATAGGAGAACTTATGTAATGTTTATAAAAGGTAAGAGAAAAGGTGCAGAGTTGAGCTATTCCAATTTATATACATGGATGTATTTAATTTATACTTCTTATTTAGTGAATGAAATGGTATGAGAGCTGAGTGAGCTCCCAGAAGTGCATTACACAACATTTTAAATAACAAATTTTAAACATGTTAAAATGTTCTTATGTTAAAAACCTGTATTTTAGCAGAGACAGCAAGCTGATGCTTAAAGAATAGCAGCTCTAGTTTGTTTATTTGGGGGAAATGGAGCAAATGCCTTCATACACTTTAGAGAAGTGCCAAGAATATGAATGGGCACCATCCCAACCAAAACATCTTTCTACAAAACTATTGTTTGAAAGAAAGAGTGAATTGACACTACAAGTACTATGTGTCACCTTTCAGTGAGTTAAAGAAATGGAGACGGATGAAAAAAAAGGCCTTTAGGAATCACGGGTTTTTTTCTTTAATTGACCTTAGGCCAGTAAAATTACAGGTTTTATCCTCTTTTTTCTAATGTGAAAACTAGAAAATTTTCACAGCATTCATGGAGTCATCTGGATGATCAGACCGAGTGCTTGGATTAACACAAAATATTTTCTAACTATTGCAGCAAATTGTGGGGTGAATTGCTATCATTTGGGAATGTCATGATGACCCACACATCCCTTCCTGCTATTTGAACATTGAGTGGAAGATTGTTTGCCTAGTGAGAATGGCACCTTGTTTTATCAACACATGTCAATTCCCAAAAAAATCTTGCTGGAAAAGAGGAGTTTCCATGGGTTGAAAATTCAGGCCACATCAATTATTGCTAAAAGAACAGTGAACACAGATATCAACAGGATGCTTTGCCACATGTTTTTACTGCAATTAAGGTGCAACTTGAGTTTTATTTAGTTTAGGTACTGACATCTGGTTTTCATACTAACTACAATATAAAATGCTAGCACAGATTTGAGGCTAAGCTTGCTATCTGTATTTCCCTGAGCTCCCAAGTGGGTCTTGTAACCTGAGTTCACTGGTTGCCCAACCATATTTATTATCTGTAAAGCTGGAATGGATATTTCCAAGCAGAATACCATCTTTCCTCTTGCTACAGAGACTGACTTTTTAAAGAAAGAAAAACACAGCAAGAAGAAATGTTGAATAACAATATTAATCCATTTGATTTCCAATATGTACAATTCCTGCAAGCATAAACCTGAAAAGAGATTACGTATCACAGTTTAGGGCTTATGTTCTCATAAACTGCTACTAAGGAATCTCAAAATTCCCAGAATGATTCAGACTCTGTTGACTTTCAATCTTTCAAAAGGCTTATTCAATTCTTATATTTTAAGGCCATAATTTTTAGATTTCCATGTGCACTCAGAGAAATTATCATGACTATTTGAACTTTCTAATCACTGTGGGTAATTTTATCTTTAGGAAGCTCTCACCTGAGACAGCTGAATAACTTTTCTTCTCTGCAGAAACTCATTGTGTACATGGTATCTGTATCCAAAACAGCATAGGAAGCAAACAGTACAGATCCATGGGGTCTGAGCAGCTGCTGACCAGTGCAGATTGCGCCCAAGCACTGGAGTAGATGGGCATTTTTACACGCTTTTTATGCAAAATTCTGAATGTTGCCTGAAGTGTGGCTTCATTATTAGCTGACCTAATGATGCTGCTTCAGAAAATAGTGATGACAGACAGTCTTCCCTGCATTTTTCTGTGTTCTAGTCTCAGGCCTGGAGGCCAGAGAACTGATCTCTATAAAACTACATATACTTTCTTTTCTACTTTTTCAATAAGTGTGCTTAGCTGAGTTTGTTCTCTGGTTTGTTTCACTCTGTGACCCAGTGGGTCCTGGCACCATGGCAAGGGAGGGGATGTGTGGTGAGCTAAGAGACACCAAAAAATAATAAAACAATACCCTAAAATGCTCTTTGTTCTCAATGCTTTGTATTAGTTATCCTCATTTTTAACCAAAACTCCCCTAGATTTTTACTTTAAAACTTTTGATCCTTTTTCCTCACAACAGCCAGACCCTCCTCAGGGATTGACTAGCATGAGGTGTAGTCATAGCCCCATCACCTTTTGATTCTCAGGAATCGACACAGTGCCTGAAAACTAAAAACTGAGCTCCCTCAGAGGAGACAAGGAGAGCCTGACAGCCTCCATCTGTGGGTCCTGCAAGGGGAAGGAACAAGGATCTGCCACTGCTGTTTCGACTGTCTCATATGGGAGGGCGACTGGGGCTGGCGCCTGGTTTTCTGCTAAGCATATGTTCTGGCACGGAGTGGGAAGGTGTGGCAGAAAACACTTCTGGTCCTCTGAAGGCGGTGTGTGAGCAATCTACATTTGGGAATCACTATCTGGTCATGCTTTCACATTTGGCACCCATCCTGCTTAAGCCAGCTGAGGCAGTCCCCACACGGCAGCCAGCTGTGTTTGTACCGCTGTGCCGTCACGGTGCCCTGAGCGTGAGAGCCTCCACAGAAACAAACAGCTCTGCCAACACAGAGCAGGGACAGGCAGCATGGTGGGAATTAGCTGGTGGGAGAAGAGTGTCAGGGAGAGAAAAAGAGCTCCCTAGGCCAGTGATGTCAATTGAAATATCAGCCAGGTCGTGATTTAAGAGATTAGTTTGAGCCTACAGAGGTATGAAACTATGGGCGGCTGCCCTGAACAGGTCAGTCACATTTCTGTCCCTGCCACGGGTTTCTGCTGTGCCTTTTCCAGCAGCAGTGGGGCAGCAGAGCTGACTGGGACCAGGACCAGCAGGAAGCTAACCTAGCCACAAACCTAGGATAGGCTTCCAACTGGGATAGGCCTCAGCTACCTGAAGTAACTCATATACCACTATATCAGCTTACGGCAGAAAGAAATAATTCAGGACAAGAAGCGGAATGCTAATTTCATCTTCACCAGTAGATCTTTAGGTGCATTTTGAAGTAACATCCTTAAGGTGAGGGGTTCTGATGAGCCAGTTTAAGAGCTGGAAGCTGTCAAAATCAGAGAACTTGTTCCCAGCCATGCGTTCCTTCTCCTTCCATTCTGCTGACCTGCTTCCTAAGCTTTCTTCAGCCTACTAACCTGGTGGAAAATGAACCATGAGGGGAGAGTTTGTTTGAAATTCTCAGCCAGAGCAGCATCCATTCAACAAGTGGGCAACGCAAGTAGAAATGCAAATCCTAGCTTTACATGAGACGGCTGTGGTCACCATTGCCAAAAAGGTGTCTTGTAATTTATTTCTTCTCCATCCCTTTGACCCCATATGGCTGCATATTTGCACTGATTCTTTTGCACTCAGTTGGATGCTGATAAGGTGTTTTTCTGAACAGGACCATTTCCCAAGCATAAAATAATCATTCCTACCACTTTTTCTTTTTTTTTTTTCTGTTTGGTTTTTTGGGAATTTTTAAAAACCAGTTTTGTTCTCAGTGTGTTCATTGAATTCTCTTGGCTTATTGCTCCCTTGGATCACCATCCAAGGTATGGTAGGGCCAAAGTAAAAGTTGTGGGTGCTCATAACAGGGAAGACAGATGAGGTGTGGGGTAAGAGAGTAGGATGTCCTTCCAGCCTTTTACTACCAGGCAGTAAAAGCTCTTACAAGTTGCTCCATCTTAAGGGTTTGCTTTTAGTCCTTCATTAGATTATATGCAGCCCAATGGTGAAAAAACATGCATCTCCTTCGAGAAAATAAACTGTCAAATACTTTAAATGTTCGCTATATATACCGCTTCATTATTCTAGTTTTAATAATTGTTAGATAACTAGTTCACAAGTTTCCTTTCAAAAGGAGAAAATTAGTTATGTATAAATTTCTGCTTTTGCATTTCTGTCGTTTGTATTGTTTCATGCTCTCATATGAAGAAGTTGTGATTTTCTTTCCATTTTCAAGTGATCTCATCAAAGGCTTCTCACTGTACTGAAAGATGGAAATATGATGTATACTACATCCTCCTACATGTTATGGACAAAAATATTCTAACAACTTTAATCAAAATGTCTTAAAGGCCTAACTATATTTATGAACTGGAAATAATTAAGAAATAGGTAAGAAAAAGAGCAATTAAAAAAATGGAAAATCATACCAAAAAAATGTTTTCTTATGGGATTTAGAACAGTGGGCTGCTAAGCAGGGATGTGTACATGTACTGACAGAGATGGCAAAATCTCTCTTTAAGAAGGCTCCTGCACGAATAACAGGAGCAAAATGAAAAGAAGAAAAAAGCAGAGAATAAAAAGGTATTAGACAGAAGGAATGGTGAAATATTCACAATCAAAGTCTGTGTGGTTCCTTGTAGTAAATGCGTCAGTTTATTACACAAGGTCAACTTCAATCTGGGTTCTGAAATTAATGCCATTTTTAATATATTTTCATTTCATTGTATGCATGAAAAAATAGCAAAGTAGTTGTGAATGCAGGTCAACAGTGCAGAAAGCTCTGTGAAATGCAGCTTCAGCCCTTCTCAGAACTGCAGACAATCCTTTTTCCTTGTGTTTTTGAGGTGTTTTAGTAAGGAATTCAGGACCCTAATAGCAGGTTTGGATGGTTGGTGCTGACGGCAAAACTGAGTGAAGGGATTGCTAAAGGAGCTGAAAATTAAAACTGTAATTAAATACACAAGAAAAAAGGCAATAACTTAGAAAGAAGAAGTGCTCTCTGTCTCCCATATTATTACTATTTTGGGTAATGAAATATTATTTTCTCATAGGTATGCCTTAAACAACTGAGTTGCTCTTTGCATAGATTAGGGAGAACTAGAACACAATGACAAGAGTCTGTGCACATGAGGAAATACCATTTTCAATGAAACTTACCCAAGAAGGATAAAGCACAATTTCTTGTCAAAGTAGACAATGTGCACTCCTGAGTGGTTACATTAACAATCTCTCCAGAGATGGTAAAGCAGGAAATGGGGATTTCCCATGTTCTGTAGGAATGACCTAGACTATATTGATGCCTTTTTTCCCCCCTACTATCAGCATATTTTCTCTTCACTTTTTAAAGCCATGATTTCAGCCTGATTTTTAATAGAAAAAATTTTAACATTTCCAGGTTTCATTGAGCATACGCTGTCTTAAAAAGCTTTTTGTATAACTGGTATGATGCTACAGCCTTTTAAATTGCAGTAATATCACATTACATTAACTACAGAGAGCTTCCCAATTAGATATTTTAGTTTACAGTGTTCTATGTTACCTCCTAAATAAACATGAGGTCTTCTGTTACCAGAATGTTAAACTGTAGCACAGTTCTGAGATAAGAGTGAGCACAAGGAGGACTGTAATTACAGCAATTATGGAAAAGTAATTTACTAGTTGTGTAAACTGAACAGCTTTGAAAGAGAGTGGATCGACCATAAAAAGAAGTTCAATATTGAAAATAAATATTTTGGGATCTCTGAAATGGTTGTAATGTGGATAAGCAAACTGTAAACATTTTGTCTAAAGTCATATATTTTCATTTTAAAGGCCTTTATAAATATAACTTTGTGTTTTTATAAAGAGACTTAAAGATGTCAGAATTATGCATAGATATACAGATCTGTCATTTCCCATCTGGTATATACTCAGAGCTTCCTAAAGAAACAAATAAATACAGCTGAATTGACATGTCTTTGGGGAAAAAGAGTGAAACTCAAACTTTTACATTTTGAAACAGGTCATTCATTTAAAAGGAAATAGGTTAATGCCAAAGGATGCAGTAATGAATAGAGTTATCTAGAGAGAAATTTGATCAAAATTGTCTCCCAAAATGTTGATGGTTCAGAAGCCAAATTGACATGTAAACAGTTATGTTTTAGCCCAAGAATATTCATGCTTAGTTTTTCAATGCTTGGTCAAAAGAACAACAGGGCTTTGTCAACTATTTCTGAAGACTCCACAAAAAGGGGTTAAGGAAAACAAGACCACGTATCCCATATGAAATTTCTAAACAGTTTTGCCCCTTCACCTAATGTCTTAATCAAATTTTAAAGAGTATATGAATAGAAGGATGAAAACAATATGCCACCTGAAGTTTTATATCAAGTCAGGCCCATTTTTGCAGTGGCAAAAGCTAAGGCCGTGTTGTGGGTAGCTGTGCTCTGCAGTACACCTCTGTACTCTGCCTCCTGCCAAGGTACCAGAACACATCTTTGTGCCTTCATCCTTCCTAAGAAAGTCAGAAGTTAGGAAAAAGACCTTTACATCTCCAGTCCATCCTAGATGGAGATGTTGCATAGACTGGCTGCATCCACAGGGCCTCAGGGACTCTCCAGCATCTCATGTTTAAGCAAGATACTTGCAGTTAAAATGGCAGCATTTAGATCTCACTTGCCTGTCAAGCCAGAGCAGCTCAAAACCTAATGTAATTGATTGGATAATAATAGCAATATTTCTTTGATCTGATTCCTGAGAATGGATGTTCTGACTATGAGTTATTACCTGCACTTTGTGATTTTACATTCACGTTTGTCTCGGAATAATAGCATCCATTACAAGCACTGGCCACATTCCACAGTCAAATTAAACCACGTGGCAATTGTATGTTCCACTACTTTGTAGTAAGTCACAGCATTTAATTGCATTTTCACAATACTAAGTCATTACAAGCAAGTCAGAAGCCAATAACAAGGCCTGAATAAGTATTTATAGTCATTCAAGCTTTGAGGACTGTTACATCAGAAACTGTCACTTAGGCTTTGCAGGGAAGAAGTTAAGACTTCTGTCTATGAGTTAAATGCTTGAAAACTAAAGGGCTGGGCCAAAACCATTATAGAAAATAAACTGCTTCTGTAACAACCCTGCTGCTGTAAATGCTCCTTTTTATATGAAGCATTTGACTTAAATGGATTGCAGTTACTCTTGACAGTATGAAAGAAGGTACCCTAAAACATTTTAAAAAGCTCTTGTATTCCACCTTTAAAGCTTTGGTGTATTAATCTTGGCAGAAAATGGCTTATAAGAAAACCTTACTTATATGAATGACAAAGCTGAAGTGGTCTGTATGCTGGGGAAAGACTATATCACTTTGTCAGTGGGAAAGAACACAGGTACCAGCTGGGGCTCATAAAATAAAGACAGGATGCAAAAGGATAAAATACCATAACCCTTGGTCTTCTATTTTGTAACATGTCCAGAATTTTTCACTGCTGTTTATAACACATGCTTTTTATATAGTGAAGCTGTGAAAAAAGAAGTAAAAAGGTTACCTATTTGTACATTGCTAAAACTTCTCATTCAATACATCTGATTTCTTAATTGCTTCTCTCTGTAGCAATAGGTGTGGAAGTACCAAGCAAGGCTCAGCAGAAATCTAGCAGATATTTGTATGCAGTACTGACAGATCCTGCTTAATGAGATCTGCAATATAATGTTGCTGGCTTTAACTGAAGTTAAATTCTATACTGTAGAAGGTAAAAATGCAGTTATTAAATGTATAGGATGACTCAAAGCATTTATGATTATCTCAGAATGGAAATTCTTTTGTTGTCTTTAGTGTATATGTGTCTTATTTAGATTATTTGCTTTGAACCAACTTCATTCAAATAAAAAACTACTTTACTACAATAATAGTTTTCTAATTAAACTTACATAAAATATACTCCAGGAAGATAAGCCCAGCTCTATAGTAGAAATAATCTTGAGCTTTTATAAAAACACATAAGCATAAACTAATCTCCTTTTGTATCCCAAAATTTTATTATTATGTTCAGGATACCCTCCCTAAGTACTATTTATTTAGGGAGTAAGTAAATATTTGAATTTTTTCCAGATGTCTGGGGCTCAACAGGCCAAAGGTATCCATAATAAAGTAGAATTTTAATTTCTCTTGAAGAACCTGAAAAATAATCCCGTTATTGGCAGCCTCTTCTAATGTTTAATGAGTTCTTTATTAATAGGTTTCTGTGATGGAAGCAAGTGAAAAGGATTGCTATGTGTTACTTTTGTGGGCAATGTTTTTTGCATAAAATTCTGATGCGTTTTAAGTCAACTAAAAAATAAGACACAAGTTCTTGCAGTGGAGAGTTAGAAGATATTTACATTTTCTATTTCTTCTTTAAGCAGGAGATTTATTCAGTAAAATCTTATTAGAAGAACCACTAAAATAAAGATAATTTTCATGTTTAATTTGTTTTAGAAAGCACAGACAGTAATATGCCTTTGTATCATCTTACATTCAACTTTTTCCAAAACATTTATTTTCTGAACAATGCTGAAGTGTATGTACTAAAAACTGCAGGAAGCTGTTGCAAGGTTAGTTTGAGGGTGACTAAACAAACATTCATTTGTTGGATAAATTATAAGGAAAAAATTGAGTCAGGTTATTAGGAGGCATATATGAAGGTGAAAAAATTCTGATGAGATTTAGAGAGGTATAAAGTTGATGAGATGGAAAAATGCAGAATGCTGTGGTAAATGCTAGCAGGAAGGGATGAGGACAGAATGTGAATGTTGGTGTAAAGTGAAAGAAATACAGTCTGATTTGGATAATAGGAGGAAAACAGAAATCAAAAGCAAACATTTTAGCTTAGTGTTGAATAACTTGTCAACATGATGAACAAATTTTTAAAAGAGTAGCTGTCACTCCGAAGGTCACAGTTCATCTGGGATAAAGGAACTCACTGCTTTGTTTGGAATTAAGTCTGATTATTCTCATCTCTTGTAGGCTGGACAGGTTACTTCTGCTCCTTCTCCCAGACAGATTTTTTTAAGAGCCAAACGTCTGCTGCTTTCTTTTCAGATAGGAAAGACTACCAAATGACAACCTCCCAGCAGCCTGGTCAGAGCTCTGCATGGCTCTGAGGGAGAGGAGACAATGCTGCAAGCCCAGCTTGCCTCCCATCCCAGACTGGCAAGGAAGTCGCACACCTGCAGATGGAAAGGATTTTCCAGTCCAGCAATATAGACCATACAGGGTAGGACACATTAAAAACTCAAAATGTGGATGAGATTAAGGCTTTTACAGAATTTGTGGATGACCTAAGAAAAAAGTGCATCTGTATACTGAAAACACAATCAGATTAAGTAATGTGAGAGGAGTGATGCAGTAAAGAGGCAACTTAGAGGCAGAATAGTATTTCTAAACTATTTATACAGTAAATATGTGGGGAAAATATTATGCTTTCTAATGCATTTATGAGTTATCTTCCCTGTCATCGAATTATCTGCTCATGGAATAAAATTTTTACCAAAAAAAATGAATAATAAGAACATCAGCATTTACAAGATGATTAAAGCACTCGAGAGGCATATAAACAATCAGCCAAAAGCCTTTCTTTCTGTAGAATCAAGGTAGAAAATTTGAATACAGGAAACTCACAGTGGTTGAAAAGAGATTTCTTATACATTTCAGACTTGGTCAAGTTCATAAGAGTCACAAGCAGTTTCCTCAAGGGCTTATTCTCTCTAATGGAATTTTACTGAAGATTGATTACACTACCTTAATAATTAGAAGGTCTTAATAAGCGGTTTACCTTTGATAAATAGAATTGTTAGAAACTACCGTACTCTTGTAGTAAGCTAATAAGGTTGAAGTGTCAAGTTTTAGAAGGCATTTTAATCTTGGTGTTACATGGTAATTAAAGGTAATTAATAATCCAGAAATAATCACCAGTGAAAACTCCAATCCCTTTTCCTTGTTTAAGAAATTCTTTGCAGAGGGTAGATGAGAAAAAGACAGTTTCCATCATTTTTAATCAGCCTCTGGGGGGGAAAAATGAGCAAGAAGACCAAGGGCTCAACACAGAAAGCTCTCTGGAGGAGCAGGGAGTGCAGGGAGACCCTGAGATAGCAGGGCCGTGAGCTGAATCCACACACTCCCACATTTCAGAGCTGTGATGCCATGAACCACCTCTGCTTCTACCAAGTAGCTGAGCTGCTGCCAGGATGAAAAACCATACCTGATGTGCAGACTGTGCCACAGACTCTCAGCTTCTTCTTAAGGTGATATAGCTGCCTTTCTAATTTTGAAGAGGTAGAAGAAAATGTTCATCATCCTGTAGCTGTGTGAAATAAAAGTAGTCCCCACCCTCACAGCCACACCAGGTCTCTTGGGCAGTTCATAAAGCAGGTAGTCACCTTCTGTGGTAATACAATGTCTTAAATAGAGTGAAAAAAGAATCCATTGCAGGGTAATTAAATATGCTAATTCCCCTCGGTGTCCCAAAGGGATTGATTATGACTCTTAAGTGGGCAAATTTCATTTGCTTTATTTAAAAGCAGATGCAGTATAATCAATGCTAAATTTCCTGATTAACCATAAAAGCCCTGTTTGAATAAGTGGTCCTTGGCATTTTAATAGGTTTTGATATAACTACAGTGTGTAAGCAGGGTTTATTAATACCATAGGACTGGAAGCATAGTGTGATATGGGTAGAAATGGTTCCTGGTTTGTAAAAATGTTAATATCCTGTGTAGATGACCTTGCACCTCCTTTCACATATATTTTAGCTCAAGGCAGCAAGTGAAATTTAAAGCCTAACTGCAAATAACAGTGTGGCAGAAAAAGTAATTTTGATTTGTGAGAAATCAAAGTGGGGGTTTATGTCACTATGAACATGGATGCATAATTACACATCTTAAAAGCTAAACTGTGAAACAAAGATAAGGTAGCAAATATAAAAAGAAGTAGACAGCATTATAGTTTCACTAAATATGTGCACTAAATATGTGCATAGAGTAACCCAGGCATAGAGTTCCCTAAATCTTTGGGATTTGTGGGCAAGCAAGGCAACTCACTTTGCAGGTGGAGGGTCACATAAAAGCAGTTTCAATAACAACATTTTATTTTAAAAGCTTGCTAAATTTTTTTCTTTAATGTTGCTGAGATATACTCCGGGTGGCATGACTGAAATATAACAGTGCATGTTGCTGTAAAAGTTGTTTTGCCACTTGTTTGGGATGACCTGCATAACTCACAAGTGACGTGGTGGCAGTAAAACCTTTATGGTTGTCTGCACCATTACTGGTTCCAGCCATATGTTGAAACTTGCACTTGTGTGCGCTGTAAAGCACAGGCCTTGCGTAACCTTAACAGGACAAATGTCAGTGGAACTTAACAATGGTGACAAACTTCACCAACATAAAATCTGCAAACTTCCTTTTCACGGTATAAAGTCAGCTGGAAGAAGAGCTGAGTGCAAATAGCTAAGATCAGTCTGGCCCTTGCATGGAGTGAAATGTTTAGGTAGACTGTCTTAAGAAAAATTTTATCTGCTCTTGCTTCTCCTACGAAACCTTGTGGCATTGCAGATAGATTATGTATTTTAAAATAAAATATTTCAAATGTTAGCAGTCCCATTTCCATTCTCACAGCAAAACTGATCCCAGGAAGATGAGACAATAGAAGTGCTGGCCTAAAGCTTGGCTTATGGAAATACTGAGGAGCAAGGATCTTTGATTCTCCATCCTCACCACAGAAGTGACTGCAGGAAGAAAACTTGCCTTCCCTAGAAAGTGAATCTGTGGTGTGGCAGAACACATGCAGCCCCATCTTGCCCATTATAGCACTCCACAGCCCCATTTACCACTAGATGCATTTGAGAATTGGATGGAATTATTTTTATTGTTTTTGTAATCAACATATATTAGTTCCTTACAACTGAAATGTTTTCTGGGAAGTTGCAACTTTGCTTTAAACTTCACCAGTGTCTCAGGAGCACTTACAACAGATATGAAGGACTGAAGTCCATTATTTGTAAAGGCACTTAATAACATGGTGGTTTTGTTCCTTTTCTTTCTTGGTGAAAAGTGACATGAAGTTTCAGGACAAACCAAATATGGAGTGATGAATTTTTTGAAATCATTAAATTTTACGCATGATGAGGAATTGATTTTCTATACATTTCTAGTTACCTCTCCTCAGATTGTTCCAGGAGGAACTGATTAGTAAGGGTAGAGTTTTCACAATGAGGGATTTCCTTGCCAGTAGCATGATGCTCATGATGATGAATGTCCTTCTAAGTGGATGCATCTTTAATTAAAAGTGAATATGTGAAGAAAATAACCCTTTCTGGAGCACTTAAAATGGCTTGTTTCAGTATTTGAGTGTTTATACTGTAAAAAACCTTAGCTTGTGCTGTCATTTGCTACTCAGTTACTTAATGAGACAGGCAATCAGAGGAATGGAGCAGCAGCAATATGTTTCATCAAGGTTATCAAGAAAAGTTAAGGAAAATAAACTAAATTAATTGTGCATCTGTTAACACACTGCAGTTCCAAAGACTGTATGTCTTTTATCTTGTACAAATATTGGTAAAAGAGCATGTGTCATTACTAAAGGGAAAACAGGCACAGCTGATTTGGAAACCTGGAGGGCAACAGTGACCTAGACTATAGCTAGGGTCTTGTTTTGGCCTTTCAGCATTTTTTATTAGAATATGTGGTTACATTAGGGATCCTTGCTATCCTACTGGCTCAGTCTTAGTTATTTAGACCATCAGATTTCAAGGCCAGCATGTAATCTAAGTAGAATGTGCCCAACCATGCCATGAACTCATTTATTTCTTCTTTTGCTAGCATGCTTATGTACTAGTAGTCAGAATCATGTTTTTCAAGAAAATTAAAACAGTAAGGAACTGATAAAGTCATTCTTCTGGCTTCATGATTTTGTGCACATCCATATTGCATCTTTGGTCTGTGGCATATCTCATGTTCAGTGGGATGTCACACAAAGAGGTTTAATGAAAAATAATGCCTTAGAAGAAGTAAAGAATTGCTGTATTTCCTAATTGTAGTTGAATCAGAAATAATAGTCAAATGATTTAATGCATGCCTTAATCTTAGGCACAGAGCTTTTCTTTTCAGAAAAATTATGCAAATACTTTGCATAAAATGGATGCTTGCATGCCTCCTCTTTCCCATTTACTACTTGATATCCTCCCTTTTAAGGTGAGGGACTGTGGTGGGTTAACCTTGGCCAGCAGCCAGACCCCCCACTCAGGCTCTTTCTCACTCCCCCTCCTTTTCAGGACTGAAGAGATGTGAGGTAAAAGTTCACGGGTCACGGGTCAAGGTAAAGATGGGGATATTGCTTATCAATTACCATCATGAGCAAAACTCAAATGTGAAATTTAATTGACTGACAACTACAATAGATTTAAATAGAAAGAATCAAAGAAAAACATTGAAACAACAAATTTATTTCCCCATATTCAGCTTCAATCCAGACTCCCAACTCCTCTACTCCCACTGCCGAAGAGCACAGGAGGAGTGGGGAGGGGCTATGGTCCATGTGAAAGCTTTGATCTCTGCCCATACCTCCCTCTCATGTGTTTTACCTGCTTCAGTGTGGAATCTTCATGAGCAGCAGCCCTTCAAAAAAAAGCCTTCTCCAGTGTGGGTCCCCCACGGGCTGCAGGGGACTTTACCCTATTGCCTGAAGCACATTATTCCCATTTTCTTTTTCTCAGCCTCTGCAGAGGTACTTTTCCCTTTGCCTGGCTGGCATTTTTAGCCCTCCTTAAATCTGCTTTACCCGAGATTCAGCAATCACAGCTGAGGGGTTCAGCTGTGCCCTGCAGTGGGCTGGTTGAAGACAGCTGTGTCTGGATGGGGCAGGCCCTGGACACTCCCCACAGAAGCCACCTCTGTTACCACCACCGGCACAACCTCAACACCCACAGCCAATGTAGGTATAAAGCTGACAAGTCTCCTTCAGCATGTAGTTTTCCTCAATATTCTGTATAATCAGTGGAGACTGATGGGCATCTCTGAGGAGCAATTCAAGTCTTGTGGAATCACACACCAGAGGTATGCATGTCTCTCCTCTTTTTCTATAATACTGCAATCATTTCTTTTAAATTGAACAAAGTAGATCTCCAGAGCAGACTACACAACACCTTCTGAGATCTATATATCCCTTGTACATATTCAATAAAACCAAAAAACAAAGAATTATAGACACTGAACTAGTTGACACAAATATACCACCAAGCTACCTTAATCAAACATAATTATATCTTTTTATTTGCTTTAAATTTGCCTAAAGGTGCAATAAAATAAAAACATGTATGCAGTGGAGGGCATTTGTAATACTAGCAGGGATGGCAAGTGGGCTGTAAAAAAAACATATAATAGTTTTCAAAGCACTGAACCAAATTAGCATGGATCACCACATTTGTTTGAAAACCCATGGCAGGAACCATTATAAGTGCTTGGTATATCACCCCTTATTACATTGCTTATTTTTTGAGCTGTACAAAGTAAACATTGCACAAAAATAAAAACACTTCATTGCATACTTCAGTTTCCCACAAAAGGAAACTGTTGAACAAGATGAGGAGGTCATTGTGTGCAATACAGAAAACACAATGGTGGTATGTCCATAGTGTACAGTCCAGGTGCTTTTTAATGAGCACACTATGGAATGCTGTTGTGGTTGAACAGAAGGAGTTTGTATTCATGTTTCTTTCTTCTTATTTGAAAAACAAGCAACTAAATTTAAAAAACATAAAGGATATTTAGAAGCTTGCAAAATGAGAAATATCAAGCCAGTTGTCATCAGAATGTAAGTTATTCATGCCATCTGATTTTTCCCACAATTTTTCATGAGAAATTTCTTTCCAAAGGAGAGTCTCATGCTGTTCAGAGTGTGGGAGCCAGTATGACCAGGGACAGCCTGTAGCAGCCCTGCTTCATTTGCTTTAGCAGTTAAAAAAAGGTTCAATATAACTCTTAGTAAGTAATTTAAAGGAAAGAAACATTTTTAGGTGTGCTAAGTATGTTAATGTTGCAATAATTGCACTAATTCACAGATTTTGGTGCATCAGAGCTGTTCTGATAGGATTTAACCAGCCAAGTTCAAATGCAGTAGCTGTGTGTTCATGTAATAGCAGTAATTTGCATTCAGTAAAGTTGTGTCCAGGCTAATAATCCCAACAAAATCATAGCGTGATGCTGAGTGAATATTAATGTCTAGCATCCCGACTCAAACTGACCTCAGGGTCCCAGATAAAGAGGCACCAAATGGCAGAAAGCAGTAACAGCAAATAAAAAATTAAGGGTATGTTCTAGGTTGATCCCCTTTTAAGTGTTTCTTTCTATCCCAGCAACTTTATCTGTCTTTCCCCTGTGCAAGGTGCCAGAACAGTGAATCAAGCTTCTGATTTAAAAAAGATTCAGCACCCATGGTTTTGTGGTTAATGCAGATTTTGATCTCAGTTTCACCAAGGTCTTTTTTCCCATTTGGCTCTGGAAACTCACCGAAAATTTTCATTTATCTGCAGGTGGCAATTTCCCCATCATCCTGTCCAGAAATTCTGTAAACCAGCATTTTTTTTCAGGTTTCCACATTGTGTCCTCAGATCCCAGGTACTTTTTTTGATATCTCCAGAGTTTCATAACAGAAATAAAGAGCATACACAAATTCAGCTCACTTTACTAGGACGTGAGATATTGTATGTTATCAAAAAACAGTGGGATCAGCTCATAGGAGAAAACTGATGGCCATTAAGTAAAAAAATCCCATCACTTCTGTATCAAGAAGTCTCAACATCAGACATCACTCAAGACTCAAATATTCTCCAGAAAATATTACGATATTTACAAAGACTATGTATTTATATCACTACAGGCTTTGCCTGTCCTCACAGACTGTCCTGTTGGTTCCTCAAGGTCAGAGACAGGATGCAAGCTTCCAGTCTGATCCAAACATCCTTCTGTTCATCACATTTGAAAGAAATGTATCATGTCAGAACACATGCCTGGCAGTCAGGTGGTCCTAAATTATAACCCTTCATTTACTACTGAGCCCATATGTTGCCCACAAAGGCTTTGTCTCTGTTCCTCCAGCTGTGAAATACATAATGTCCTATTGGAGATTAAATGATTGGTCACAGACTTCTGGGTTCTTGAGTGAAGGGCTAAAAAGCTTGTAAAGGCTGACTTATAATTTCACAAAAAATATTAAACCACTTCCTGAGGGAGTATCTTGAGCAATATCCATTGTGCACATTAGATGAAACAGGCCTGCTTTGGGAAAAATGATGTGTGTATATAGCATTAAAAATGGTCAAACCACATGTGCCCCCCCACCCCCACAGGGGGCAGCAGTAGATTTAAAGTTTTATGTGTTAATTATAAAATTTCCTGCTTTTCAAGTTTTTTCCTTTGCAGCTTTAATACTTTATAGCATAACCTTACAAAAGCAGAAAATTAACACAGAACCATGCCTTTAGAGTATTGCAGAGAGATTTCAGAATCAACACATGTAAATGCCGGGAGAACAACCACTTTTTTTCAAGCGTGGTAGTATGAGTCAGTACATCACAGTTAGGCCAATGGTGTACTTTCATTTATCCTTTTCAGCCATTTGTGTGACAGCTATAAATATGTCTTATATCCTGCAAATGCTTGATACTACCTCCTGAATAAGCAAGGAAATGTAAAATTAAATTATGGCATAAGCAAAACTTACACCAGGCTGTTTTCTCTGACAGTACAGACATGAGCAGTAAACAAATATCTTTCTAGCAAGGTCACAAAGCTGGCCTTTATGTTTAAAACTAAGGAAATGTTTTGGTAGATCAGCCTCCTCTTTTCTTTAAACAGAGCCTCTCCAACTCACTTGTCTTCATTCCTTTGGAAAGCTGTAAACCCTGCTTTCCAGTGCTGCCCATGTTGCATACCTCTTTTGTATCACTACTAGTGCTCCATTTGCTATCCTATCCAGAATGGTCGCTCTCTCTCTCTCTCGTTTTTTCCTTCTCTTCATTTTGCTTACAGATGTTCTACAACAGTCTCTATGTGCACCTTTCATATCTGTAAAATGTGTGCTAATTAATTTCAAATACAATTCTGGAAAGGACCACTGGATTTTGGAACCACTTTCCTACAATCTCTGGCAAACATTTCCTGTCATAGTCATGGAAATTAAGAGCACTGTCCAAGATAAGTTCTTGGGCTGTCTCGGTATGGGAAAACTGAAGAAAGAAAAGCTTTTTGGTGGAAAATTCCCCCTATCCTCGCTCTGTCTGTAAAACAGTCATGGTTTTCCAAGTGGTGCACTTGGAAAAGGTTTCTTATATTTAGTTGTTTAAATGCAACCATTGTGATAGACATGTATCTTAAGCAAGGTGTGTCCAAAGAATGTTTTCTTCCATTGCAAACATCTGTATAATGACATCACAGATTAAAATGGGTGTTTGTTAACATGCATTAATCCACTTCCAACTGGGAAAAAAGTTTTACCATTGTGGGAGGGAGCCCTGAAAATTCTACGTTTTCTGAAAGCAAACCACATTTCTTAACTTAGAAAAGGGGCTGGTATGCCAAGCACTACTTTCCTTAAACCAACTTGTAGCTGTGACCATGCACATTATTTTGAAGTGCTGGTAGTCATAAATGTTTTTGTATCGCTGGGAAAAGCAGGACTACTGGCAACAACAAAAGTGTATTTTGACAAACTGTTGAAATCAAAATCAAAGCTCTGGTAACATCTGGTGCATCACTACTGTAAACTAGTACTTGCTCAGGGCCTCCTACCAACACAGAGAACCTTATTTAAAAGCACAGGCCACAATGTTAAAAAGTTCTGCAATGTTTATAGAGTTCCTAGTAACATGAGACCAACTCATAACACTGGAAACTGTAGCACTTATTTTTCCAGTAAAAATAAACTAACTCTAGCACCCAGAATTGGACTAAAGGGAACAGAGCTCTTAGGTTACTATAATTGCAACACAGTGCAGCTTTGGCAACACTTCTCTTTCTATCCCTGATCCCCTTACCTTAGTTCTAATACATATTTATCCTTTCACCTGTAAATTAAGCCTTTTCTTAGGCATATTGTTAGCACTTCATTAATTCTTCCCAGTAGGGCTTTTATTTAATGTAGAAATGCTCATTTTAATTTTTAAAAAGTGGGTTCAGAGATCCAGTATTACAAGTTGTAAATGGTTTGTCAAACTGAACCTGAACGTATAATTTCCTTTACTGTTCTCAAGATGAAGGAGTTTTAACTGTATTTATTTTACTGCTAGAGTCCTAAAATTTACAGATCAAATGCGTTTGAAAAAAAGGAGATATGCTGAAAGAAGTTTTGTGATTCCATTTAGAATGGTGATTTTCATTTATTGGATCCCTAGTTTAATATTAATTTATGTTGTCATTTGATCCCAGCCAGCAGCTAAGCATCCAGGTAGGAGCTCGTTCCCTTTCTCACAGTGAGCCAGGAGAGAAGATCAGAAGAGAAAAAGGGAGAAAATTTTGGGGTCGAATTAAAGACAAGTAAAGGAAATAGGAAAAAAATCCACCGCAATTGTTGCAATGACAATCACTCAGCACTTCCCACAGGCAGCCTGGTGCCAGCCAGTCTCCAAGCAATGGCCACCATGGCAGACAAGCACAC
This sequence comes from Promerops cafer, assembly GCA_013398275.1. NCBI lineage: Eukaryota > Metazoa > Chordata > Aves > Passeriformes > Nectariniidae > Promerops > Promerops cafer. The sequence goes on from VZSE01010195.1 coordinate 1,088,038, forward strand.
TCAGTTTTATTGCCGAGCACAATTAACATGGAATGGGATATCCCGTTGGCCAGTTCAGATCAGCTACCCTGGCTGTGTTGCCTCCTGGGCTCTTGCCCACCCCCAGCCTCCTCACTGAGGGGCAGACTGGGCAATGGAGAAATCCTCACTCTGTGCAGGCACTGTTCGGCCACAGCCAAAACTGTGGTTTGTGATCAGCACTGTTTTAGTCCCAAATCTGGAATGCAGCATCATAAAGACAGCTGCCAAGAAAGTTAACTCCATCCCAGCCAGACCCAGAATATTTAGCTATCCAAATAAATTAGAAATATATTTATTACTATTTCCTGATGATACTTGGGCACCTTAACTCCTACATTGCTTTTTTTTTCCTTTGAAAAGCTCTCTTTTTTCTGAGACTGACTGGCAGCAGACTATATTACTAATTTGCTTAAACAGTCAGAACAGTGTACCTGCAGTCCCATCTGCAGCCTCAGGAATGGAAAGGAAATCTGTAAACAGCAATATAAAGATTATATTTCATATGCTTTGATTATATATCATTTCATGTCCATGCATTACTTGCAGAAGTAAAACACATATCTTTAAGAAATTTGGAAAATCATGCAATAATTTAAAGAAATGAGACAGCAAAACAATTGGAGGTGTTGTTTTTTTTTTTTTCTAGCAGAGGCACTCCTTAAATTTTTTTACAGCTTTGCATTAATTGAGGAAAAAAAAGGTATACTGGAGCCCTCATGTAAAAATGTAAATTTTTAATAACTTTGATGCTGTTCTGGTATGGCTTGTAGAAATGAAAGGAGAACCCAGAAGCAGAACAGCGAAAGAGCAAATGCTCAAAGTACAGCACATGGAAAGCAAAAAGCACTTGAGGGTTTTTTTAAGTAACTGAGTAATCCAAACCTGAGGTAATACAAGATTTTGCAGATGAACTACTGAAGACAAAATTCCATCACAAAGATTGCTTCTATTACTAGTTGTGATCACTTGCCTTTTTTTCATTTTTTCTTCTAATTTGTGGCAATATTCTTAGCAATAATAAAGAATTCAAGAGGACAAATAGCACTGAATTGTACAAAAGTTGAGCTAGTTCATATACAATAAGCTACCCTAACCGTTTGCCAGATGAAGCATTTGAATGGATTTTACTTCATTTGAGAAGTCCTTAGGGAGCTGAGAAAACAAGTTAAGGCACTCATTCTCTAGGAACTCAGGAAATCTAGCATAATTTTCTTGCTTCAGGGTTAGTGAAGTCATCTAAATCCATCCTTCATAATGCTTTCAACAGTGCTGTGGCAGTTGCCACTTGTCCTTGTCCTTGCCATCAAAGCAAACTTCTATCACATCCATTTGCAGTGAATCATGGCATCATAGAACCATAGACATGTAGAACATCCTGAGTTGGAAGGGACCCACAAGGATGGTCAAAGTCCAACTCCTGATCCAGCACAGGTCAGCCCCTAGAGCCACACCATGTGCCTGAAAGCACTGTCCAAATGCTTTTTGAACAGGATTGTTGCTGTGACCGCTTCCCTGGGGAGCCTGTTCCAGTGCCCAACCACCCTCTGGGTGAAAATCCTTTTCCAGATATCCAGCTTAAACCTCCCCTGACACAGCTTCAGGCCATTCCCTCAGTCCTGTCACTGGCCACCACCGAGAGACATCAGTGCCTGCCCCTGCACTGCCCTTGTGAGGAAGTTGTAGACAGCTGTGGGGTCTCCCCTCGGTCTTCCAGAAGATCTCTTGATGGGAATGGGATATTACCACTCAGCCCAGGAAGTGCATTTGCTTGGCTACAACAGTGAAGGTTAACTGTGTGGGCTGTGACATACTCACACAGTTCTCCCAAGTTTTACTTATGTCAGATTGGCAGGTTGTCTTTCTGCATTCTGAATTATCCACTCATTTTTGCATGAGTCTTAACATTTTGGAACCTATGCAGAGTGAACAGAACAAATGCCCTGCACATGTCAAAGAGAATTAGAAAAGTGTCTCATGTTAAGTATTTTGATGAAATATTGGACACATGTCTGCATTTTTCTTCTTGGTGGAAAACTTCTTTGAAAGTGAAAAAAGAAATGGAAGGAAAGGATATGGAAAAATTTCAGTGCATGCAAAAGTACCTCTGAATGATAAGCAATGAGAAAATAACACATTTTCATGCATAACCCTGCAAATACTGTCTGGACTAATGGTGTCTAAAATTGCATTGAATACATTGTAACTTTTAATTCATTTTTAAATCACTGTTACTATAAAAACTTCTTGATTCTTGGACCATTATCCTAAAATGGTCACTTTTTTCTCTAGTGTTTTCCCAGAGAGATTTTGCCATCAAACAGCATGGAGGTACTATAAATGTTCTCCCTGTTTTCAATGGCGTTTTAAGCTTTACATAACAGTTTGAATCACAAAGGAAATATAAAGAGGTAAAGAGGTATTTAAAACAGTCCCAGCCTTGTTAAAATATACAAAGAAATGCCCAGATTTTCAACAATGCTCTGCAAGCAATTTTTAATAGTCTTTTTAGGATTTGCTGGATATATGAAATTAAATTATAGAAATCCTAGAGGTGTTGAGTTCATGTGGATGGAAGGGCTGGGCAAATTTTGGTGCTTGCTTAGCTGCCAAAGCATGCATCCAGTACCTATATCAGCAGCCTGATTTTCTGCAAAGACCAATATTCATGGCCTCTGTCAGGTCCATCTGACAGCTTTCAGACAGCTTGCCACTTCTGTGCATCACAGCTGTGGCGTTGGTCAGAGGGGTCCTTCTCATTTTAGCATCTGTAAATGGCATATGTTTATCCATTCAAGCTTTTCCATTTTCCTGCCCTCCCCTCCAAATCAAGCAATCATTTTCAACTCAGGCTAATAGGATTTTATCTGGGATATAGTGCTGAATCAATGTATGGAATCTTTGTCTCGCACCAGACAGCAAAGGAGGTATCCACTGGTTCTTAATCCAAACTCCAGCCTGATGAATGAGAATTTTATAGTGTATTTTATTCTTCTCTGTGGCTGCCTTATCTTCTTTTTCTCCTTGTTACAGCCAGGATTAAAGACAAGAGATGCAGATTCTCTTGTTCGGACTCAGATGTTTATAAATTCTTATCTATGTTACAGTCTCATGTGTTGTAAGTTCTAGCTAGCAAAGCAAAAAAATGGCCCCGTCTTCTTCTTCCCAAGGTCTTTTAGGCACTAAACTATCCAACTATGAAGTGACACCTAAATTATTTCTATTTTCGGCCCAATAACCAAAAACCCGGAGTCTGCACTGCGGACTCTCCTGTGCAATTACAAACTACCACCCATAGTGCATGAAGAAGAAGCTGAAGAAGAAGAACTAGCCAACGCCCAAAAACCTCCATCTTGCTTTATATATATTATATTATTCTAAAACCTTAAACCCTAAGTTTTCTACCCTGTGAGATTACACACTTCTATTTAAACTACACACCCATAATCTCAGTGCTATCGCTCAATGTTGGAAGCCTTCTCCATGGCCTCAGGTCAAATGCTGTGCTTTTCTGAGGGTCAGTGCCCTTCAGCACAGAAAGCCCAAAATTCTCAGTAACCAGGGTTCCAACACTTCTCAAAACAAAGTTTCAGTGCAGTGTGATCATCATGTAATAGAAGAACAGGAGGAACAAAAGGATATGGCTGTTGGAAAAAAAGTCTTTTTAGAATAGACTTTTTTAAAGTGTGGCATGCTTTTACTATGAAAACACTATATAAAATCTCTCCTCATTAAATAATAGTGGATTAATCAGAATCTGCGCTATTTTTTTCTTAAAAGATGAAATAATAAAAAAACATTCTTTTCATGCTAGAAGCTGCTCCTGTAAATGGAGCTTCGTCACATTGGTACATGCATACTACTGCTAAGCTGTCTTGAAAACCAAAGAGGACTCTGTATATGAGCCTAATTATACCAAGAGCAGTGTCAATGACACCAGAGTAATCTTGAACAGAACACTCACAAAAAAATGGAGGTATTCTTCTGGGACCGTCGATGGTTTTAATAAGGGCTTCATCAAATCAAGAGGTCTTATTAAAGAGATGTGCTGTATATATCTTAATGACAGACTATTTAGGAGCCTATCAGGATCCCAAATGAGAACAATAATTGCCTTAATGGGATGCTGATTCTTTCCAGACACAGGACACTAGCTGTTGGAAGTAATGTCTTTGTCTCTTACGGTTTTTCACTTTCTATAATAAAATAAGAAAAGCAATTCCTGTTACTATAAAAATAAGAACAATTGATCCTTCAAAGTTTAATCATTACAGTGCCCCATTAAAATATCTGACCTAAACTACTATTTACCTTTTTTATTTAGTCTGAGTTGAGTTTAAATACAATTAATTGTATGGGATATACTACTAAATTGGTAGGGACCAAGGCTATTGCTTCTGTTCTGTTTAAATCTTCTTGATTCCCTTAGAAGGACTGTCTTTTGCAGTAAAGAAAATTCCAGTTTTATCCCAGGAGTATAATTTTTTCCAATTATGTATAATGTATGTAGTGAAATTTAGATTATTTGAGGAAATGTCAACCAAACCTGTGCTGGAGAGATACTATATGGATATTTGCAGAAAAGGATCTACAAAGAAGAGGAAGATAATGCTTTTTGAAGTCCAGTTCACTAGCACAATCTTTTCCTCTGATTTATTGTTTGTTGAAGTTATTACAGTTTTCCCAGTATACAATGAGCTTTAAAAGAAATCCTGTACAACACCATAACTGTGCTAGGGACAAAGGAGGAAAAATCACAATTGCTGTTGTAACAGTAAACACACACTAACTCTGTTAAGGCCATGTGTAAAGAAAATATCTTCACGTCTAACCTTTAATTCTGAAAATGTACTGATTTTCCCATTCTTCTTCATTATTTCTGAAGGCCTGAAAATGTGGGGAAAGGGCAGTACCACATGAGAACTTGCCCTGTTAAGCTGTGTTTTGCTCTAAAGGATCTTCATCAGCTGCTGACAGATGAGAAGACCAAAAAAAGTTTCCTTTACATAACCCTTCAGACCAGTACAGTATCTGAGATGGAAAAAAAAAAAAAAAAGCTGGTCTCAAAATACTTGTACAAAAGGCTATGTAACTTGTAATTCAAAAATGCTTGAGGTGAAGATGCAGCATCATTTTGACTGACCTCAAAAATGCCCTCATTTAGTTTAAACCAAATATTAGAAGTCAAGCAATTCATTATTTTTTTCCCGTGTCCATGAAGCTATTGACCTGTGACATGGTTTTTATTAGAACATCGTTTACATTTCATCCTCAAAATTTCATTTAGTCATTACTCATTAAAATATGAAAGAAAAAATAATGATCAGAAGAGGGAAGAGCATGTTTCTACTTCAGGTATTGACGAGATGAGGTGAACTGCGATCCTTTTCTCCTAATCCCAGTGCTGCCAGCTTCTGCGAGGAGTCACTGAATTTCTAAGAGCGTGAAACAAAGCACAATTCCTTTTAAAAATATCTTAGTAGAGGAATATTCAAAGCTGCAAAGAAAAGTGCCATTTGCTCTTTTGTGGTATTACCTCTGCACTGCGGTCCTTGTGGGGCATTCTTGGGCTTACTTCTCACTCTAAGCTGTCACTCAGACCCAGGAAGTAAAAACTGAGTTGATAAAACTGTGTGAGGTCCCCAGCTTCTTCAGCTTCCTCCTTTACACTGCTAGAGCTCTGCTTCCCTCTTCCCTCATAATTTTTCTCAGGAAGTTTTATGGATCATGTACTTTTTTATCATCTTCTTACTTGATTTCACCAGCTTTACTGTTTCGTAGTGTGGTGTGATGTTTTTTTTCTTCTGGAGTCACTGTGCATTTATTTTGAAGCAATGCAGAAAATTGGTGTGAATGATTTTCCTTCACTCTCCTCTCAGTTAAGGCATGTGTATATTGATAATGATGGAAAAAATGGATGTTGTCTGAATTGTGGGGTTGGTTGGTTGGTTTGTTCACATATTTGTTTTTTCTGATGCAACAGGCATCTGTGTATTGATGTTGTCAGCTTTGCTCAAACCTTGTGCTCTCAGTAGTGCAGGCAAGGTTACAGGGGGGGTTTTGCATTCAGATAACCTATTGAGCTAAGCACCTATTACTTATCTGCAGGCTAACTATATGTCAGGAGGGCTGACTTCCTTAATCTAAAGACTATTCTGGAAATTTGGTGCTCCCTTGTTTGCTGCACACTCGCTGACTGACAGAATGGCTATTTACACATTTAACTGGTACTGCTAACCTCACCCTATAACACTTATGCATCTTTTCACAATCATTAGATACATCTATTTACAATTTCTTGCTAAAACCAGGATTAGATCAGCCTCTTCTATGGCCAACAAACAGAAGTTATATTCTGGAAGCTATTTTTTTTTGACAGTTTTGAACAATTTATTAAATGGGCAGAAGTAATTGGATAAATAGATAATTATCAGTAAAATATCCCCAGCTTCTTTCCCTCATCTGACAACAAGAATACAAGAATCAATCATTCTGACACTGAGAAATGATTAAAGCCAAAAGAAGAGCCTACCATAGACAAGACATCCCAAAAATCTGGCTGGAATACGTTACTAATACTAGGACAGGTCTACATTCCCTGCTTGATCAGTCACAAATGCACAGTTCCTAGTCAGAATTACTGTTTCTCTATCTTCCGCAAATTGGGGAATTTTGCATTATTTTTACCCACAGCTTTGTGGGGGGGATGTTTTGTTTGGTGAAGGCCACTTTGATTTCACACGATTCATATGGTATCAACAACCATCATTTTTCTCAACAGAAAGCTACCATTAAGAGATTCTGAAAGATGGAGAAGAAAACTTGGTTATATTAATCTGTAAGGTGTTTGGTTCTTCATCTTTATTTTGACCCTCTTAAGAACAGCTAGGGCTTTCCTGAAGTACATTTTTGCTTATTTGCAGTGGAGGATACAATTACAGAGCAATTTAGTTCTTAGGCAGCAGAAAGATGTTGTGTAAGCAGAAGGCAACGACAGCTGAAGGTTTTTATGCGGTTCTGTAATTCACTAATTAAAAAAGATCATTCTAGCAAACAGAACTGCCTCTTGAGATAATGCTTAATGAACATTTCAGTGACTGGATACCTTTAAACTCTGGTTAAGATTGCTACAGCTCGTAAGATTGCATTCAAGAAGACTGAATGATATAGCACACAAATTAGTTTTGGCTTTCATCAAAGAATTTTGAACTGCTTAGCGTATTTATATCTCTTGTATTTACATTTGCTGAAAAAAAGTGAATTTATGACCGCTGAAAGCCCAGGCAGATCTCCTTAACGGTGTGTATTGATTTTTACACAACATCAGTTTTACCTCATTAATAATAGAGTCTTTTGACATAATGACTCCATATAGATACTGTCTGTCATTCTTTTGGGAATCTGCTGTTTTGGAAGATACACCCAGGACTTCTTACCGTGTGACATGTACAATGCCGATGACTGAATCTTAATAAAATCAGCTTTCTAGGAGAGCAAACAGCAACTTTGGGAAGACTCCCTGCAGAAAATGCCTGGTAGGGTTTGATGACGTTAAAAAAAGCCTTCTTACAAGCACTCCTGAAGATGACTGAACTTTCTTGATGATTTTTGTAGATTCCTCTGTCTCTTGGAGGGGAATTAAGAACAATATGCTGCCTAAATTAAAAACAGAATGATATAATGCCAGTGGCCATTAATGTGCCAAAGCAGCTGTTCTTCTCATCTTCTGGGATACAGTCTGGGGCTCAGCCGCTAATTGCTGATACTGCACCACTACCAGAAAGACCAGGGGATTTCTGTTTGTTCAGATTATAGATTTCCTATTTAGGACACAATGATCTTTTGCATTGGGGAGCTGAGTGTTTTAATGCATCATGGGCTGGTAGTTGTTGCCACAGTGGAGCCTCACCACATGCTCTGTCTTAGCAACAGGCCATGTAGGATGATGCATATAGCCAGCCTCCAGTGAAACAATTGTGGTGTGATTTACACTTCATCAAGGGGGTTGCAAAAAAACAAAACAAGCTTATTAGGCACAATATATGTAGAAATTTGTCAGATCAGAAGTGACTGAAGATAGCTGTTATGGAAATAATATGATACTAATGTAGTTGTTCTTTCTTTTACTGTCAGGATAATTGGAATACTTTAAAGAAAAAGCAATCTCATGGGTATGAAAGCAATGCTCCAATTTTAACACTCTATTATGGTTCATCTGTTTTTTTTTTCTTTTTCCAGAGCTCCTTATGTCTGTGCATAGAAGGATTGATGCAGACTTGGTATTCAGTCAGGAAAGTAGCACATTTGAGATAATTTCCTTTCTAATTAATTTTGTATTAATTTTCATCATAAAGGTTGCCTTACTCCTGCAGATTTTAAATAATGTTTCTTCCCATTCATGGAAGAAGTGTACTAAAGGACCATAATCCCCATATTTTTCAAACCTAACAGTGAGTCTCACCAAAGGACACAGGTTAGGATTCTTGGTGTTTTTCACTCAGCCATATGAAATTTAAATTGCACAAATAACTTCAGTGCAGGGAGTATCATTATATCTGATTTTCAGGTGTCTGGCTCACAGGATGCCACTACCTATACAGAGAATATAGGAAAAGATACGTGGAAAAATAGTGCTCATCAGCCAATGTCATCAGTGCTAGATGTCTGAACTACCTGAGATGCCTCTCTTTATGGATAGTGTTTCAACATTGCATCAGGTTTGAAATTCCTCCTCCCTCCAATTTAAATGGACCATTAATTTCAATTGGATACAAGCATCTCAGTATCATTTTTGGATTTTAGGCCTAAGTGGAAGAGTGGTTTTTTGCACTGCATGTTTTGCTAGATGTAAAGCGATGGCAGCACAAAAACTATTTGCCTCTGCAGTTTGGCTTTGATGGTAATATGGAACTGACATTTGGGTTTGAAGCCCCCATTTGTTCTGGCAGGGCTTTTTTGTTTTTCTTTCCTGTCATATAACATTAAATCACACTCACTTACCTTATTCTTCTTTTCTCTTTTCCTTATCTATGTATTCTCCACATAAATATTTAATTTAAAAATGCTAATTCCAGGCTTAAGAAAACCAAATTTAGGATAAAACTTCAAATTTCCTTACTTTCACACAGGCTTTTAATTCATAATTGTTTTACCATGAATAATTTCAACAGAGCTGGAGATTAAATAGAAAAATTATTAATTAAAATGGTATCAAGTATAAATGCATATTGTGCCTTTATAAAATAGAAAAGATGAAATAGAAATTAAATATAATAATTGGAAATTATTCTTGTGTCTGCCATATGAAATTAGTCGATTTTAATAAAGCCAGGGTAGGAACAGCAGGAAATGATGTGAAGCACTGAACAGCACTAGGAACTTCCACATAAGTTTTTGCACTGTTGGTGCTGCTTTTTGTTTCTCACCTTGCAGATTGCATGTTCTCTGGGGCAGTGATTTCTTAACTGGATGGGGTATTCTGCTTTTCACCCAAAGATAGAACTGACTTATTTAAATTGGAGGCAGAAATGAAAAGGGACAGGAACCACCCTTATGACTCACTTCAGGAGCGTGCAGAGCCCGATTCTCTGTCCTTGTTTTCAGACTGACACTTGACACGTGGACAAAGCACATTGAAATCCAGTGTGCATGATTTTATAAGTCTTTACCCCTTGCTTTACATAGCTGACCTCTCACAGATCAGTGGGCATTTAGATCTGGTTTTCGCATGACAGGGTGAGTGATAAAATAGCCTGGATGAAGTAAGAAACTTTGCTTGCGTTTTGCTGCTTGGGATCAGGTACTGTGGTCCCTGTGCTGCCTCAGAGCATCTCTCCCAGGGCCTCCACAGGCCAGAGGCTTTCTAAGGCTGAGGTTTATGGTTGATGAAGCACAGATTCTCCACTCTTGGCAGAAGCCTCCTTTGTTTTTCCTTCTGTGAATAATTTCTAATTCCCTGCTTTGTTGTTTTATCTTGCTGCCCTGAAAAGAAAGTTTGCTGTTGCTTTGTCTTGCTGCCCCAAAAAGAAAGTTTGGTTTTTTACCATTTTTTCCCTTTTATAGAAAAGGAGAAGGGGGGGAAAGTGCTCTTCTACCTTTAACTGGCCTCCTTGTCTTCTGTGTAAGCAGGGTGATCATTAAGGTTAACGACTCATCATTGCACATAATCTGGTGAGTGATACAGAACTTTTCAGAAAATGACAAAATTTCACATTCACAGATTGAAATAAAAATCCACAGACTTTTTACGGTGGTATTAAACAAATGACTAGATCTCATAACTTGTACATTGGTAGAATCCCAAATCATCAAAGCAAAGACATTGGAAAGCATTTATCCAAGATAAAAGGATGTAAGTGCTTTCTGCACTTCAGCTCTCCAGGGTATTTTGGGTCACTGGCCATTTCCAGTGTTTCCTGCTGCCTTTTCTAGGTGTTGCATCTGTAGAATACCACAAAACATATATTGGTGTGCTGAGCATAAAGCGGCGTAGCTAACAGAGTATGGCTGGGTTGATTCCCTCTTGTGGAGGGTGCTGAATATAATTATGTACAGTGAACTTGAACTCAGCATATATAAATTAGGAGACTGAAAATTACCTTTGAGATTCAGTTTAAACCTACAGGGTCTTGAGGGACTATACTGAGAAGCACTTGTCAGTCTCAAAACATCTGCAGCAAAGATGCCTGAGCAGAAGGGCAAATTACCATATCTTCTGAGAGTTTGAATGTATCTGAGTAGCTGAAGAAGTAGTGTTAAGAAATGCCTAATAAAACTCAAACTAAATTTGTGTAATCAGTTAATCTTCAGAATTTTCCTTACTTAGGTCAGGATGAGCCCTCAATGTGCTGAATAAAAGTTTAGTGCCTTTGACTTGAAATTATGTGCCAGTGACCCAAGTCAAACAAATGAAGAAAGGACTTAGTGAGCAATGTCTGAAGATAAGTAGTTTGGATTCTGCTTAGAATTTGGCAGCTTTCAAAGTTCAGCTCCTTTGCTGTTTGGAACAAAATAGAAGTGCTGCCATTTGAGCTTAAAAAAAAAAAATCTCATAAGAGAGAACTGCAGGCGCTGCAAGACAGTCAGATTGATTGCTCACACTCATCAGAGGCATAGTGTGTGGCATCCTCGCCCTGGCTGCTGCTCCTGGGAAATAAGCCAGGAGAAGGGATGGGTCTAACAGCTCTTCCCAGGGGCTGTCAGCGAGGCAGCTCCTGGTGGGTCTGTGCTGGTCCATGTGTGGGTCAGCCCCGCCTGATGCTACCATTCACTGGGACTGCCATGTAGAGTACAGGAGGCATGGACAAACTGGAGCAAAGGGATGCTAAGATGGCTAAGTGTCTGGAGAATATCATATGAGAGGCTGAGAGAACTGAGACTGTTCAACCTGTAGAAGAGAAAGCTCGGGGGAGAACTCATCAGTGTATATAAATCCCTAAAGTGGGGGAAGTAAAGAAATTGGAGCCTTCCCCCTGGTGCCCAGTCATTTAAGAATAAGAAGAAAATAATTTACTATGACAATGGTAAAACACTGGTACAGGCTGTCCAGAGAGGCAGTCTCTATCTATGGAGATATATTCAAAACTCATCAGGGCAAGATGCTGGTCAGCCTGCTGCAGCTGACCCTGCTCTGAGCCAGGTGTTGGATGAGGGCATGTCCAGAGGTGCTTGCCCATCTGACCAATCCTCTGGGATCCACCTGAGCAATTCCATTGGGAAGCACACGTGACTCCAAACACGGGTCCTCTGCAGGAGGGTGACCAGCCTCACCCTCTGAGGTGTTACGAACAGGCTTCAGTCAAAGAGCAGAATAAACATTAGCAGCAAAGAAAGAAAGGTGCACAGGCATTTATCCCCCAGGTGCTGCAAGTGCAGCAGTTTGAGCTAAAAAGCAAGACCTGTGGACAGATTTTGAGAAAGCACCAAAAAACAGCGCTTCTGTTTCCTAGAGTAAGATTTTTGCTCTTCACAGAACCAGTCTGTAAATATTTCATACTAGGAAGAAAGCAGTGAGTTCCTTCTCTCTAATCCAAATCTCTGCCCCAGAAGAAAATCACTACACATGTAGGAGTTCTGCACATACATACATTTTTCAAGTTGTAAAAAGTAAACACGTTTTTGTTACAGCAAGAAGGTAATGGTGAAATCTTTCAGAAATTGCTTCTTAGAGAGAGAAATGGCACAGCAGGATCCAGCAAAATCCTAAAAGGATAATTCAGCAATAAACTGGGGCATGAGAGTTATTTAATTTTTAAATTGCTATCACAATTTTTTGAACAAAAGAAAGTTTTCATATTTTCAAGCATGTTAAATAAATCTTTCCTGTGTCTCAGTTATATGTGCTGGAAGTGCCTGGGAGTTTTTTCAAAGGTTCCTTTTAGATTTACTTGTTCCCTGATAGAAATCTCAGTGATGGGATGCTGAAACCCTTGCCCACACAAGTTATCATATTGCTAGCAGCAGAGCTATTTGTGTGTCAAAGGCATTGTGCTGAGGTAAGGCTTTGCAGAACAGGGCCTCCTGAGACCCACGAAAAGTGATCCTTTCAAAATGATCTACAGAAAATTTCTTGACAGGTGCGGGGAATGCAGGTTTGATCAGTTTATCACACATTGTCTTTGCTGCTCTTTTGTCCACAGGGGGAGGACTCCTTACACTCTTTCCCTGCTCCAGCATGAGGTCCCTCCCATGGGAGACAATCCTGCACAAACCACTCCAACTCATTCATTTGCCCCCCAAGATGAGCCTTCTTCCTTCCTCTCTCCTGCATCTGCCTTCATGATTTATCCCTAGCTTCTTGCTGCAAAGGAAATGCTGCCCCCCTGCTCTTTGTGCCCCAGAGCAGAAGCACACATAACAGCACATTAAAACGCAGAATTAGTAGATATGTGGCAGTGTCATGAAATAACCTGAACACCATTTGCCTACAAACTGTGAGTAAAATCCTAAAACTACTGAAAGAAAGGAACTTTTCCCTTTGACTTCAGCTGAGCCAAGATTGTAGACCAGGTGCTCCCATATCCGTTGGTTAGATTCATTACTTGCAGAGAGCCACAACCACTTAAATCCATTTTAAAAAAATGAGGGATTGACTATTTTGCTAAAGAAGAATATGAAATACAAAGCTATGACATAATATAAGATGTTGATGGAACTGCTTGACTTTTGATTTCTCAACAGGGTTTTTAGATCATTTTCTTTTTGTGTGTGTTAGTTTTGGAAGGAAGTGTTAAAACAGTCCAGCTTCTGGCACTCTAATTTCTTTATGCTTTTGATTATGCAGGCCTATAATGCTATTAGGCAATAGGTCTCAAGGTGCAACAAAACAACACCAGGACCTATTTACACAGGGTGCTTTTGCATAAAAGAATGCAACATTGCAAAAGGAAAGTAAAAGGACACATTTTTTTGTATAGGATATTGAAGCATTTTAGTTTTCTTATAATTAATCATATTTCACTTTGGTCTGTGGATTCTGAATATCATTACTGAATACAGAAATCTTGGAGGTTTATGATTAATATTGACTATTCAAAGCAAAAACAGTCCTGCCCAAAAATAACCGAAATTTAACAAGCAATAGTTTCTCCCCCGTAGACTCCAGCTGAAGGGGAAAGTGTACTTTTAAGAGTGTACTATAATCTAGCTTTAGTATAAATAATAATGAAATTACATTCATAGTTAATTACTCTTCTCAATCTTATTTTTAAGAACTGCTTTCCCTCACTCCAGCATACTGTGCTCAACTGTTGTTTGGTTTTGAAGGGTTTTTTTCCCTATCAGTTAGTGTATCCTATTGGAGAACCTTAACCATCTCTGTACTCAGAAATGATGTTTCATATACTGCTTTTCTACTTACAATAAATAGACCATTGCAGTGATCTGGCATTTGAATTTGGACAAATTATGCTGAATAACAAATATAGCAATTAATCAGAGACTTCCTTAGGAAGCAAAAATTGCAGATAATCAATCTTCAAACATTCTACCTTACCTTGCAGTTTTCCAGTTTTGTTTAGCAAATGCACTGCAAACCCCTGTTGTGCATAGCAAATCTGTATTTCCAAAGCTATCTAGCAGAAATCAGACAAAATCTCAAAGATACATATTTGTTTGTGCATAATTCAACACCTGTTGAGGCTTCTGAACAGAGAGCCAGGAGTCTTTTTTAAATGTGAGTCACCTCTAGAGAGAGATGTGTTTCTAGGCTATATTCCTAAATTCAGTAGGTTCCTACAAGCTTGTTTACAATTCACTCCATAAATTTAGTTGCAATAAACATGGGACCATCTTAAATTACATTTGCAAATCCCAGCTAGTCTCTGAGTTTCAGAAAGTCACCTTAAAACTAAAAAAAACTGGGGACTGACCCAACTGTAGAGATACCTTTATTAAACTTTGGACTAGCTTTCTTAAATGAGACTCAAGCATCCAAAATTGCCACAGCTGTCACTTTTGTTCTGCATTTTAGTTTTCACTTGGAAATTGGGTAAACTGAAGCAACATATTTGAGAAAAAATCTTCATCATGATGTAAAAATTCATCCAAAAAGACTTGTGAGACAGAATCTTATGGAATTGTCTCCAGTGAGAGGACTGGAGGAAATGGCCTTAAACTGAGACAGGGGGCATTCAGATTAGATATTAGAAAAAATGTTTCACTGTTATGGTGGTCAGGCATTGGAATATGTTTCCCAGGGAGGTTGTGGAATCACCATCTCTGGAGGTGTTTAAGAGGTGTCTGGGTCTGGCACTGGGTGGTATCACTTAGTGGTTTAGATGTTACAGAGGTAGTGCTGAGTTGGCCTTAATGATCTTAAAGGTCTCTCCCAACCTCAGTGATCCTATGATTCTATAAAATGTTTATGAAAGAAATAATTTATATATACCCAGTTACTCAAATATGATCCACTTTGCATTTTCTAATTTGCATGTTACCCTTTTCAAACCAGATTTACATTCTAGGACTTGCATCAGATTCCAGAAGAAAATTGAGATTACAAATGCAGTATTTAACAATCTTACCATTCTTTCTTATAATTAAAGTACCAAGATAATAATGATTCTATTTTGAGGCAGCTGTGACCTTAGGTTTTGTTAGCACTGTGTGATTTTGCTGAAATTGAATTGAATCTTTGACAGTAAATAATGACCTTCAGTTAAGAACATTCCAAATTCTTTGCTAATGAGGATCTACAACTTATTCCTCATGCTAATGGTCCAATTTAATGTCTTTGTTTTCCATGCCCCACAGTTCTCTTTCTTAACTTGTGAGCTATTATGCTTTTTGTGTAAAGTATTTTGGGTTGGTTTCTACCACTAGCTTTTGCTCCGATATCTGTGAGATGTAGTTTATCAAAAGATATTTGAAGTAAAAGGCACAAAGCAGCAGCACTTCTATTTTTTTTCTTGGAAAACAGTATGTCCAAAAGCTGTCTTGACTATTCATTGCTTCATGCCATGCAGTTTAATGTTATAATTCACAGTTACACATCTAACTGAGATTGGGAACCCATTGATATATATTTGTACTTTTGTTTAATGCAAGATATGTCATTGCCACTAAAGCTATCAGTATTTGGAAATGCATAAAGTCATGATTATTCATATTTTAAATTATTTGTTCATCTGTTTTCAGTATTTCAATTACATGGACAATATTTCTCCTATGCAAGTAAATAGTATAAAAAATTCTAAAAATATTTCACGTTTTTCTAAAATGCTTCCAATTTTACACTAAAATAAATGTTAGGGATTTGTACACCACAGATGATGTAATAAAGAATATAAGAAGCTGTGATGGAGAGGAGGGCAAAGGAGAAGAACTTGAAACAACCACGTAGGACAGGGAGCTAAACCTGAGCCTATCAGAGCCTGTCAGTTTGCTGTAATGTCCAAGACATTAGCTGTCTTTTTCTCAGCTGTTGGAGACAAACAAAACAAAACAAAAACAACAACAACAGCAACAACAAAAGGTTGCCCTTGACCTAAGAAATCACTTGGATGAATTTGCTCAGACTGATTCTTCACAGGAATTTTTTGGGGTAGAACCACATTTTCTGATGAAGTAAAACAGTAAAAAAACCCTGGGTTTTTTACTCCACATGAGGTATAAAAGATAAGAGGAAAGGAGGAAAATCACCTTCCTTAGCCTGCTGGCCACACTTTTTGTGCAACAGTTTTTTCTGGGCTGCAAGTGTATATTGCTGACTCATGTCAAATTTTTCACCCACCAGTATGCACAAGTCCTTCTCCAGAGGGCTACTTCTTACACTTTAGTTTGACCAGGAGATCCTTACTCAGCCCTGCTGATCTCCTGCCTTCCTTTTCTGATTTCCTCCATTTGGGAATTGAGAGCTCTAAGAAAAATGTCCTTAAAAATCTGACAGCTCTGTTCATCTCATTTATTCTGCGGGCAAATTCCCAGGACAGTCCATGCACTAATTACTTTTACAACTTAAAGCTCAGTCTCCTGAACATCAAGGTTCTGACTCTACTCTTCACCTGGACCATATCCCTCAGGGCTAGGATCCCTCAATCCCAGGCTGCCACCCATCTTAACATTTCTAATTAGTTCAACCATATTGGTAAGCAACGGGTTTCCTCTCCAGCAAAGGCTTTATGGGGCAAAGATGATACAATCATTGGGATTGAGAACTGAACCCAGAAGAGCATATTAAGACATCTGGAAATACTTTCCTGCTTGTATTTTCTACATCTGACTTGGGCTACATTACATGCACACCAGAAAAGCCTGGTGTCACTGCACCCTCCAGCACTGGGAGAAGATGGGACATGTTCCATGTACCAGGCACAGAGAAGTGGCACATAGAATGTATGACTGTATGTTGGATGTTTTCTGCTGAGGGGTGGTTTTTAGTCAACCTCCTGCATTATGTGTTTGCCTCAATTTCTCTTCAGCTTTCCCTCAGCCTTTTCTCATTGTATAATTCTTTTTTTAGCACTTCGCACCCTCTCTATATCTGAAGTCCACTTGTACATACTCTCCTCATTCAAGAATATTTTCAAAAGAAATTAATATCATCAATATTCCTTTCAAAACACTACATACAGTTGGACCGCATGATTTGTCTCTTCCTACCTTAACCAACATTTTCTTTATCAAATCTGTTTAGAGAAGGTAGCCAAAAAGCCCACGTTGACATTTTTGTCCTATTTTTTCTTTGCACCATGTAGTGTTGAAGCTATTATTATTATTATTAATGTACTGCATAGTTTTTAATTTGTTTGCAATTACTGGCATTCAAATTAGTGCCATTATTATGATAATATTATTAAATTGAAAGCATTTTAAGTTATTCATTGGAATTCAATTTTTTTTTGCTTTCTTTGTATTACTCATAGTCATCAAATTTTTGCTTCTGTTTCCATTCAATTGTGGTTTTGTTTTCTGTTATTCAATTTGCCAATCAAATTATGCTTGTGTAAGGACTGGATAGACAGAAGACTGATACTGGAACAAAACTGACAAGAGCAGTTCACAGTCCTGTGCTACTGAATGTAAGTAGAAGAGGCTTGCTGACCTTAAAAGGAAATGGATAAATTAAGGAATATTTGAGGATATCTTGAAAATTTTGAGATGGCCCAAGAAAATTAATCTTCAGAATAAAAGAAATATTAGAATGTGGAATTGATATGTCAGCCTGTACATCAAGATTTGGGTAAGACAAGAGGTAGCAGGCATGGAAAAAATGGACATCACATAAGGAATTTGAGATACAGTTTAAATGTGCATGGTCAGTGAAACATGAGAGCCTTCTAAGAATCACCTGAAAATCAGGATATAGCATCTCTAACTCACTCATTTAGATAAATATCTGACAGAAATCTGATCTAAAGGGAGTTTTCCCTTCAACTTGCAAACAAAATAAAAACTATGCAATAAATTAATAATAATGACTGCAAACATTTAAAAAGTAACCTTAAACTAAAATCTTCACCTAAAGAGGACTGACACTTTGCCTTCATGAGTAGTCACATGGAGAAGACAAGAAGCAGTGGGTACAGGTTGCACTAGAAGAGGTTTTGTCTTGGTGTAACTACAAAATTTTTATGCTGGGAACAATCAATCATTGGAACAACCTTACCAGGGAGGTTTTCAAGACATTTTTGGAGATGGTGTTAGATAATCTCATCTAGGCTCCCTTTCCCATGAAAGGTTGGGCCAGAGGATCTTTCAAGGTCCCTTTCAGCCTGGGCTGTTCTATGGTTCTGTCATTTGATTCTTACTTTCTACTTTATTTTTTTCCTTACATAATTAAAACTTTAAAAAACCCACACACTTTGGCTTACCTTAATGATGTCTTATTCCCTTGAGGGCTCTTCCTGAGATATTGTCAGATCAGAGTCAGCCCCTAGCAGTATCTGGATGGAGCATCCATTGAACATTTGTTACATTCAGTAGACAGGTGGTGGTGGGAAAAGAGAGACAGAGACTGAGGGTGTGGAACACAGCACAAGGCACGCTGGTGTGTGCAGAAATGCCAGAAAGAAACTGATAGACCTACAGACCTCATTAGATCTGCTACTCATGAAACAACTGTTGATAGCTGATTTTTCATAGTAATGTATTGCTGTTGAGTTAAAGAGCTACACAAGAATCTCCTTGTTTGTTTCAAATTATATTATACAGAATTAATGAGTTGCAAATTGTAAAACAATCCAGCTTCAGTAAATATCACTATGAGCAGCACTAGGTTTACCTACACAAATGTTCAAAGCAAAATTACTCTGTGACTACAATAAGATTTAGAGCAGTTATGCTCCCTAAAATCTAAGTACTTAAGGAGAAGCGTACCATGTGTTAAAAATTATCCACAGTTGCATTTGAAATCTGTGATAACAGTGCATATATTTTCTGGATTGTAGCACTTTAGAGGTTTTCCATTTTATTTTTATAGTGTTAGTGTAAAATTCACCTCTAGCAATTTATAGTAAGGCTCTAAAAATTCAAATAATAGAGAGCTTCTTTCTATGGCTGTGAGTAGTAATTTAACTATATATTAAAATGTTCACTACAAAGAAGCCAAACATAGCTGTTGCTGATGAGTTTAGTAAATTGTATTTGTGCTTCAATGCAATGCTAAATTCCAACTGGTGCATCCTATTCTAGGAATATCAGTGGTGTTATTTTTAAAAATGGTGCATTTACGATAACATGTCTACTCATGCCATGGGCCTTTATTTTCTTCTCTGAAATCAACAGAGAAATGTAATGTACTGTTAATCTGCAGTTTCTAACTTCTCCGAGCAACCTGGGCCTCTTCATAGTCTAGTGTGATTCTCCTCTTTTCTCTGGTAACTCTGCACAGAAGTGGAGGGTGCAAACATTTCCACATGAACAAAAACACTTGCAAGTGCTTCTACTCCACAGAAAGACAGCTATTGCCAGAGAGAAAAATCATCTATCTATCCAGATTTAGCAAGGCAAGGGACAATTTCCATCAATGCTCCTCGACTCAGTCCACAAGCCGTCCATCTCATACAGCTCAGAGGCAAGCAGGCAGTTCCTTGACCTGACTCCATCAGCATTTGCCATGCTCAGTGAGCTGTGCACTGCAGCACCACTCGAGCCTCGATGCCAGAGAAGCCTCTCAGTGAGAGAACACGACTCAGAAAGTAAACTGTGCTGCACAAAGATCATTTGCTTTGCAAAAATGAGGTACAAAATTTCTTTTTTTTTTTTTTTTTTTTAATAGCATCAGTGCCAGTCTATATTGTAGACATGTACTTATCTGTAAATTCCACCTACGGCATCCAAGAGTGTGCCTGAGTGGTACTAAGAATGAAGGAAAGGTAAGACTAAGAATGTAAGGAAAGATATCATCAATATGAGATCCCCCATGTTTACCAGCCTGGTTTCCATACTGCCTGTACCAGGTCTACTCAGTTTGAAACTATTCAAGAAAGATTCTGATAATTTAAAAATAAGAATATGCAATATTTGGGAATAGTGAAACCACGGATTCTAGATCTGCTACTTTTTCACTTACAAAATTTACCACTTTTGTTTGTACTGATAAGAGTGTGATTTTTAAATGATGTATTCTTTTCTGCCATTGATTCATAAGCTACTAGGCTGAAAATGACTATCTTCTGACTGAAAAGAGAGAAAGGATATTTCTGATAAAGCATGAAGTCTCTCTAAAATACTCAGTTTTCTTCTGTAAAATATTCAACCATGTGTGATGAACCGATGTGGCAAGAAACTTTTATACTTACTTGTTTGAGATGATGAGTTTACAATGTTTTCCTGAATTTCCCCTGAAGAACCCAGTGAACAGGTCATTATAATTGAACAGATTATGTCTATTTTCTATGCTATATCTTTTAGAGTATTGTTACTGAGCAAAGAGACATGCAGATTAGTTATGTATTTGTAGGCACACCTTTATGTTCAGGGGAAAATACTTTTTAATTCTTGTGCAGGCAGACTGGGATTCTTTCTTCTGTAGTTAAATAACTTGATATAAACTAAAAGTGAATTATTTTGTCATTACTAATGAATAAGATTATAAAAGCATCACTGTCCACCTGTGGAACAGTCTGTCTTCTATGCGTTTCATCATCCCTGAAATGCAGTTCAGCATCTACCTGGAAATTTTCCCCTGGAGTATATGATAAGAAAGGGCAGTGTTCTGCCAAACTGTTATTAAATTCTCTGTTTCAACTTTTTTGTATGATACTAAACAAGTTCAGAAATCTTTAACATCCAGTTTAAACCTTTATATTGTTCTCTATGAGTTGGAGTAGTTCTGTAGCTCTCTCCAGGAACTGCAGGAATTCTTCAGACATCCCAAGGGCAAGATTAACACACGTATTGATAGAAGTCTTCACCTGCCATAGTGTTTAATAGTGCCTCATCAAAATCAGAATGTGTAGTGGGATATTTAGGAGACTATAAAACTTTATGCCCTTAGGATAAAACACTCAGTCTATCTGACTATACCTATTATGTCCCTTCCTCATCTCAGCTACCTAATTCCTTCCTGTGAGCAATGTTTTTCCGGTGTTTTTCTTGGAACCATGCTAGGTACAAAATCTAGATTTGCAAAATGCTTTAATTGTACTTCAGAGATAACATCAGTGTTTGTCCTTTTTTTTTATTTTTATTCCCCTCCCCCCTTTATTCTTCATTTCAGAGACTCTCACATATAAAAATTATGCTGATTCCTAAAAGGCTGGATGACTTCAGTGAAGTGATTTTCATTTGTTTGTGCCTTCCAGCCCCTACAATAAATACAGAGAGGTATGTTCATTTCCTGATGAACAAATACTTTTTAATACAAAAAAATAATCACAGAGTGATGAAAAAAAAATAAGCTTCATTCTCAATCCTTGCTGAATCAGAGTAGATATAACTGTTTAGCTGTTCTGAAAACAGGGTCCTGGTCTTGAGTTACATTAAATTCCTGCTGCTTTAGTGGATTAAGATCTATGTTAAGGCAGATATTTATGTCAACACATTTCTGTTGGTGTGTGTAACTACTGTATGCATCAGGGTCCTGAGCTGGCTGACTAAATAAGTATGGCTTTCAAAATCAGGTCCAAAGTGACTTATTCCCTAAAATAAGTGTTAAACTTGGAAGGATCTCCGAGGAGCCCTAGCTTAACCACCTCTGTAAAGTTTCTGCTATTGTTTTCCAGGATCTAAATAGCAGATTTTATTTGTTCGTCACCTTTGTACCCTCCTGCACTCTTCTTCCCTGAAGAATATGAAATTTCAGATGTTTATCCACATTCCTCATTGTCTGAAATTAAGAGAAGGTTTTCTCTTACTGACACTGGAACTCGGCCTTTGCTTTGAGGCATCCAGATTTAGGAAAATCATTGAAACATGATTCTGTTTTTCTGCATTGATGATGCCCTTTTTCACCCGTGCTGATTGCAGGCTATTTTAGTGGCATTTCATTACAGAGTCAGAAGGAATTTTTATCTAACAGGTTTTTTTGGTGTATCTTTTTGTTCCAGAGCAGACAGTGTGAAGATAAAGTGGCTGAATGCTAGCTTGATGTGAATATTCCTGAAAGTTAAAACCACCCTTGCCCAAACTGAGACAGTGTCCTGTTTTCAGCTGCAGTAGAGCTGATTTTCTTCCTAGCAGCTGGTATAGTGCTGTGTTTTGAATTTAGGATGGAAATGCTGTTGATAACACAGGGATATTTATCTGTTGCTGAGCAGTGCTTATACAGAGTGTAGGACTTAAAAGTTCCCACCCCAGGGAGCAGGCTGGGGGTGCACAGGAAGCTGGGAGGGGTCACAGCCAGGACAGCTGACCAGAACTGGCCAAAGAGATATCCCATATCACATGGCATCACTGTCAGTACGTAACCTTGGGGAAAGCAGGCCGGTGGCAGCTGCTCAGGAACTGGCTGGGCATCGGTCAGCAGGTGCTGAGTTCTCCTCTCAGGAATTCTTCAGACAATGCACTTGCATTGCACATCACTTATTTTGCAGCATTAGTGTTCATTTAATTTTCCCTCATGTTTCTGTCCTATTAAACTGTCTATATCTCAACCTGCAGATTTTACAGTTTTTGTTGTTGTAGTCCCCATTCTCTACCCTGTCCTACTTGGGGGCAGAAGTGAGTGAGTGGCTGTATGGTGTTGAACCACCCACCCAGATAAAACATGACACACAAGCAACCTTTTTTCAAGGAAAAAAAATGCTTTAGAACTTTACACTGGTATTGATAATGAAGAGAAAAAAAAAATCCAGAAGGAAAATGTGAATGCATTAATGTAAGAATATATGGAAGGAATGCTGCAAACTGGAGCTAGACAATACTCTCAAATGCAAGCTAAAGTGTTTGGACAGTCACAGCAGGCAAGAAGTCTGGTGAAGAAGTTGCTTTTATTGTTCCTCCTAGTTCTCCTTTCAGAAGTCATTATGTAAGACTTGCTTCATACTCTTTTTCTACTCCTTTTTCAGCCGAAATATCATGCTGAATTCTTGTCTATTTATACTTCTTTTATTATTTATTTATACTTAGATGAGCAACTCTTCTGTTTTTCTTAAATTCATTTTCCCAGGCACATGAGAATCTGGGCAGAATGCAAGGGACAAGGTTTAATTGGATCACAACATTGCTATTTAATTAATTTGCAGTCTGTCAAGCAATGAATTTTCCAGTGCACTTCCTTTCTGACTGGCTTCCAGCTGGTGGAGCTCATCTGTCTGCTCACAGCCCACTGCCCTGTGTCCTTTCACAGCTAGCCTGGTCTGAAGCCACCTTACCTTATTTCCAATTTTAAGGTTAACAGACTTAGGAAAGAAGATTATATCAGACAATGAGAGTTCGTCTCCTTTCTTGCCTTCTCTAGGGGATGCATTATCCCAAATCCACTGCTGTCAGCTAACAAATTCTCATATTGAAGGCCTCTCAGACATGGGTGATGACCTTGAGCTCCCCTACGGCTCATTATAGCTTGGGGCTTCTGCTGTCTCCTACTGTATAGATTTATAGATTTATAATAGGGTGTTTGGAAGGGTTGTGATATTGTGGTTTGGAAGGTAAATGGAGTTGATGTTATATTACAGTGTTATCTTAATCAGGGCTGGGGGAGCACAGGACAACAGGAAAGGATTCAGTGGCCCGAGAAATGCTTTTCCAGCTGAACACACCTCTATCAGATAAATGCCTGTCATGAGCAATAACACAGCCAGGACAACAGAGATCTTGATTTAAGTTACCACAGTTTAGCTGCTCTTCAGAGCTTGTTATAGAGTGATGTAATGGAAAAATCTATTCTTTATTATCAGGAAAATCTGTTGCAACCACTAAAAAGTTCTGTGACCAGTAATGTCCCTTAGGATAATAAATACTTCATTGTACAGAATAATGAGAGACTTGTTAGAGTGTATTTTCTGCTTTGACATCCTCATGCTTTTTTAAGTGTAATTTATAAAATGTAGAGGTTTTCACAGGGAACGTCCTATTGCTCAACCTAAAAGAGGCCTTAATTCAGTCAAATGTCTCTGTGTCAGCTCAGAGCTTCTGGTCTTCTAGAGCTGAATCACAGGAACACAGAATCATAAAAAAATATCCATATATGAATTGGTACAAATAGTAGTTGCAATAGTTGAACTGTTTTCTACTGGTGCTGATAATTATGCTCAAAAAATAGAACATTGGACTTAATGATTAGTGAATATTAAATATCATTCCTAGTTTCCACCTTTGGAAAGCAGAAATTATTCACTTAGTCAGATACAAAACTATGCCATCTCAGAAATCCCCTGGCTGATATGTTCCTAGCAAAAGCTGCTTTATTCCAGATGTTACAGAACATATGTGTATATGCATAGTGCAGCAGAGAAGATTTGCACAATATGCCACAAATTACCAGTGAAGACTTAAAATGTTATTGCAGGATATCCTTTGACCTTCCTGATTTCATCATTAAATTGTTTTAAGTGTCTTCTTGAAAGGTTTTTTTTATACAAAGTCAACCCAGATAATTTATTTTGGGTTTATGTATGTACCTCAATATTTGACAAAAAGCCCTTTTTTTTTTAATTTATAAATGCTACTAGAAATGTTAAGATTCAACTGTATTTAACAAGCTTCACTCACATGTTAGGGCTCTGTTTATTGTCTCTTTGTGTTCATGGCAGCACTTAGATTAATGGTTTTGGACCTGGTGATTTGGCACAAGGATTCTGGGGGTGTTTGATGACCTACAAGCCTACGTATGTGTAACTCTGCTGTTCTAACACTTTTGGCTAGGTTTCCATGCCATTCACCTTCTGTGTTTAGTCCAGCTCTGTAGACACCTATTTATTAATCCCACTCTGACCATTCACGGGCTCCCTACCAGTCACCCTCCCAAGGACAGAAGCCACTCCCCAGCAGGCAGCTCCAGTGACCTGATGGGAGCCTCGCTTGGCTCCCCGCTCACCCCACTCACACAGTCAGACCAGGTTTGCCACAGCAGTCTCAGATGCCTCATTCTGTTTACTCCTGGCACGCTGCCACAGAAACAGCCCAAGTTGGTGCCTCCAAGGAGGGACCTCGAACAAAGGACCCCCTGGGCTTTTATCCCCTCCAAGTCCAAGCACTCAGGACTCTCGCTCATCTTCCCGAGTCTTTGGCTCCTGCTGTGTCTGTGTGTCCATTCACCTGGCTGGCAGCACCCATCTTCATGCCTTTCGTTGTCCCAAAGGTTGGCAGCTCCCAGCCTCTTGTCTTGGGCTCCCATCGAGAGCTCAACCTGTGTCTCAATATGCATCTCAATGTGCAGCTTTTGAGCCCAGCTACCTGCACCAGGTGTATTCCTCAACATATAAACCCTTTTCCCTAGGGATCAACAAGTAATTAAAATAGTGCCTGAAAGCTGCATCTTCAAGCAAGGCAGTAGGTGACTCTGAAAGGAAATTTTTCATACACCAATCAGTCACCCTTTCCCCACACCCAGCCATAACAGATGTATTTCTAATCTGAAAAAGGCCAATTTCCCCCAGCATCTTCTTATTTTCTCTGTCCTTGCCAATCAACTCCCAATGTCAACAACTGCCATGTTCCTAAGTCACTTCTCGTAGGAAGTTTAGGTTTAAGATCTCCTACTTGCTCCTAAGAGTGAACAAGATGAAAAGAAATGGTTTTGTAAACTAACACCAAAAGCTTTATATTGTTTCTTAAAAAAAGAATTTCTTTTTTTAAATTTTCTTACTTGTTATTTCAGAAAACACTATAATCTAAGTACAGGCACTCATCCTAGAAGGTGCAGCATAGATAAGTTGGAACATTTATGACAATTATTTAAAAAACCATAACCCTATTCTATATGTTTATAGAGATGAAAAAAAAGAAAATCCATACGTCTAAGTCTAGATATTTTATAGTTTTCTTACTATGTAAATTATTTCAATAGTTTGTGAGCCTATTCCTTGAAAATTAGCAAATGAAATACAGACTGTATGTCTGAATCTGATTTTGATCTCATATTTATGGGCAAGAAGTGAATCTACTGAAGTCAGTGAAGAGTCACAAAAAGTGTCAATTAAATCAATTACGTTTTGGTTGCCAGTTCTCTACATTCACTTTATAATCAGTTAATGCTAAATTGCATCAATTTATCTCCACAAGATAAACTTTTAATTTGAGAAAAGGAAGCTTCATGAATAATGTCTGGAAATGTTTAATATCTCTTTTTGTCTGAATGAAAAAGTAAAGCTTCATATAAGCAGTTTAACCCATCTGAGTAGAATTCCTACTTAGGCTCCCAGAGTGAAACACGTTATTCTATGAATATGAAAATTTTAATTTTAAATTCTTTAAATTAATTTTTGTGGACCAGAGTCTACATTATGCTACATAAAGAATCTGACTTTCTTAGAGCAGCTACTTTTACTGACATATGGAAGAAATAGGCTTAATTTCAGCAATTAAATCAGTCATATTTCAAATATGTTTACTGGCCATTAGCACAAATTACCTTGGACTGGGTACATTTACATAATAGATTTTTTTGCCAGGAGAATCCAAGAAACATCTTGTTTACTGGGCTATCTAGAGCAGGAAAAAACAGCATCAAAATGATATTTCATATAGAACAAATAAAATCCAGTTAATATAACTTGGTGACCATTCTCTGATGACCAATAAAACCATATTTTGTGTATGTGTGGTGTTACTCAGGGCTGTTGAGTGTAGGGCCATGAGTTGTACTTCAGTGATCCTTGTGGACCCTTTCCAACTCAGGATATTCTGTGATTCTATAGTTCTAATAGAGTAGTAACAAACAAGTCACAATCCCAGTCTGAACCCAGTTGTTGCAGCAAGTTCAGTGACTACTCATGCAAAATGGTTTGAAAATTGTCCACTGAAGCTGAAGAGGTCAATAAGAAATGCTCTGAAATTTGATTCTTAGCAGCTTGTTCTAGATTTAGATCTGCTGCACAAATATATTTGAAAGACTGTTGTGTTATTAATCTTCAAGTAACGCTAAGTTTCTACAGGTTTTAACAAAGCTTCTTAGTAATGACAGAATTTTGGAGTGCTAAACCTAATGCAGATAAAAAAGGTGTGAATTTACCAACAGACTTCTCAAATGATGCCAAACAAAATGCCCTAATAAATGGTACAAACCATGGAACTGCTCCAGCATCAGCCAGAGCCACTGGGAACATTTCCATTCAATTTAGGGGGTGTTGGAATCAAGCTCATTTGCAATTTAGGAGCAATATTAGACAGTAGCAATGTTAAATGAGTCAAGGCAGTTAACCAAATTTAACTAAGCCAGTCAGACCCCTTGGATGATAAAAAATTCAGCAACAAACAAACAAAGAAGCCATTGAAATAGATCTAATTGCTGATCTCAGTGTGCCTTTTTTTTTAATGTGAAAATTTTATTTCATCCACATCTCAAAATGCTTATAAATTCACATTTTATTTGGGAAACTAAGTGGACTAGCTAATTCTTCCTTACAGATAATTTTCAGGGTTTCTCTCATTTTCAAATTCTGATGCAACCATATGATGCATGAAATGCTTGTCCTGACCTGCTCTTTCCTTGTCTAGAATATTATATGTTATATGACATTAAGTTGTCTTTCTTCCTACATGATTAAGTAGCATAATTTGAGATACTTAGAGGTCATGACACATTACTGGAAAGATTAAAATGCAGTATTATTAATTAATATCAAAGCTATAAAAATTAGCTTAGTTTTACTATTGTTTTGGACCAAAACTATAAATCATAACATTTTGGCAGAGCTAGCATAGCTATGCTAATTTAATTAGTAATCACTGTATTTCAATTATCCTTGTGAAGAGAGATATGTAGCAAAAAAGTGCTTCCTTTCCATGAAGGACAGAATGGTGTTAGAGCATAACAACTTTATTCTTGTGACTAATCAATTCTATGAAAATTTATAAGCCTAATGTAATAAAAGACGAAAGGTAAGAAAAAAGACCATAAACTAATGAAACTAATAATATTAACAAAGTATTAAGGCAATCAATTACTAAAGAGATGTAAAGGTTAACTGCCCGTGAAATGAACATACTAATTCAATGTTATTATATGATGTACTTACAATTTGTTTCTAAATTTACTTCAGTGGCTCAGGAGAAAATTTACTTATTCTTACTTGTGTCACATTAAAAAAACCTTCAGTTCAAATCTGTGGTAAGCAGATACGCTGGTGATTGTGACAGCACCTTCTGTCAGGATAGAATTTTGTCTATATTGCTACCTCAAGCTGAGCTGCTTCCCAATCCCTTTGATATCCAAGCAGCCAAACTCAATTATCTTTTAATTAGGTACCTAACTTTGTGTGGGGTGAACTCAGGCCCAAGCTCTAAGAGCTTCCAATGTCTCCACCTATGAGCCATGTTCCCAGAAAGCTGATCACCTTTCTCACAGCAGTAAACAGACTGAGATACTTGTAAATACAAAAAAAAAAAAAAAAGTGTCCTTAAGTAAACTTATCCTCCTGCACGAAAACTGAAATCATTTACAAAACTATTCACCCAAGTTAATTTTATTTCTGTTTGGGACAAGAACAATGACATGTTTGATTGCCCAAGTGTGGTTTTGTTCATTTTCACTGGAGATGCTCTTATCTCAGGTTTGTGAAGATTGATTCAATGACAACATATCGTAAAACTGAAAAGCAGGAATTATAATCTGTCTTTGCCAAATTAATGAGATATTAAAAGAAAGATAAGAACAACTCTACTGTGTCTGGCTGGTTTCACAGCATTACCCAGACTGGGAAGGACCTCAAGAGGTCTTGCCCAGCCTGCTGCTCTAAGCATGGCCAGCTGTGAGATTACACCAGATTGATTTGGGCTGTAAAGGGCTCTCATATGTGTGCAATATACCAAACATTTCTGTCTCTCAAATACACTTTAGCTGTGAATCCATTTCTTTAAAAGGAAATGTTCTATAAAATTAGTATGTTCTGGAGCCATAAAGCAAAATAAGTTGGTGTGCATTATTAAGTAGTTACACGGATAGATAAATACATACATGTATGCTAAATCAATGCAGCAGATTTTAAGTCTGATCCATAGTAAACTGCCCTTATCCTGCAGCCTGGCACTGCACAAGTTTCTCTGCTGAGGATGATGTATGGCTGTCAGTGCTGCTTGAAAGAAAAGAGTCTGTGCAGGCAGGTGGGTACACATTTAATGGACCGTAGCAGATGAAAGGATGTAAAAAGGTAGGAACAGTTGCTAAGTTCAGTGTGAAAGGCAAGACTCTCATCCCTGACCAAGGAAAATGTTTACCCACCGCACCTTCTCTGTTATCTGAGGGTCATTTAGCTGGGCACTTAAGAAAATTAAGGCTTCCTGCATCTGTTTTCCCCAAAGATCTATGGTGCTACATATTTTGATAGCTTGGATCCAATCTTTTTTTATCTCAAAAATACCTCAAAAATGAGATAAATACTGCCAAGGATGGTGATTAGAGAGGACCCAAGTGACTAGTACCTTTGCCATATAATAAACTAAATTATTGCTTTGGCTTGCCTGTGTTTTTTAGGTACTTGAGAAATAGAAAACCAATGAGTGCTTCTGTCTTGGGGCTGAGCAGAGTAAAAATAGTACAGATTAGTGACAACTCTGTGAGGCCCGTAATTGCAAGTGGACTCAGTTTTTGAGTACCACCCATTAACAGCAGTGTGCATAGGTACTGTTGGTTTCATCTGCTGTTTCATTACAAGCAGTGGCCAAGAGATGCACCTCCCAATGGCCACAGGTCTGGCAGCACCACCATTTTGACTGGTTTTCTCTCACTCTGCATCGCACACATTAGTACAAAATTCCAGCCTGCACTAGCTTTCCTGTTTCCATTCTTTGTCTGACTCCTGTTCCTCCACAGCAGAGGGAGCTGATTCCAGTCTTCCTCAGATGGTGTCTGCTCGGCATTTCTTTTTTTCCTTCTCTCTCCATTCTTATTGAGAAGAATTGGACCTGGAAACTAGCTCATGTCTTGGTTCATCCACCACTTTGCTTCCTGATGGGGGAGCATTTTCTCACTCAGGTCTGGCCATAAGAGACATTTGTTCAGCTGAGGGGAGAGGCTCAGCACATCCCTGCACTCTTCCTGCAGTTTAATGGCAGGGCACTTGCCCCAGAGGGAAGTTACACTTCACCAGCTCCCTGCTGTCAAAAATCACTCGATTTGTATCCTGTCATGGGATAGCTCCACTACTACAAGCTATTTATCACCCCTTCAGTGTCATTTTGTTTCCTGTGACAATTGCCGTGGAAGGTGCTTCTGCCTTCACTTCTCTCCTTCCCAGCTCTCATTATTCATTTGGTCCAAATGAATTTCATCCAAATCACATTCCTGAATTGCCCTACTTCACCAGGGGAAGAAAAAAGGGACAAAAAGATGTGGTTTGTGAAGACAAGTATGTAAAATAAGGACAATCTAGTTTCTGGCAGGAACCAGCATCTTTTCAGGCTGCATCTCTCGTGCTGCTGTCTGAGCTGTACTAATGCCTGCATAACTCCCTTCCTACTAAGTGTAGAAACCAGCAGGTCTTTGAAAGCTGATATGGCATGATTTGCAAGATATCATATTCACCCAGTTGCCTCCCTACTGGTCATTATTTGAAAATAGATATGCAAATCTGACAATTACACTGTTTCCCAGTTACAACAGGAGGAGCTCTCTACACCTTTGCTCTCTACACCTTTTACATTCTCACCTACCACAGAACTTTGCAGAAGATTCTCTCCTGCAAGTACACAGAGGACAGTGAGTGCTTTTCCTCAAAATCTCTTGCAAATTCACTTTCTCATGACTGAACTATATAATTTTTACTGTACCAGTAGACCTGCTAGAGCCAAAGTCAACTCAATTAGTGTGTTTCATCAGAGATTGCATTTCCAATGCAAAAGCTCCTAGGTCTGGTAGTTTTTCCCATTATCCTTGTTTCTGCAGCAGAGACAGGTGGATTGCACAGGCACAGATGTCTGGCATCTGGCTTTAAATGTGCTCCTCTATTCGCATCTGAGTAAGCAATGCATCCCAATGAATTAGCTTCAAAAAGAGCAACTCTAAACAGAAAGATTGACATTTCCTCCCATTTCATACTGCCACTGCCTACTGCAGAGATCGCTGATTTGTACCTAACACCAAGGAGTTGGCACAGGCAGGTTCTGGATGGTGGGGTTTGAAGCTACAGCCTACTGAGCAAGACCTGGGAGAGAAAAGCAGTGAGTCTCTTCAAGTTCCCCAATTCAGAAAAAACAGAACAGTAAGTTAATGCCAGGAGAATAGTTCCTTTGAAAGGAAGAATCTCTTCAGCCCCCCCGATAAATCTCTGATATAATCTGGCATTTGGCCTCTGAAAGATTATCAGCTGTCAGTCTTCTTGGGTTAGCTGTGGAAATTGCATATTTTTTCCAGTAACTTAGGGGGTTGGTTGTTTGGGCGGTTTTATGTACTAAGGAAAGCCTTTTCCTTTGAAGTCGGGGGTTTCTATAAAAAGCCTGAAATTATTTTTTCCCAACAGGTTGTTGACCTGTTCAATCAAAAAGCCCTTGAATGACAAGAAAAAGCTTGCTCAAAATGAAGGTATTTCTACTGTCATTGAAGTGTCTCAGAGGGAGAAAAATAAAACTTACCCATATCTTTTCTGTTTGTTTACTCCACGCAGTGTTTGAACTGTCCAGTGGGGTTTTTCTCTAAGGTATGGCATAGGCCTTTAATAGACATTTCAGGAAGAAATGCACAAAGGGGTCTACTTAATTTCTATCTGATAAAAAGGCATAGTTGCTTTAATAGTGAAAAGCGACTGCAAAACCAGAAGTGATAGCTCTTTCATGATGGTCAGCAGGTATTAGTTTACACTTCATAGCAGGATTTTTTTAATCAAACAAGTGAGGAAAATGTCTAATGCAGTTCTGAAGAACAAACTGATACAAGATGGTAGTTTCAGGTATCACTAGTGAAGTTAACTTCACGGGTCAGTCAGTGTATATTTCTCACATACCTTGTAAGAAGCAACTCAGACTAATTATGTGAAAAAGAGCACAGGCACAGGTGCTGCAGTTGCACAGTGCTTATGGAAGAGAGCCTTACCTTTGAGATTGTGCATAGCACCTTTGGACAGCAACTGCAGAGCCAGCCAGTGTTCTGACTTCTGCTCTAGTCCAGGAACTCTGGAGGACAATAAATATCCCAAGAGGAAAAGCTCTGACCTTTATCTAACCCCCTGTTTGAATGGCAGATTCTAGTTTCTTCATCCTATGCCTCAGAGCTCAAGAAAGGCTAAGACCACCTAGAGATCTCCTTATATTTCTTCAGCCATCTAAAACCTGGATATTTAATCTAAGGTGTCCACCTGGGATGCTTTCACAGTAAATGGAGATAGATGCGTGAGTAAGACTGATGAGATGGATCTGCTCCTGGAATTGCTTGCTCCTCTGCTCCATTCTTCATGTTTTTGCAGAGGATGGTGTTTTTATACCAGACACAAATTTCAGACTATTAAAGTTAATCTTTCCAGAAAGAGTAAACAGTTAATATGCACAACACCATATCGACAGTTGTTATAACCAAGATTCTTTTTTTCGTATTGCAACATAAGATTGCCCTAAAAAAATCTTCCTCAATATCCTTTGCTGTTGGAGCCAGGGAAGGTTTATGTGACAGCTATGTTCTGTATTTTCCCATAATAAGAACAGTTTATACATGCCAACATTCTAATGAAGAAAATGGTAGGAATCCAAAGTGTCCATAAAACCATCTGTGCATGTGCTGTCAATCTGGTCTGTACTGTATGTGCACAGATCAGCTCATGCCTGAAAGTCCCAAATGAAACCAGTCTCCATGTGGGTTGATATGAGATATCTGCACTGAATTCAAAGTGTCCAGGTTGTGTTGGATTTGGTACACAGAGAACATGGTTATAATTTGGGTGAAGATAGTGACTACTCATTTTAAATTCCTTCATGACCAGACACCCAGTGCATTGCACAGTCACAAGCCTGGTAGTTTGTTGCTGAAAGTCATCAGATGGTACATTATTGCTAAATCTAGTAAAACTGACAGTATATGTGGAAGATAAATTTCTATCATCAAATGATAAGACTGTTTGAGTAAAAAAAGACTATGAGGAGACAGCACTTTGCAGTAGTAGGGTCCTGCAAAAAAAATGTTCAGCTGTGTACTGAAAGTGTATACAGTCTGTGAAGGGCTGCAAGGAATGACATGAAAGATAAGGACACTGAACCTTGGTGGGCTTTTATGAATCCAGGTGGAATAAATACACAACATGTGCCAGAAGGAATAAAAATCTGACTGAAGTGTAGGTGCCAACTAGGCATAGAAAATAAAATCTACATATATGCTGTCATTTTGCAAAAAAATTACTTCCTGTTAAGTCAGTTCAAGTCCAGCATATCAAAACCAAAGTAAGGCCACTTCTTAACACTGCGTGAAATGCACAGTGCCTAAGTCAGTGCATGACCTTCTTTACCAAATAGACCAATTTTAGTAAGTAACACCAATTCATAGCAAATCTCAGAAGTGATTACTTGTCCTAAAACAATTAGTCTAAATTGCTAGGTGGTCACTGATGGGATTCACCAGTTGACTGCAGCCATCTGAGTCAATTTGTGTTGCTGAGATGGGAAAGCATGTTGGAAAGGGAAGCTAAGAAATACTCATGCAGTGCAGTTCAGTGTGCTAGCCTGCTATCTGCCCAGCATGTCACACAGAGCAGGTCAGGAGAGCAAAGCAGATGGCTTGGGCAGCTAAAATGGACTGGACCTCTGCACTCAACAGATGGCATCAACAGGATAAAAGAAAATCATTGGTGTCCTTGGGGACCTGGGAGCACAACAGGACTGGTTTCAAGTGAAGCACCAGTTAAGCTTTTCTGAAAATACATTCTGAGATCATCTCATTGTGATTTGTGGGAGGGAGTGAAAAGAGAGATAATAAATAAAGTAATGAGAAATTAACTAAATGCAAATCATTTTATAAAAACATGGTGTTCTAATTACGAAGATTTTAATTGCAAGTGTTGGTAATAAGAAAAATAATTAGTGGTGGAGTTATGCCTGAGGATAGCAGTCAGAAGTTATCTCATGATGCTATCAGTTTACAAGATAAGACTTAGGATAAATGTTGGATGCTCAGTCCTTTTTTGCTTTCCCTGCTTGTGAGGTGTTAAAACAACCGTATTTGCAGTCAGACCATATAGCATCTACTGATGCAATTTCATATGCAGATCAAGAGGATAAAGATACTATCTCTGCCTCAATAAACATAAGATCTACATTCCAGTTACGTAGCAAGTAGAAGGGTGTGAGGCTTTGTGTGCTTGGTAAATACCTTGAAATTACTTTTTGGGCACACTATTATCTGCATAACAAATTCCTGAAATACATTTTCATAGATAAATGCTCACAGCTCCTCCCATCTAAAAGAAGTTTGGTAGGATGTCGGTGTGGGTGGGTATTGTGGTTGCTCTTGGTAAAGGAAATTTGGATGCTTGCATTGTAAACTCTGCATAGATATATTTTATTTAGGTTTTTAAGTTTTTGTGGCATTTTTTTCTTTATGACAAAGTGCTCACAAGTCACTTAGCAAAGTGACACTGTAGTCTCACGTTGAACCAATGTATGAACTATAGTATCAGCAACAATTTATGCAGAGCATCAAATATCTGCTGTTCACTGAAAATTTTCAGAGGTGAATTCACCACAAGACTATGATGGCCTTTGGTTTTCACTAGGGCAAAGCCAGTGAGAGAAGCTGTACTCATGAGCCTTTCAGGAAATCTTGGAGTCGTGACTCCGCTCTTGGAAGTCTCTGTTGTTCTCTCACTCTGTGACGAGTTTCAGGTGGATAATGTCAGTGTGAGCTAGCAGCTGAGTGGGTTTTTTATAAATACTAAGAGTGGTAAATAAGTAATAAGAGTAAAAACAAAGTTGTCTTACCTACAGCCTGGAAAAACGTTGAATTATTCTATTCAAGGATCCAAAAGAAAAACATAAATTTTCATGGTTGATGCAGACATCTGTGAATATGGGTTATCCTCGGTCCTTCCATGACATTGGGACATGTCACCCCAGTCATTACAATAATACTTTTAACACTAGGGCAGTTGAGACCTGCAAGTCAGGTTGTTACCAATGGCCTAGTGCTCAAAGGGGAAAGCATAGTGGTCATCTGCTGGTTTTATTACCCCCTGCACAGGTCTTGTTTTTCTCTGAAGTTCATTCTGAAATGCAAGACGCATCATCAGGTTTATGATTTTTACAACATCTGCCTTGACAAAAATATGACTGAAATGAGAATAATATAGTCATGGTGCCAGAACAGTAAGAACAGTAATAATAATAGCCTCTCTGTTCATTATGATCATCATTTTATTCTCACTATTACACCAAATAGTATAATTTATTGCAGTAATATGGCCTGGCTATGAGTGATTATATAAATACATATGTTATCTTTTTCAGGGGTTTTGCATATTCATGCTTTCCTGATGAAAATATATTATTTACCAACAAGGAGAAAGTCTTAGATGAGAAAGAAAGCAAATTTATTCTCTTTGGCAACTATCCATTTCAAATCCAAGCAGTGTGTGAGAAATGCATGCAAATGTGACAGCTGCCTGTTGATACTAGGATCCTATGGATCATTTATTAAAGCAGCACTTTGTTATCATCTTCTGCATTCTGATCCTGAACTGTGTGAATTTACACTTCATAACAGATGAATCTAACTTTAAAATATATCCAGCTGCTAAAGAAGGAAAATAATCCCTCAGGTAATACATCTCAAATATTCAGAGGAAAAAGAACCGATGTTGATTTACCATCTAAGTAGACTTTAAAACACTGAATTCTTAATAATATTTCTTAGAGTTTGGGGACTTTTCTTTCTATAAGAAAGTCAGCAGTTGAAAAAAAAATTAAATTTGTAATTGAACTATATCTTCGTATAGCAATCTCTGCTTGGTCTCCATTTCACAAGAGATGGACCCAATCTTGAGGATATTTGAGCATCCAAGTAATTCTATTCAACATCAAACTGTCTGCAATACTCAGTGATTTTACTCATATATGTCAGAAGTAAGAATTTTCACTCGATCAAGAACTTTAGGATCAAAGTGTCTAAATTGCAAAACACCATACTATAGTAGAGATTTTCATTTTGTCTCTTGGAAGAAGTCAATTCTGATATTGTTTTGTAAACCAGAATTTTAGAAATTCATTTTCCGTCTAAGAAAACAAATTTAAATTTTAGCTTTGCAGAGTCTTTATCTATTGTGTGATCATTACAATGAAGAATGTGACTTCAGACAAAATTCATGTTAATGCAGTACATATTCTAGGCACTTCAATTACGTGAAACATTATATTTCTTGGGCACACAGCGTCTCGCATCCAAAAGGCAGATTCTAAATATTTTGAAAGCTATCTAGAATCTAGTTTTACTTGACAGAAATGTATCAATTTATTCTAAGTAATATTTGGAAGGCTGCTGTAACACAGTTTGAAATTAAAAGTAAACTACCAATGAGAAAGCTATTAAGCAAGCTTCTAAGTAAATATTGAGTAAACCGAAAGTAATGTTTTATATATATGTGACTGCTGAATTTTGCTTGATTAATTTCACACTTACATCTGTCACTCTAGCAAAGCATGTGTATATTGTTCATGAAAGAAAATTGTTAGTCAGGTTTTTGGGTTGTTTTTTTTTTGGTTTGGGTTTTGTTTGTTTGTTTGTTTTAATTTTTAATCCTGGGAATAAAATTATGAACAAATTGTATTGCAAATGTATTGAACAAAATGTATTGCAAATAATACAGTTTTGCTGCAGTCATAATTTTCAGGCATACTCATCCAACTTTAACCTGACCACACTCTCACTGTTGGGAGTTGTAAAGCATTCACTGCAGCAGAGCTGTGCTAGCCCTGTGAACAATTGAGATATCACCCGAGAGCTGTTTTCCTGACTGAAAAAGATCAGCCCCCAAGTGATGAAAGGAAAAGAAATCCGCTGGTTTCATAGTTGACCTGAAGTATTTCTTGAGAGCCTGGTAATAAGAGAAGAAAGGGATGTGGCCCACATTAACAGTATTCACATTAATTAGTTAATACCTTTCTCTTAATTACACTGATTTCACAGAATCACAGAGTGATCAGAGAGGGGTGAGTGAGCAGCACTGCTCCCTGGGCATCTGATCCCTGCAGAGCATCCAGAGGCAGACAGCATGGCTGGGACAGGCAGTTTGACTTTCCAGGGAGATCAGAATCTTTCCTGGCTCCCACAGACAGTGAGGGAAGGTTTAGCACATCTTTTATGCTATTATGAAGTTGAACCGAAGTGGTTACAGTGCCAGTCATGTTTCCAACACTGGTCTCTGCTCTGTTTTCTGTTCCCTCTTACAGTATTGTTTGTTGCTGATGAATATGTTCCCTAACAACTTCCTAAACACTGAAAAGGGAATTGTGTCTGTAGCAATTTGGAAAGAAAATAATGTCATACACATTAATTTATATCTCTTTGGTTTTGAACTCTCAAAGGTACTGCAGCTTTCACCAGGCCTCCTTTTTGGTCTTTAACTTCCCATCATTTATTGACTTAGTTTAAAATAATAAAAGAAGTCTTATAAGATATAGAACATTATTGATTGTGTTGAGATTAAAGGAAATTTGACAAATAAAAGAATCTGAAAAAAATTACACTCTACAATGCTTTCTCATTAAGGATGTCATGGGGTTTTTGGAGAACCTTGCAAAATGCTGAAAAGATAAAACTATGACATGCTGAACACTAGCTTTAAATATTGATATTCACATAAACTGAACTTTGCTGATTTAGAGTCATAGCCTTAGGATTTATTTCTATGTAATCACACAACTGCAAATATCAGAAAATTAAAAAACACAGAAGTAATGTTCTGCTATAAATGCTTATATAGGCCATTATACTATTTAGAATACATCTGCATTTGAAATTAAGTACACTGCTCCCATAGATAAAAGCTATATAACCTTTCCCTTCTATTTTAGGCCAGCGCTGCTGTTCAGTCTAATTCTTCTTCTATAGGGGACAGATTTGGGAAAGGAAAAACAATATTCTAGCCTCCAAAGAAACGTAGAGGAAACACAAATACTTTTCATTTAAACCATATCTTTTAGGACCTTTTCCCCAACTCTAGCTGTAGGTTGACACCCTAACTGTGCAGATCAGGAGGAAAATCATTTTCCCCTTCTGCTGCTTGGCTCTTAGTGAAGGAGAAGGCTGTCCAGATGACAGAGCAAGTCCTTAGCCTTGGGAGGTCAGGACTGTGGGATGTGCCTAGCATGTCCTGCCCTGTGGCTCTTACCTGCTTGAGTGAC
Source organism: Promerops cafer (assembly GCA_013398275.1). Lineage (NCBI taxonomy): Eukaryota > Metazoa > Chordata > Aves > Passeriformes > Nectariniidae > Promerops > Promerops cafer. Next base: position 1,126,408 of record VZSE01010195.1, read on the forward strand.
AAGCCCCAGATTGCTTCATCTGGAAGTCAGCCTTCCCCCTTTTTAGCATTCACCCTGGCTCTGGTCTTCCTCCCACAATACCAGTAATAATTTTAAAGCTTCTTAAAGATCTTGGATAAATACATGATGCATCCAAGTGCCAAGAAACAGTCCCTAAGTGAATTCAGTGAAAGGATTTGATGATGAATAAGAACAATTTCAATTTACATTGACATTTTGAGACCTATCATTTAGCCATCTTTAATAATTTTAAAATAGCCTTTGCAGAGCTTTGAAATCATTTTTTAATTAAAGTGTCATGTTACATCAAGTCAAATGCTTCCATAAGTTTAATTCAAGTTTACCATCTTCACTGATCTTATGACTCGTGAAGAAAATATTTAAATTTGATCTCCATAAATGTACTGACTGAACAACTATAGTTCCATCTTCTAGCTCTTTATTTACTAGGTCTGCAGCACCTGCACAATTATTTTGTCTGAAGTATTTCTCAAACTACCTTTCTTTGTATGTCTCATCTTATTTAAAAACTGCTTAAATTTATATAGAAGTGTCAGTTTCTGAATTGCTTCTCTACTTTTTTCCCTTCTTCCTTTATTATCCTTTTTATAGCCTTATTTATTTTATATGTCTAGTTCAAATGTTTTTCGTTTCTTAATAAAATTTTCATTTGAAGTATCTATAAAATTAGGCAAAATGCATTGTAGCATGTGACTATTAATCATCAATTGTGAAAACTACAAATGTTTTCTAGTTAGAAGTTGGAAAAACAAAATTTCAACTTTTCAGATTGGTTGTGACCCTTTAATCAATATACACAAGCAATTGCTCTTTTTAAATATATAACTGCTCTGAAAAATCTTAGAACAAGTCTTTATAGAACAGAAATTAATTTGTGTGTGCACTGTATACTTTTCCACAGGAGGAAGTTGAGTTATATGGACTCTTGCTAGTGCAACAAAACCTTTTCATTGCCAAAAATGCACAGTCTCGAAAGACATATCTGGATTTACATTTGGCACCAAGTTTGAAAAATTGCGGCTCTTCAAGTAAATTATCACCAGCTTTGTAATCTATGATGTGCTGCTTTTTACCTTCATGGACAGAGATCATAACTGAAATTATGTCTTGAGGCACCTGAATTTTAAATCGGGAGATTAATATACTGCACCAAGAATTATTTTTTTAAAAAATGTACTCTCATCTGTGTTTAACTTCTAGCTGTCATTAGCAGCAATAGGAGATTGATTTTCACACTGAAAATAGAAGAAATCATGTGGTTTTAGTTCTGACTGTGTGTAAATAAAAAAGAGAAAATTATAAGTAGATAATGACTATCACTAGGATGGGAAAGAACTCAAAGCTTTCTTGCATCCTAACTAATTTTACATTTAAACCAGTGTATTGATTTCCCTACTGTTTTGGTGTTTAATTTTAGTACTACAAAACCTTGACTTAAAATGTCTAGTGTACAACAACATAAACCTTTCAACTTTAGAGCTGTCTATGGGTATACTGAAGCAATAAAAGATACTGTACTATCCAGCCACCTGAACACTGTCAAGTGAATGAAAATTTCATAGCAGGACTAAGTTTCAGCGTTTCATAAAATGACTTCTCTATCACTGTCATTTCCAGGTGACTTACGTGCACCAACTTTGGCATTACACATTTTGCAGAGATGTCGGGTCAGGATTTGTCATTGCACTCCTAAGGAAGAAAAAGATGTTATTTGAGAGGTGGCATATGAAATTTCGGGGGATTTTACAATCAAATGCACAAAATCAAATCAACTTAGCATAGCAAAGCAGCTCTATTATTATTTGTAAAGTGGCTGCCTATGGCTCAGCGTAGATTTTCAGAAGGTATCTTAGAAGATAGGACTACAGACAGAGTGAAGAAATGCTCTTTCAAATTCACTATTTAAACTGTAGACAAAAGATCATCTGTCAATGTCAGCTCAAAAAAAGGCTTAACATATGCTTAGGTATTCCAGTAATAATAAGAAGAAAATTTTGAAGATTGTGTTCCCTTCATTAAAGCATAAGGAAATTACTTTTTAGGACACGAAACACACAGAATAAAAACAATACTAAGAGAGGCAAAATTAATCTTATTGCTAGTTTTACCAATATGCCTCTTAACATATCAAGGCTAGACAAATTTCACATAAATCATGAATTTTCTTTACCTAAGTCTTAAAAGGCACCAGATTTAGTGCCCATATTCTGAAACTGCTTTGTCTCCCCTAACTGTAGACCCCTAAGTGAAGAATCAAACAATTCAAGGCCTACTGTGGGTACTTCCAGGGGACAGTCCAGACCTTGGCTTTGCTAAATGGCTTTCCAGAGTACCTGTTTCTCTGCAAGGATAATTTCTATTCCCTCCTTTGACTGCTCCTCTAAATGAATCCAGCTTAAAAAAATGTTCCATCACTGGAAGTGTTCAAGGCCAGGATGGATGGGACTCTGAGCAAGCTGGTCTAGTCAAAGATGTCCCTGCCCACGGCAAGGAGGTTGGAACTAGATGATCTTTGATGTCCCTTCCAAACCAAACTATTCAATGATTCTACAGTTCTAAAACCAATGGAAAGGCAGGGGAGGCCTTGCATTTTCAGACATTTTTATCTGTAAATTATTTCCTGACAACTGATTCTGTTCAGAATGAGGGACAGATGATGACAGACTGCTGAGGCGCTCTTCAGACACCCTGGGGCTTCTCCCTAAGGAATCTAACTGACACTCCAATGTTGGAAAAAGAATTAAAAACATGTTGGGAGATAAGAAGGGAGGATACAAGCTGAGAAAAGGGTGGGAAAGAGAATACTGATGATTTTCCTGTGTTGCCTTGATCTCAGTTGTGTAACTATCACCGCCCAGCATGAGCTGATTGCTTCAGTGGAATTTGGGTGTCTTTGCTTGTGTACAGGTGCTGTGGTTGCATATTGCATAGACATAACTTCAGTGATGGCAGCAGACTTTTGTAAAACAAGGATTTTAGAGGCACAGGCCTAATAGCATTGAGAAAAGGGAGTTGTTTGGCTAATCAGCAGATATCCTCTTGTGGACACCTTGCTACCATTGGGTTAATTAGAAAACAGCTGGCACTGGCTGGGGGAAAGAGGGAGGTATAGGGTGGTAGAGTTAGCCGAATCCCTATAATGCTTTATTATCTTTCTCTAACCTTTTAGCCTTAATTGCCATTTTAGGAACTTAATGAGATGCATGTTTTCAGAGCTGTACCCCTCAAGTGGTAGGAAGTAGGTTTGCTTTGGTAAGTGTGTTTAATCCTCTGGGGTTTCCTTTGAGATATTCAATTTAATTGGATTACACCAGGGGTCTGACTGGGTGTGATGAGGGCCCTCTTCACAAGCCCTTGATTGCTTCATATTGTGTTCATCCTCTTTTACTTCAACCTGGTGAGTTGTAAAATGTGACAAACTGTATATCTTTAGACTTAGTAAAATGTAAAATTTGCAACAAGGGCAGGTTATGCCTATTTCTAAAGGAAGACAGTTAAAGAGAAATACAGACACATACAATATCTACATTAACTGAAGTATCTGACAGGAGTATAGTTTTTTGAGCTCGTGAACTGGGTTATCACATTCCCTGGTGCCTAGAACAAGCATTTCATAGCAAGGATATGTGGAAAAGATGAGCACAGTAAGAATGAGATCAAGAGTTCCTGGCTTTAGAGCCAGTAAGGGAGGACAGAGCAAGAGAAAAAGAGGTAAGATGCTGAGGAAAGATCTTAATAGATACCAAGCCACACAGAAACTTTCAACTCCCTGTCAGTGTGATGGTCAAAGCAGTGCTCTGCTGGGAGGGAAACCTGAAGAGGTAAAGAATTAAAACCTAGAAATAAGCACAACTGTATACAAGAAGAAACATTATGTGGACCACAAATTCATGCAAAAAATGCCTGCAGGTCACATGGCTGTTAGTCTAACTCACTTGCAATTATAAGAGATATAAATGTTTTAGAACATGGTGCAGAAACATCTGCACTGAAGCACTGAGAAAATAAATGAGGTGAGCTAATATGGTGTGGACAGACAATATATCCAAATTTTGTTAGCAGGATTTCAAGGAGGAAGTCACACGTGTGTATACTGCTTTCTTCCCTCTTCACCTCCCAGAGTTACCCCACCTTCCTGGGGGAGGTCACTGCATGAGTAATCATAGTCACACACATGCAGGCCCAGTCCTACTGCAGAAGTTAATAAAGGGAAATAAAGACAACAAGGCTGTCACTGAAAAGCACAAATATTAATATTTTACTACAGGATTGGGTTGAGTCTTGCAATGAAGAGACTACAAGATTTCAAATAGTTTTTAGTATTTTCTGAACTTCAGTACAATGTTGTTGCAAAGTAAAGTTGGCAATGAAGTTTCAGGTGAACTGTTTTGAAGTTACTGCATCATAAACTGTGAGGTTAAAACAGGTGTCCATGGGAAGAAAGCAATCCAACCATTTATCTCAGAACCTAGAGATCTTGGTGGCTAAAAAGTAATCTGAAGAAAAATGCAATAGGACAATTTTCTAAGAAACAGGATCGTTTTCTGGACATACAGTCATAACTATGATGGAGATATTAAATTAGAAAATATTCAATCTCTTTAAATCCTTTCTGGTCTTCAAAGATGTAATAGGTGAAAGAACTGACAACTGAGTGGTTGAAGTGCATTAGCCTGAAATAACAGCAGGAAGCAGCTGAACAGCTAGAACAGTACACTTGTGGAACCCATCTGCTGTAAGCAAGGGAAAGCTGCTTAAATGAGGAGGCAGAATCAAATATGAAGATAAAACACTGTGGGTTTCTTGTTGTTGTTGTTTTTGTTTTTTTTTCTGTAGCTGTGCACAAGTAGATGATCTTTGAGGTCCTTTCCAGCCCAAATCATTCTATGCTTCTATGATAAATTTGTGTATAAGCATCAAGTGTTTGGATTTACCTACTGATATGGTGGTATAAGTGACTGCAATTTAAATAGTCATTACTTTAAAGCTGTACAATACCCCAGAATATTTCTGAAAATTTTTAATTTTGCCTATACACGGCAATAACAATGACATTGTCATAATGGCAAAAACTTTCAGGTGCATACAAAATAAAAAAGGCATGTGATAAAACTAGTTAAAGATTGATCAGATGAATGATGCAAAAGTCTACAAAGGATTGACATAAAAAACTGAGATAAATGACGAATTCAAAGGAGGATGAGAGGAGAGGAGAAAAATACCATGCAAGCGTCATTTGGAACAAAGAGCAGATTTTCAATCAGCATGTAAGACAAATCTTAAAAGTCTCCAATAACTAGAAATATTTTAAGGGAGATACAGTTGTAATATTTTTGTTAATAAAAGTGCAAACATACTTTATGTTTGAAAATGTCACAGTAGAAGTAATTTATTAGAGTTTACAATGAAACCAGAAATAAAAAAGAAGAAAAGCTAGACAAATTTATAGTTGTCATTTGAAAAAACATATAGCAATATGTAGGAGTTGTAAACACATTATCTACAACAACTTGTTAAAGTTATGAATTAGTACATTCAGGCTCATTACATAAGATAAATCAAGAGTTGTTTAATTCTGTGGTTAAAGCACAGCACTATACTACATACACAGTAGGGAAAAAGGAAAAATTTAGAAGAAAAAATCAATCTTTGTCTAGGTCTGTGTGTGGTAAATATAAAAGGATTGCAGAAGTGCAAGGGCTCTTTGCAATTGTGTTCATAACCTAATTAGGGTGGTAATTAGGACACAGGTAAAACCACAAAAGGAAAAAAAAATAGACGGATGTTAAATTTCAAAGAGTGAGTTTCAGAAGAATGTAAAAGCACAGGATGAAATCAAGTAGGATAAATCAATAGAGATAAAGGACACAGAGGGAAATGGAAAACATTCAAAGATAAATTAATGTATGCCCAAGGGTTGTGCATGTAATCTAGCTAAAAATACACCAGAAATAAAGAAGGCTAATGTTGATGAACAAAGAAGCCCAAACCTGAAAATATACACTCTAGCAATAGCCAAGGGACTGTATGAAATTAATATAGCTGGAAAACAAAAGGTCGGGGATGAAGCTCATAGCACATTTAAAAATTTTAAGAGTACATTTTGCATTAAAAAATATATACAAATCTCAAGGTAAAAAAAAATAACCTCTTGAATTTGGAAGTAATCAGAGGAAGATAAAGAACAAAATAATTACTGGGAGAAATATATTAAGTGCAAGATGCTGAAAGAAGGAACAAAACTGTCCAAGACATTTTGGGTTCAAAGCAGAAATTGTCATGCTAGAGAACTGCAACTCTGATATTTGCTTTTTACAATACTTCCTCAGCATACTGCAAGGGACTGTATGAATCCTAAAATTAGTTCTAACTCTCTCTTGTAAATTCAGCCATTTAAGCAGCCAATTTGTGGGTAGATTTACAGGTAGCATGTACATTATTAGGAGATTGACCTCTTGCTATTATTGATTTCTATCCTGGTTTTGGGCCCAAGGTCCTTATAAAAATAACAGTAGAAAATTACAGTTAAATAACAAATATCCTCAGAGTTTCACTGTATTTATGCATTCTACATAACTTTGATTAACATCAGAAGTCATGAAAGCTCAAAGTCTTCCAAAATTTCAACCTAGAAAATGGAGTAAAACTAGGAAATTTAAAATTAATTTCAAGAAGTGCCAGATTTGCCAGAACTGGAATTCAAAACAGTGAATCAGTTATGTCTCTCTGTGGTAATGGCCATGGCCAAAACCAAACCTGCCTGATTTAAGTTTTTTCACAGAGCCCTCCTATTGTCCAAATTTCCCTGACAGCTGCATTTCTTCTTCCCCCAAGTGTAAAGGGAACATCTGTACTGAGAAGACCAAAAAGGATCACAGCTTACACACTTAACTGAGATGCCTAAAGGAGTGGGAGGTTAAATCAGATCTAAATATAGTTTTATTACCATAATTACAAAAAACAGTTGCTCTCTATACAGAATAATGAAATGAGAAAATCGAATGACTAACTGCCTGAGTTAAGTTGATAAATGCACTACAATATAGTAGGTGGAATGGATCCAGTGAGATAGCTGGTTGAAAATGAGTAATTGATAATCATTTTACACCAGTAGTTCTCACTTGCTACAGCCCATAAACTGTCTTTCTGTAATTTTCCCAAGTATATGACCTTCTTTTTTTTTTTTTTTTAAACCAAGTAAGGAAATATCTTGGCTTGACAGAAATTCTGTTCATCCCTGATAAAAAGTAATTAAAAAGCTAAAGTACAGGGCAAGAAAAATTTATGTTCCAGGAAGCAAGAACTCAGAAATCTCCCTAGCTGGAGGAAGAAGGAGAGGGAATCAAGTTCATGTTTTCATTTTGAGTCTGGTACTCTTGGTCCTTTCTTTACTATTTCGTGTTAATGTGTCCAAAAAATCAGATTTATCCTCAGATCTGGAAAGCCCTTCAAATTAAGCTCATTAAACTATCTAATAAAAACTAGAAAAAAAGCAAGGCAGAAATGGAGGCTCTTTAGAAAACCCTTCCCAAGTTGCAAAATAATCCAAAAGAACTATTCAAATCACCTAACATTAAGAGCCCCAGATTCAGACAACTTTAATGTCTATGATAAGTGTCTACATGTATGTGTCTGAATTTTGAGCTGAATCAAGGTTTTATCTTGGGACTGAAGTTACCCTGTATCCCTAAAAAAAAAAAAAAAAAAAAAGAGGCAACTTTAATCACTTACATTAGGTGAGATGAACTCTGCCTTAGCAGTGCCCATATTTCTCTATAGACTAAGGGGGGGAAAGGATGATAAAATAAATTTATATTTTGTCAGAGGTATCTCAACTGTACATTTTTTGTGAGACAACATACCCAGGTCAAATTCTTCATGACAAGCAAGTGTCCAGACCCACTGACTAAGCAACCATGGTTCATTTTGGAGTTCGTAATAGTTCATAGTAGCCACATGACACTTTCCCCTTCACCATAAGATTTGTATTATCCACTCTAAGCTTAACATTTTTCAGAAAATTTGACAGTTAATAATCTGAAGCACACAGCTCAAGAGTTCATACTTGGCTCTCTCCAAAGTCCCACTGATGTGTCAGAGATTTGAATCCTGACCTTACCTCAGTTCTTTCAAACTGTGTTAGCAACCACAAACGTTTCCTTCAATGTGTATGCCAGGATAAAACAAAACACTAGTAAATTATTTGACTTTTAGTAGACTCAACACACCTCTGATTACATGAACAATCAGCATTTTTCCTTTCTTTGAGCTGTGCTACCCAGAGAAGAAATACTTAGCATTATTCACAGTCACAAGATGTAGCAATCAGAAACTAAGTGGGATTCACATAGAGCAATGAAAAAGAAAACTGCACCTTGGGGTGTATCAGTAAAAATATTTTCACTAGGAAAAAATTACATAAAAGAAAGAAAGAAATGCTGTTTGTCATCAGGGAAAAGGGTCCAAAATGGAATATGTAGAGAATGGTTGAATATGTTCCAGCCTTAAGAAGAGTTACAAAAATAAAGCATGGAAGAGATTAAGAAAATGCTTTTGTTGTCTGTCTTGGTACTTGGATGACCTTGGCCAACAGCTGACCACCCACCCAGTCACTCACGGAAAGAGAATTGGAAGGAAAGCTGAAAAACTGTGGGTGAAGATAGAAACAGTTTAATAGGTGAAGCAAAGCTGCATGTGAAGCAATGCAAAATAAGTTATTCATTCCCTACTTCCCACCAGCAGGGAGATGGTTAGTCATTTCCAGGAAAGCTGACCCTCAGCATAGGTAGTGGTTACTTGTGAAGACAAAAGCCATAACCATGAACGTCTCTTTCTTCTAATTTCCTTGAGCTTTTATTGCTGAGTGTTACATTATAGGGCCTGGAATATCCTTTTGGTCAGTTGGTGTCATGTCCCAGCTGTGTCCCATCCCAGCCCCTTGCCCACCCCAGCCCCCTCACTGGGGAGGCAGCATGAGAAACTGAGAGCCCAAATGCCATGCAGGCACTGTTCAGCAATAGCCAAAACACTGGTGTGTTATCAGCACTGTTTTAGTCTCAAATCAAGACCAAATCACCATATGGGCCACGTTGAGGAACATTAACTCCATCCCAGCCAGACCCAACCAGTATATTATCTGAGAAACAAGAATAAGGAAAGAAAATAGAAATTTAAGTTGGAGGGAAATGGCACAATATTTCTTTCTGGGACTTAAAGAAAGACTTTGCAAAATTAGAGCAGTGAGATTCTGGAATTCCTCTTCATTCAAATAGGCAGGACAAATTAGTTGCTTTTAAGGAGCAGCCTCACAATTATATGAAAAGCAAAATATTGTAAAGAGTCTTGCAATATCAATTCTCAGTGACCCACATCTCTTCCAGTCCATTGTTGTTTGTTGTTTGGAGAAGTTTTTAAGAAGATATATTTACATTAATAAACTGCTTTCACTCCCTTTTCTTTTCAAGAATGATAAATAAACAGTAAATCTGAAGCACAGTCTACAGGTAATCTGGAATTAACTAAGTTATTTTATATCTATTTTCTCAGACACTGATAGCTGTTTAGCTGAGGTAACACAGACAGCAATGGCCTGGGAAAAGCCTCCCATCAAGAAAAGTAAAATATTCTGTCAGCATATGCTGTTCTCCCTGCTGCTGAAGACTGCCACTAATTTTAAATATTTCAAGTGTATGTGCAACGACTTCAGGTCCAATATAACCTAAAGGCAAAAGAGCAAAGGAACTTCCTTCCCAGCCAGAGTGTGACCAAAGCTCTCTTCCAGGCAGCTGAGGATAAGCAGCATGCAGCAAGAAGCTCCTTGAGATAGCACACCCTGGCACATCTCCTGATTGATCCCCAAAGTGAAGATGGAAACTAGCTTCTTTAATCTTCTGAAATGTGCAATTTGTCTCCAGTCATTCTAGACGACTTCATTCTATGCACTCAATCTATTTACAGTGGTTCAAATAGGCTAAAGCAATTCAGAGTGGAAGATGGAGATTCCTATTCCTCATTGCAGAAAGAAACACTTCTAAACTACCCCCAAAGCTCTCTGACAGCCTCCCTACTCCTCCCCATTTTTTCAATGGGAGGCAATTAAGCACTTCATATATAAGTTGTTCTAATGGGGCACCACACTGTTTTTAAGAGGAGATTTGGAGGAAGAGAAATCATTAGGGCTGCCTTGTGAGTGAAAGCTGACTGACAAACAACTAACTCCACACATGGAAGAGGGTTTTGGTTTTTTTTTTCATATTTGTCATGCTCTTATATTTTTAGAATGCAAAATTTAACAATAAAACATTATAAAGTAAAAAAAGTTATATAGCTCTTCATCTTCTTGTTTTTGAGAGCTGAATTAAAGTAAGGTGGGAATTTCCTATGAAGTCTGTCTTCTGTCAAAGGACTTCATTAACATGCCTCAGATAAAGTTTACTGCTGCTTTCTTAGAAAGGGCATTATAATGCCAGGGGAAAATATATTATTACCATATTCGCAAACAGAAAATAAGATTGTCAGTCTGATTGAAAATGAATACAACGGTCTTTTCCCTGGGATTCTCTTCTAGATGATAAGCACTCACAAAAAATATCTGTGGAAAAAACAAAAAGCTCTCTGAATCACTTTGAATTACTTTCCCCTTATAGCTTTCCCTGTATAAATACCTTTCTCCTCTAAGGTGCTACATGTCTTCACAGCTTTGGAAAACCTTTGCTGAAAGAGTAAGAAATTCTGGAATTTACGCCCTGGCACTCTTCTAGAGATGTTGGTACTCCCTTTGCAGTGCACAAAGACTGGCCAAAGCTTCAGACAAACGAACCCTTCTCTTCTCTAGGAGTACCTTTAGCAGAAATTCACTTTGATGTTGCTAGTTCTTCACAGTCAGCATGACGATTATGTGCTGAGAAGGGATAAATCAGTTTTTGTTGATAGCTGGAAGTACAAGGCTGAAAAGTCAGTCACAAAGGCATTTCTTAATTTTGGGTTTTCCTTGAATTTCCTTTACTCTAGAACTGATAATTCGAGAAACCCGAATTAATCAGGAGTGGATAATGCTTCCAGAAGTCTTTTCTTTGCACTAGTATGCACCAATTTCAAGGGGTATAAGATTTACTCCAAAGGAAAGTTAAGATATACCTACAGGAAGGAAAAAGGAAAAGGCCTTCTATATATATCACGAACAAATGCATTAGAAAGTTAAAAAAAAAAAAAATTGAGGATTAAGGGATCATTTTAGAGAGGTATTTTCTAAGGTCACACATGTCATACAAAGAGAAAGAATGTCATGCAGCACATTTGAGATCTCAGATCTCTCAAGATATATGTAGAGAGATCAGTGTTGCAGAAATACCTAAAATTCAACATTATACTATAAGATTCCCAAAGCTTCTTGTTCCCCTGGACAGGCATGTGATAGACACTCCAGCCTCTATTACAGTAAAATAACACTTAAATTAATGTTAGGCTTTGTTTCACGTAAACTTTCCTCCTCATGTGTCATTTAGCTTTTTCAACACTTATGTAAGGACCCATCATTCAGTGATTGAATTTTGCAAACCTAATTTTGAATAAACTGATGTTTTTAAATGCTTTCTCAACATTTCAGTGCACCAAGGACTCTATCAGAAAACTGACTAACATTAGAAAAGTTAGGCATGAGAAGAAGCTTCCCAGCACAAAAGTTCAAGAGTTAGCATACAGCTGTTGATGTGGAGTTTCATAAAAGAGTTTCATGCAATAAGATGTAGCCTTTAAGATTCTTTTCAAGTACATACAGTTAATAATTTAGTTTTTCTTTTGTTCTTGTACTCCTAAATGGGCAGGAATGCTCATTGGCAGTCAGCAAGCAGCAGGCTGTATTCTACTTTGTATGGGTCTGCTCTGGCACGACCCATTTATCTCCAGAAACACTATAAAGACCTCCTGTCATGTGCTCCTCTTCAAAAACATTTTAAACTTATTTTCAAAAACTAACAGTATAATTTAGAGATGTTTTAATGGCTCTTTAGCAGCCTTCAGATACATATTTGGGGTAGAGGAATGCAGGCTGCCCTCTATGGAGCCGGGGATGAGGAGGCTCCCTTTGTAGACTCCAGACCAGTAATGACTAGCTCGCCTCCAGCCAGGTATTTATGAAATCATCCTCAAGTTACCCCTGTGCTAGACAGCTCTTCCTAGGCAAGAAATGTCACTGCCTATTGCACTAAGTCTGCATCCCTTTGGTCTGTGGCAACAAGCAGTCTCCCATTAAATTCCTTGGCACAATTTGGCTGACAGGCTCCACAGATTTTTCCCAATTTGAAGGAAACCATAAAGGAAACCTTTGAGGTAGCCCTTACTGTGCTGGCTGGTCCCACTCATTCCTGTTTCGGTATCCTAGAAACTGGAAAATTGGAGTTTTTATTCAGAAAAAGCATTTCTCCCCCAAACCCCAGCCTTGTTTCAGAATGGAATTTATCTTCAGCTGACCTCAAGTAAGGAGGATGAGGATACCTGAGACATACAAAATAACTGAACAAGGATGAGATAAAAGAGGGTCACTATCATGTCTGGTGTAGCCAACAAGGCAGGTTGAGCACAGCTGATTTCAGCAGAGCCCTTCAGGTGTCTCTGTCCCAGACTCCCACTCCAGCAGTGTCTACCAGTTCAGGCACAGCACTGGGTCCATGCTGGCTCTGTACAGCACTTCCACTCTGCATCCCAGCAATAATCCTTTGGCCCAGGAGCACTGCTGGAAAACAGCACAGAGGCATGGAGAAAGAAAGCTCTGTGAGCTATAATGCAGTGCCCATCAAACTCTACCTCCTCTCCAAGTCAGCCGTGCCAGGCTCGGACCAGTTCCCTGTAGAGATGTTTGGTTGACTCTGCATGGTGCAGGGAGGCCAAATGATTTTAGTTTAGGCTCTGTAAACTGGTTTCGGGCCAACTTGACCCTGCAAACTGTAAAGCCACCATCCCACAGCACTCTATAGTAGCATATAATTCTTGCCAGACCAGAGTTGTCTCTGCAAGGAGCCAGCTCAGTGTCCCTGCATCTGCAGTTCGACTAACCCACAACTTGTAAACCACTCACAAATAGTTGAGAGTTGATGGAGTAGAATTCATTTCATCCATGTAAATTCTCATTAATCTGCAATTTCTAAGCAGGAAACTGGGGTGAGGGAGGATAAAGGACATTTTACTGAAGTGAATCCAAGTGAGACATTAAGAAAGTCATTACATTAAATTGCACGAATAATACATGAAGCAGGATGATTTTGGAAATTAAACAAGTCTCTGCTCTCATAGACTGTGGTATGAATTATATCTGGTCATTTTCTGTGTGGCTTCTTGGGTTGGGATAAGTGGAAGAAACTTACTACAAGGACTGGAACAAAACGGATTCTTTATCACAACTGTCAAACCAAAAAGAATCTGCCAAATGCTGCCACTCATTTAACAACCAAAGTTCTGAAAATAATTCTTGGATTTATTATTGAACAGCCTTCTCTGCTCAGCAGAGCTGCTTTACACAATCACTCACTTATGTAATTCCTGCATGTGCATGAAAACAGCCATTCACTCCTCAGTGGTCCTATTTATTTTCAACAGTGTATTTAAGCACTTTGCAATGTCTTTCATCTCGGGACAGGGAATACACATACTTTTCATAGTACCTACTGGCAATCCCTACTTGGTGTGGCATAACCAGCCAACTGGTTTTTAAGAGGTGGTGGTTGGGCAACTGTTCTCAAAAACAGTCAGTAAATGACAGTGTAATTCCTGTTTCCATGGGAATATGGCACCAAAATTTAAAAAAATAGCTCATACATGTCAAGCAACTGACCTCAAAGGGAACAGGAGAGAACTTCTGGGATGTTAACATGTAGAATATAACTGACTGGAAAGGCAAAGCTGCTAATAATAAGTAAGAAAAAAATGCTTGGATTCACTGATCCTTTATGAGAAATGGCTCAGTTGCTAAGAATATGTCTGACATTTCATAGGACCTTGGTTTGTTTATTCAGCATAAAAGGCAACAAATGTGTTATTTATACTTAAAAGCATCCAAATGGCAGCACCTTTGTGCCTTAAATAAATTTTGGAGAAACTAAAGGAAACAAATATATTCTTTTTCTCATTTTTTCATTCTTGTTAAAAATGTCAGTGCTGAAAAGAAGTGATGAAGCTGCAATAAACATTCAACTGTACTAAATTCCTGGACAGTATCCATTCTAACAGGCCAGTCTTATCAAGGGGGGGGAGGAGTTGGATATATTCTTATGTGAAGGTGTTGTCCTGTGAAGATGCCAATAAAAAGGAAAATAAATAAATAAATAAATAAATAAGTAGAGCTTTGCCAGTGCATATGGTGTAACTTTGAAGAGCAGCCTTCAAAGTTTATTTTTGACATGTCTGCAGGACAGATTACTCATGTTAAAGTAAATCAAATCCTTAAGAGATCCCCTAAAAATAAATTACTGATGTATGTTCCAATATTTCTATTCCCAATGAAGTCAATGATCAGACTTGTTCATTGGCAGAAGACTAATCTAAGCATATTTAGGAAGAAAAAAGAAGTTGTTTTAGAAATGCTTCTGGAAATAGCTACAGAACTACAGATACCTGTCTTGATATCTTTGAAGGGATGAAACCTCCTGCTGTGCATTATTTGTGGGGAGCTCATTTTCCTCTCTTTCCCAGAGGAAGTCTTGCTGACATAGGGCTTGAGTGCTAATGAGTTACTGCAATTCCCATAACTGGTATAACAGATGCAAAATCCCATCCGAATCAAATATTTGGCTACAGGAGGAGCAGAAAGAAGCACCTGGTTTTTGGCAAATGAAGCACTGCTCAGCATTTCAGTGCAGAGGGTGAAAAAAACCACAGTGAAACCCTAGCCTACGTACACTTTCATATTCATCATTAATGTACAAAAGATGTAGTTATTTTAAAGCAATAATAAGCAAAGCCACATACCTTAAGAAGTATCACTCAATGCAATGAAAATCCTATTTCTCATGCATGCTATACTAAAATCAAAACCTTTGGATTCTGTGTACAAGACACCAGCATGATGCAGCTTCGTGTTTAGACAATGCTGCTACTGAATGAGAATATTTCTGTGAAAGCAAACAAAATTAGATTAAGGGGTAATGAGAAAAAGCCATTTTTACTCATCAGACAATTATTTTTCAGAAAGAGTATGACAACCAGGAAAGGACTGTTTTTTAAGCTAGCAGCTCCTCTAGCAAAGGTGTCATGACTTTCATATGAGCTCTGGGAAATGTATCATTTATATATAGCTCTTAGCACTTTTTCACTCACTGGCAATACTGTTACTGATATCCTGGTGATCTGGAAGAACAGGACACCATGCAACCTTGATTTACTATAAATTCAGCTCTGATTAATTTCTTTACTACCATATGACAGCTTTACAACACAATCCTTACCAGTGTGGAGTTTTGATCAGAAAAAGAAGTTGAAAGGAGACACATGAAGGCGAGTGTCTTTTAAAGAGTTCTTTGGTTTGCATTACAAGAAAGGATTTAAAAAATAAAACTGTGGTTGCAGCCTTAATATTTGATTTGTAAGAACTTCTACTGACTTCTTGAATAGTTTTGCTAAGCCTTTATTGAGTTCAGTTCCTGCAAGTTTTTTCCAAATTCCTTTGGGGTTTTGAGTTCCTACTGCTTCAGACAGAAACCTGTATGATTGTCAGTTCAGACTGGATGTTCATTTTGTCATTTACTATCCACTTGCTGGTGATCCTGTGCAACCCCGAATGGCTCAGTAATATTAACAGCATTCCTGTGTAATGGGGGTCACTGGCTCCAGCACCGACAGGGCTGTTCTGCTCTGCCTAATCACCATAAAGCTGTAACTGCTCAAACTGCTTCCTAGGAGCTGAAAGGAGAGGGGAAATGATGCACATGGACATCTACCACTATTTGGTGTCCTTATTTCACTCCCCTGAAAGGGGCAGTTACAAGGTTCAGTTGTCTTAATGAGGGCCAAATCCTTTTGGTTTGATTTGTTTGCCAGTGATATCACCCACCCTAGAACACCCATGCCTAACTGCCCTGATTTTCCCTTCCAAATATATAGTGGAAAGCAATGAACCATTCTACCACAGAGGATGAAGATATGACTGTATCTGTACCCACTAGCTTGGCTACAGCTTTGATGATACTGCAAAAACGTTTTCTGCTACTGAATTACATATATATATATATATATATAAATGTTGCTTTTGCAGCATTTTCCCGACCCTATTCTGACTGTTTGGCATAATTTGGAATCACCCATAACATATATAATAGAAAGTGCATGTTTTTTGTGTCTCATTCCATTATTTTTCCAGCAATAAAGACTTGTGAGTGAGTACAGGTGGCAGTTCAAGGGCATGCAGTATTACAATGCAGAAGGAGGGAAATGAGAAATGAAATTTCATTAGTTAATTAATTCAGTCAGTGGTTTTATGTTTGCAGTGTCTGTAATTTCTTTGAGGCTGTTGCAGATACGCAGCTATACCACAATTCCTCATTCTTTCCTGTTCTTTTACTTGCAATGCATTCTTCTTCTGTGAAATAAAGATCAAACATAGCTACAGCAGTAGGTTTAAAACTGAGCTGGGGATATAGACTCTATCTGTCTGAGCTCTTAGCTATCACTAGCTACTTGTCAATTAGGCATAATTGAGCACCCATAACACCCATTATTTTAGCAAAATGATCAAAAAAGGACTGTAGCATCTCTTGTCCTCAGGCTTCTTTAAGGGGATTTTTTGTCTTTTTTGTCTCTTTTTCCTTTAGTGAGTAGACCTGAAAAAGCTAATTATATTATCACATTGAATCAAACTAAGTAGCTTACTAAACTATGCCAAGGAAATATTAACAGGTTGTTGGGATTTTGTCTAGGTGGTGCACATACATGCTTCCTCACCTTCTTTCTCATGTTGAATGCTGCCTATCAAATGAAGGTCTGCAGAATATTGTTGCTAACAGAAGTCTTATTGCTGTTTCACCACGTTTTGTAATGTTTGCAGATGCAGCAGAGTTTTCACTTGAACAGATGTCCCAGACAGCCTATTCAGAACTCAATTGGACTTGGTCCTTAAGCAACCCAATCTACTTTTGAAATAGTATCTATCCTCCAAGTTAGCCCTAATGACCTCTAGATGCCCCTTCAACTCTAATTAATATTAGGACTAACATCCTAGTAACTCATGAATTAAGAAATTTCTTCTGGAGTTTTGATTCACTAAATCTCTTCGATTTGAGGAAAAGTCAGGCTATTCAGGATGTTTCTGAGACATCCTGTGGTTGGGTGTGTTTCGGTTTTATGGTTTTGTGATATGATCTGTGGGCTGTAACTTTTAGTGCAATTAAGGGTGAGATGCTGTCAAGGGAGACTTGAAAAGCTCTCTATCTTACCTGTTCCTTTGTGTAGTTCTTTCAGATACGTAACTTGTGGCTTTTTCTACTCCTTAAACTTTGCTTTAAGTAGAGGAATTAATCAAATTAAATTTGGATTACTACATATCTAAACTGGGCAGATTAGGCTTATTTTTAATACTTATATTATAATATAGATCATTCTGGTAAAGGTGGCTAAAATAAGTCACAGAAATTGTGCTTTCAGAATGCTTGTTTCTCTCAAATGCCAGCAGGCACTGCCTAGATTGAGAGTTTAGCTCAGCTCTAAACATCGACATTACAGGTTCCTGAAGTTAGGTGAGACAGATTCCATCTAAGATTCTGGATAATGGTTAGGATCATGTGCCTTGAGAGAATATGTATTCTGTGGACATTTCTAAACCCTATTGCTTGGTTTTTTGTAACTGTCAGGGTGATTCATTTTCAGTTCTGGAAGTCTTTGGTCAGAGGCCATAGCAAGTCATGTCCAGGAGTAATTTTGCTAGAAAATTCTATTTTCCATTCCCTCCCCTACTGCAGATGTACTGTTGCATGTTTTGGGGAAAGGACTTGATTTAGAGGTACTGAAAACTGCATGCACTACTGAAGAAAGAATTATATGTTTGGTGGTGGTTATCTAAAGGAAAAAGTATTCTGCATTCCAGGCTTCTGATGAAGTTTTCAACTGGAATTCAGGAAAATATTCTCTTTTGACCATTTTATTGGTTACATCTGCTATGTGTTAGAAAAGTAAGACGTCCATATATGAATTGTCTCATCATCATATACAGAGTCACAAGATTTCTTATGAGAATCTTAATGTGGTAGAGAAGGACTTAGAAACTGGCTGTCTGCCAAAATGATTTTGTCTCTGGCTTGTTTTTGTTCACACTCTCAGGTGCATCCACTGTCTTTTCCACTATCAGTCTTAGACAGAAGTTGTCTAATACAGTCAAACTCCTGAATGCAGGAAAGCTGGGAGTGTAGCTCAAGGTCTTGCTGTCTTTTGGGGAGGTGGAAGGATACTTAGTTCATCTGGAGAGGGCTGCTCCTTCATTTTAGCTTTGCTCCCTTTTTTAGATTTCATTACATCCCTCTTCTATTCTTTGCTTCTTACATGCAGCCAGGACTGAAGCTGTGCAAATTCTTCACTGTAAAATGGAAATTTCCTTGCTTCAAATTTTCTTATATTACTGAAAATTGAACCCAGATAAATCAAAAGAAATTAATCTCCATTCTCAGCAAGAATTTATTTTGAAAATCAGTGCAACAGTACACAAATGGAAGAGGAAAACAAATTTGCTCCTTTCACTTAGCTCAATATTAAAAAGAAAAATTTGTGTGGTGCCTCTGTTCAGGAATGCAGAATGATACAAAACAACTGTCTACCTTACTGGAAACTGAATGCATTGACTGTTAGAATGCTCTAATAGTCATCCCCCTTCCTTTCAGCTGCTCACCAATTTTATGTTTTTTACCAAGAAACATGTAAACAGCGGAAAAGAAACAGTTCATTTAGAATTTTCAATGCTACATAAATTTGCATTTACTTCACTTCTTAACTTTTTGTCTCGCTTCAGTTTTCTCTGTTGTGACAGTAACAGCAGTAACATTAATACATAATTAGATGGGTAGGAATGTGCTCAAAGTCAATAGCTTGTAATAGCTCCTTTGGAGCCATAGTAAACTATCTCCTATAGCAAATACATGGTTATGGACTTGTTAAAACAGACATTAGTTATTCAGTAGTCCATTATGGCTCCTTGTAGTCTACCATTTGAGTAGCTCTATATTTAGAGTCATATTGATCAGTAATTAAGAGATAGCATGGTGGCAAAATAGAAATATATGATAAATAATCTTAAAGAAATAATTTATAAAAATGGTAGAATCATCAGGAACTGGCAAACGTCTTTGTACTATGTTAGTTTTCATATAGAAACAAATAAACTCAATAAAATTATAACTGATATTGTGAGATTCCCTTGTGTAGGCTAAGAATCTTACTTCATCTAGAATTAATTTTTAAAACAGATCTGTCAAAACTAGGAAGGAGTCAGGCAGGTGACCACCATGTATGAAGTCTTCATCTCATTATAAAAATTGACAGTAGTGAATATAAGCAGTGGTAAAGGGAATGCAGCCACTTTTAATTTTATTCATCTGGAGCTTTCCCATCTCTCATTAGTCTGTAATACCATACAGGTGAGTTTATCCAATTTTCTATTTTACAACTATATTCTCTGAAATGCAATTACAATAATCAACTAGTTACAAATGGTTAAATCTCTATTAGAATATGCCTTGAAAAGATGTTCAGGCATGATAATCTTTTCGATTACTTGAAGTGCCACAGTAGTACTAATCCCTTAAGATTTTCCCATGGTACTCAGGATATTGGGACACAATTACATATAAACCCAGAAAGAACAGCTATTCCTTACTTGTTTTACATTTCCCTCCACGAGGGGACTGCAATACTATTACTTGTGTTGTGTGCAATGGAATTGTTCAATTCACAATAGCTCTTGTAAATGTGAAGATCTAGTTACCGTGCTTGTACTAACTGAGCAGAAGAGGGATGTTCTGCTGTGAACCTATTCTAATTGTTCCAATCCCTGCATTAACATTAATTAGCAAATTTGTCTTTAAGTCTCTCCCACATGAGGCATATTCAGTCAGGGTTGGGCCAGTAGGGAATTTGATTAATTTATCAGCAAATTGGATTTTTTCATCAGGTGTCCTTGTTTTGGCTTTATTTTGGTTGGTTTTTTGTTGGTGGGGTTTTTTTACCCAGAAATTTTTTGATGGTTTATAAACTACAGGGCTTTTTTTCATGTGCAATTCTCTGATACAGAGGTTGTTAAGTAATGCTATTGAATAGAAATGCTGCATTTGTAAAGAGTATCAAAAGAGACATACTGTCTGCCTCACTGGTAATTTGTAAACAGGTAGTTCTGCTATAGTAAACTTTTTCCCATGTAGGCTTTCAGTCTTGTGGGAATATTACTTTACAGTAAACCTGCCAATAGCTGGATGTATAAATGCCTGATATTTATGGCTTAAGCAGAAAGGGTATCAGCATGTGAGAATTCAATTCAGCAAGGCTAATCTCAAATGCAATTAATGTTCACGTTCTTTATGTGCCCCTATGGTAGACCGTTTGCCCAAGGAATTTATTGGAAGTGATACATTTAATTAAACTTCTTGAAACACTTGGGCAATGATATCATTTATGCGATAAAGCACCACTTTTGGAAAATGGAAAGAGGAACAGCACAATTGTTGTATACAATCTATACTGCTTTACATTTTACACAGGGTAGGTGGGTTCATGGAGGCTGCATGACAAGTGCTGCTCAGAAAAGGCGATTTCCTCATGTTCTACCAAATGCTAAATAAATGTTTTGATCTTGTGTCCATTTTGATTTAGCTATATGTACTGTATGAACAAAGCAAGGAAATTTGCTGAACTGCTTGTAGGAAAAAAAATGTGGCTTTCTGTATTTCATTGGGATTATAACTTTACTAATATCAAAGTGAACTTTCTGTCTACTTAGCATCTATTCCTTAACTTGTTAACCAAAAAGGTGTAACCATAACATAACCAGTGCCAGGGATGATCGTGGAGCAGATCATCCTAAGTGCTGTCACACGACACATGCAGGATAGCCAGGGCATCAAGCCCAGCCAGCGTGGCTATGTGAGAGGCAGGTCCTGCTTCACCAGCCTGATCACCTTCTATGGCAAGGTGAGCCACTGAGTGGATGAGGGAAAAGCTGTGGATGCCATCCACCCAAACTTTGGTAAAGCCTTTGACACAGTCTCCCACAGCATTCTCCTGGGCAAACTGGCTGTTCATGGTTTGAAAGGGTGCACTGTTAATTGGGTTAAAAACTGGCTTGGTGGCCAGGCCTAAAGAGTGGTGGTGAATGGATTGACATCCAGCTGGTAGCCCGCCACCAGTGGTGTTCCCTAGGGTTCAGCACTGGGGCCAGCCCTGTTTAATACCCTTAGTGTTTATCTGGATGAGGGGATCAATGGCACCTTCGGTCAGTTTACAGATGGCCCCAAGTTGCATGGGAGTGTTGAGCTTCTAGAGGGCAGGAAGGCTCTGCAGAGGGATCTGGACACACTGGATCAATCACTCCAGCCAATTGTATGAGGTTCAACAAGACCAGGTGCCAGGTCCTGCCCTTGAATCACAACAACTCCATGTTGCCCTATAGGCTTGGGGAAGAGGGGCTGGGAAGCTGCCTGGCAGAAAATGACCTGAAGTGCTGGTCAACAGTGGCCAAACATGAGCCAGTGTGTGCCCTGGTGGCCAAGAAGGCCGATGGCATTCTGGCCTGTATCAGCAATCATGTGGCCAGGAGGACCAGGGCAGTGATTCTCTCTCTGTACTCAGCCCTGGTGAGGTCACATCCCTGAGTCCAGTTTTGGATCACTCACTAGAAGGACACTGAGGTGCCTGGAGCACGCCCTGAGAAAGCAATGAAGCTGACAAAGTGTCTGAAGCACAAGTCCTGTGAGGAGTAGATGAGGGAGCTGGGGGTGTTTAACATCAAGAAAAGAAGGCTAAAGGAGAACTTTGTCACTCTCTACAACTACCTGAAAGGATGTGGGGGCTGGTCTCTTCTGCCAGGTAACAAGTGATAGGAGAGAGGAAATGGCCTCAAGATATTAGGAAAAAAATTCTTCACTGAAGGGGTTGTCAGGCGCTGGGACAGGCAGCCATGGGAACTGGCAGAGTCACCATCCATGGCGAAAATTCAGTAGTTAAAGTACATGTAGATGTGGCACTCAGGGACGTGGTTTAGTGGTGGATTGGCAGTGCTGAGTTAACAGTTTAATTTGAGATCTTGGGGATCTTTCAAATCTAAATTATTCTAAATGAATTAAAGAGAGACTGTCTTGCTACCAAGTCATCCTCCATTTGATACTAAAATGTGTGTGGTTGCACAAATAAATACAAGAATTCTCACAGAGATTTTATTTTTTATAGTTTTCTTGTGCTTTTTTTGATAAATCTAGTCTGTACTAACTCACTCCATGCTGATTCTGCTCGTCTGATATTCTAAGATAAATTATACAATGCAGTAAATTATTGTCAGTGTTTGTCTTTAATATATCTGTTTTCACAGTGTTCTAAGAGCTCAGTACTACAAGTGAAATTTTTGAAGGCTGGCTGGGTGGGTAAAAATTTTCTTTGTGAACTGTATGTCTAAGGAATTCAGGAGATTTTTAATCCCCATAGCCTGAGTTTTGGCTCCTTTGGTTATTCTTGTCTGTATGGAAACAAGCACAGAGAAAACTTTCATCTTTGAGAAAATCTCCTAATACTTGATTGAAAAAAAAAATAAGGGATGGGGATTAAAGAGACAATAACAAATGAGAATATGTGTGCTAATTGCATCCCAGCATGAGTCCATGCATCTTACCAGGTGTGAGTGTGCCAGTCGGAATTCAGTCTGCAGAGTTCAGTGGCAGTAAGGTTGAAAGGTATCCTTCTGTCTGGTTAGTTAGCCTGTCTGTTCATCATGGGGAGATGATGGATGCTGAATTCAAATGAATGATTTCAGACACCCAAATAGGGTCTGCTGAAATTACGTTGACAGCATTTGTTCTTAAGTATAACTTTAATCTATGCAAAATCCTGAAAATTTGCAAAACATCACATTCAGTCAGCCAGATTTACCATTCCTTCTTTTTCAACGAGACAGATCATAGGCTGGACCTCTACTAGGACCACCCTTGGACCTTCTTTGTTGCATTTCTAGCCCAAGTGTGATTCAGAGATATTTAATAGCCCCAAACATTTCACAAATTCTCTGTGATTTTTGCAAACATAGGACAGGAAAAACTTATCTTTCACTGACTTGATGAGGACTTTTTATTTAATACAGAGTCTTAGGAAGGACAAGGATAATTACATTGTCTTCTACTATGGTACTCTGGGAGAGCTGTTTAAAGTCACCTGCTCAATTTGTGTAGTCACTGGAGTGGTAAAAGAGTGCTTTATTACACAAAAGAGACAAGTCTGAAAAGTTTTATTGTTTTTTTCTTTTTTTCTTAGATAAATACAGATACATCTCAACACCTCTTAAAAATTCATGCAAAGACAATATCACTTACTTATTGGAGGCTTTTAATGAAGCTTAGCATTTGCTTCTGTGGTGAAACGTTGAAGCATAATTATCCTGCCATTGTAGAAAGAACATAACTCACCAAGCGGGAGAAATTCAGAAATAAGAGCATCCATGAAAAGAAAAGTATTGGTAAAATTATCCTAGTAAATATCATCAGAATGACAAGACATCCTGTCATGGAGACAGGAGGCAGGAATCTCATTTTCAAGGGAGTAACCTGATAATTTGGAGATAAGTCTGATTCAAGCCCTCTGACTTAAGAACTCCTGGACACAGTCCAGCTGAGACCAGTATCTGAACACTGCACTTTGTGATGGCCTCTGCTTGGAGGGTGCAACATCATATACAAAACTAATCACTGGTTCTTCAAAACAGAATGAGAAACAGCTATTATGAGAATTAAATTGTACTGGTAGATAAACTAGAGGAACATAATTTTATATTCTGACTTTTCTGTAGCTCAATGCTAAGAACAAGTAGATAAATGCTCAATTTAAGTAAATAAATATGGTAATGTGGAGCATTAGAATCTGAGGAACTTGGGTGGTAAATTGTTCTCAGTTAATCATAATTGTGTCTGTTGCCACTGAGCATCATTTAATGGTATTTTAAGGTTTCATTTTATATGAATAATAAATAGGAATTTAAGATGCATATGCATCTTGAAGAAAATTATACTTTGAAAATTCATTGCTGCTTTTTTATTACATGGCAATTTTGGAGTAGAATCTTGAAAGCAGACCTAAACATTTTTTTAATTTTTTTTTTTTTTTAGCAGGTATGAGTATCAAAGGTGTTCATCATGCTATTGTTAGTTTAACTTCAGGTAATAAAAATAGTTGCTACCTGTTTCTTCAGTCAGTTCAAGGGCTGGGACGTTGGTCACCTTGGCTGTGGCGTGCATCCCCCTTGTTCCTCCTCCCCACATAAGCAGGCTGAACCTCTTTTGTGTTTAATCACTGCTGTACTCTCCAATGCTCTCAGATCAGCTGAAACAACTAGGAATGTGTGCTGAGCACTGACACCACTCCCTGGTGCTTAAATCGAGGGGTTTTCAGTCTAAATGGTCTAGCTGTTCTCACGGCTGTGCTAGTCCCTAGGAGGCAGAGGCCACACAAGGTGTGAATGAGTGGCACTGAAATCAAAATCAGTTTGAACAGAAGGCTCCTGTAAATGGAGAGAAAGTGGTGTATTTCACACCTGCTGAATATCACTCTTGCAGAATTAAAGATCACTTAAATTTACATGGAAGAGGTGAGCCTCCATACGCTGTTTTTTATCAGACCCAGATAATTTTGTGTTTTCTTCTTCTCCAGTGCAGTCTCAAGTTGGTGTTGCAGGTGAGGTGAGATAAGGTCTGGACAAAGGAAATCTTAAGGTGTAACATAAAGTAGCATATCACTTGCAAAACAACCTCTCAGCATCTCATTGAAGGAAATAGGATTTCATATGCCATGAGAAGCTATTTCTTCAAATTGATGGTATTCTTGCTGTCACTGGGATTATTTAAAGGATTCAGGCTAATTGTCCCTAGATTTAAATACCAGACAGAATCAAATATAGTTGTGTTTTTATCAGCTTTTCATGTTCAAGAATGACCACAAAAAATGACGTGTTTTCCGATGTCATGTGAGAGTCCATCTGAAAATAAATCTTGAGTAACAGCCATAGGAACAGTTTCCCAAACAAGTCTGTCACCTCCCTCCTATGAACTCAGATAACACCACCTTTTCAGGGTGTAAACAGACAGTGCTGAGTTCTTTCACACAGGAGAAAGTCTTTTGGGTAATATGTAGTTAAATAAAGCATCAACAGTATAAAATACGAAACCACACTGAAGGTGTGGTGTGTTTTATGAAACATATAATTCACCACACAGGCAGCAAAAAGCTTTAGCTACAAACTGCTTAGATAAATTGGCCTTGAGGTCTATAATGCTAGCAAAATACACACACACACAAAAAAATTGCAGTCTCTACACACTCTATTCTAAAGCAGATACTTGTTCAGAAGCCTGTAAGTTATCACTCAGCTTTGCATCTAAGCTGAAATACTGGCTGATGTTAAATACTCTGTAAAGCTTTGGCTTCCCCATCTTGAAAAGGCTTTAGTAAAACTAAATATGATACAGAACAGAGCAAAGAGAAGTAGGAATTCTTCCATGCTAGGAATCACTCTGTGGATCAACACATTTCATCTTGGAATAGAAGCATCTCCAGGGAGATACTGCAGTGACCTATAAAACCCCAAGAAGCAAGGGGAATGTGCACAGAGAAATTATTTTCTGTCTCTCATAGTACAAGAGGTGATAAATATCTGATTAAATCAACAGATAGCAGATTGCAAATCAGCAGAAGTGTGCTTGTCCACACGTGTCATGGCTGAGCCTCAGACCTTAGTGCCAGATGGTGGTGTGGTTCCCAGAGTTTACATGAGTTTAGAAAAGAGGTTAAGCAGACACATTAAAGTCAAATCAGATAAGGGCTTTGAAATAAAAAGATGCTCCTCACTATGTGTCTGACCTGCTCTTCCATGCTTTCCTAGACATCTGCTGCTACTCACTGTCAGAGCTTATTAAATTATGTAAACCTTTGTCTGACCTGATTCAGCCATTTAGAGCTCCTAAAACTATCTTAAGTATCCACAAAACTTAAACCACCTGCTTATGTATTTAAGGCTACATAAATCAATGTAGCAATTATGTATGTGTTGTATACAGTGAGAAGCAATATTTTTGTATCAGCTTTCATTTGCATGAAACTTGGTAACTCTCCTCCATTATATCCCATCCCATTTTCTATTTCGATATTATTTCAATAGATGTGATTTCTTTCATTAATAATAGTGGGAGACAACAATGTACAAGACAACAATCCTTGTGTTTAGGTATAGAATAGGCCCCCACAGCCTATTCCTTTGAAGAATAATATGACATTACCAAACTGTGAAGTAAACCTATAAAATATTAATTACAGATTGATTTCGTCTGGCTGGAATTCAGCATTAATGGTTTCACTTAGCGTTACCTAGGTTTTCAAAATTATGTCAGAAGGACAGTGTAGGAAGTCACAAATGGAGCTGAGGAATGTGCTTTAACTTCTCATCTCTAGAAACCTGAGGTCAAAATCCCATTGTCCCCTGCATACATGGCAGCAGTGTCAACCTGTGCTGTTGTGAATATTCGCATGGAGCATAAAAATACTACACAACAGGGGTAGAAGTGAAGAGTGAAGTCTGCTGTGGGTCAAGAGTGCAGTGCACTGAGGAGAGCTTTTAAATTATCTATTTTATGAGTGGTTCTCAAATGAGTCTGAAAACAGAGAGCTCCTCTAAGTGATGAAAAGTGAAGTGAATTAGCAACTTGTCGGCGTCCCCTGTTGTCATACTGGAGAATTTCCAAAGCAATTAAGCAATACAGAACTTCAAATACTTCTGTTTCTTGTTTCTTTCCAGTACTTTGTGCCATGAAATGGACATCCACGTCAGTATTACAACATCGTAGTTCCATCAGCAACTGTTGAAATAAATTAAAGCCCCAAGTCCTGTTTTCTAGGTATTTGGCTGAAATACCTTTTGGAGAATAGACATCCTCCCTTGTTCTCTCTAAGGACTTCCTTGGTAGTTTCAGTGGCACGCAGACCCACTGGGCAGCTGCACAGCAGCTTCATGTTGTGGATCAGCCCTCTAACAAATCCAGACCATACTGTTGCAAACAGATGGCTCAGATCTTTTGTCACCCACACTGGGTGTCTGTGGCAGTGCACCATGACTCTCATTTGACCACATCTTTGATTTCCTTTCCCTGTAAACCAGGGAATAGAAGGGGGGGCCAAAGTCAAGCCTGAGGTTTATCCTGGTGTACAGACATGGGATGCAATCCCAAACTTACAGAAGCAAGATACAAAACCTGGGAAACATTTTGATTTCATGCCAGGCTTATTTTTCAGTCATAAGAATTAGAAGTTTGTGCGTTTTTGAATGGTATATCTCTGAAAAGCAGCCAGGAGGCACAAGCATACGTGACCTTCATTTTCATGGGCACCAGGAATGAAAGACCTGTTATTTTTTCATACTATTATGCAAGTTAAACAGGATTTTTTTTTGTTTGTTTGTTTGTTTGTTGGGGGGGGAAGTTTGTTTTGTTTTGTTTTGTTTATTTGGCAATGTCTTTATACCCACTTAAGGACCACACCATTTTTGTCAGTATAAATTTAAGCACATTAGACAGGATTTAGGCTGAGAAGTGAGGAAAGACACTAAATAAAGAGTTATAAATCTCACATTATGAAATTTGTATGTTCATTTTGCAGATCTCATTCTTTGTTATTTTAGTTCATCATTTTACTGTATATCTAAAACATTTGGATTTCTAATACTGAAAATATTTTTTAAATGTGGGTTTGTTGGGGGGTTTTTTGGTACAGAAATAAAATGCTCTGAAATACAGATCAGATTTACAGCCAATGGAAGAAAGATTAGTACTTTTGTCCATTCCTCAGCTAAATTTACTGTGTTGTCTTTAAAACCTTGACACGGTCAAAAAGACCAGCCTTGTAAAACAGTTTAAGCATTTGCGTAAAGGGAAGATTCGATGAGGAGTTTGTGGAACCAAGTTGTCTCAAGTGCTCTTGTAGGAAAGCAAGCTCTGTAACAATGAAGAACACATCTGAGAACATTTTTTAAGATGACCATATTTCATCTGCCATTTAACATGACATCTGTGAAGAAAATATGAAAGAGGAGGTATCCCAGTTGGCCAAGCATGCTGACATTGAAATTTGAATTATTTCCTCAAAGAAAACATATCTTTACCTTATGTAAAAGTTTTGTTTAGGCAGGCTGTGTATGACATTTATTGGACATTAAACTTTCAATTACCTAGATGCTGTTAAAATCAAATTTGTTTTCTTCTCCTATAATTAGCATGTGTCCTCTGAATGTAACAGCTACCCTCCAGTCAATATGAAGAGGCCAATAATTGAGACAGGTAGCTTCAATAGTAGTAGTCTAAGACTTCTAAAATGTGTATGATTTAGCTGACAATTTAAGAGACAGGGAAACAAGCTTTAAAAAAAAAACTTAACAATTTTTCAAGTACTAATGTACAAATACTCTGCTTCAGTTTTGCAATTAAAAAAAGAATATTTCAAAAAGCTTTTCAGCCCATGTCTAGTAAGAAATATATGTATGTGTTATTATTTTAATATATATGAGTCTATAGAGTTTGTCCTTCAACCTAAAATTTTGTTGGGTTTTTTTAAATCATAGAAAAAAATAATCTGGCAGGAAGTTATAGAAGCAATACATTTAAAATGTGTTAATGCAATTAATTTTTTGATCTTATTTTTTGATTTGTTTTTGTTATGAACTTCCCATTAAAAGAAACAAAGGACAGCTTAAAAGACATTTGGTAGTTAAAAAGCTGTACTCAGTGTCATCATTTATCTTTGGTTTTTTTGCTTATCTTGCTCTTATAAAATGCATACTGTTATGTTACTTAACATTTGTAGTGGAAGGATTTTTAAATAGCTTTTGATAATTAAACTGCAGGATAAACAAAATATTATATTATTTTAGGTAGTAGTTTTTAATCTCATTAAACAAGCAGGGGCTGCAGGATAAAGAACATTCTGGTTTACTTTGGGGTTTTTTAATATATTTTATGAGCTATCTAAGATTGTCTGGCATAAAACACAGAATCACAAAATAAATAAAAATAGTCCCATGTGGTTAATTGTGATCTATGGATAACAGTCTCTTTACTTTTATTGCACATGTATATTACCCAGAAATGAAAGCTTACCCAGCTTTCTTGAAAACAACAGAAGTTTTGCTAGTTGTTTCAACAGAGGCAGATTTAATTCGGGCAGAATATCTACAGCTGCAGCTACTTTGTTTGTGATACAAATGTACACAGGTCAGAGCACTCACCCCTGAAATTTTTCTTCTGTTCTTGCTTTACTCCTTGTCACAGTCAGAAGTGACTCCCACCAAATCTCTCCTTACAATTGATTTCCTTGTTTTCACACCCTAGGAAATCCCATCCAAGCTATCTTAACTATTCATTAGATCCATAACCAATATTAATGATCTCTTCTCACATAGCCTGCCTGGAACTGTTGTAAGAATTTTCTACTTTTCCTCTGCAGCCATGCAGAACAGCCATCTGATTCACCTCCTTTTACTGTGTTTCTGATATTAGTTCAAAGCTTGTCTCTTCTCCTGTGCTCTTGGTGTTATCCCATTGTGCTTCTTGTCATTTTGACACTTTATAAGAGATTGTTAATGCCAAAGTGCCACTATTCACTATTGTAAATTCACCATTATTTTTTCAAGTAAAGTTGGCCTATCCTTTTCACAAAGTGCTGGTTCTAACAAGAAGTCCTTGCTAGCTTCTTTTCATGAAAAAAGAACTTTTAGAAGTGTTTTTCAAAGTGAAAGAGTCAAAGCCATTCACATGCAAATATTTCAATAGAAAAATGTGATTACATGCATATAAAAATTACTATTTTTGCTTAGGAGTGAGTACACAGAGAGGAACTAGAGCCAAGCTGTTCAAATAAGTCTGTGCAGAAGAGCTTCAAACAGCATCATTCTAAAGACAGAAAAATATCTCTAGTGCAGGCAGATTCCTTTGGATGGATAGACCAGCTTTTTTTCAAATTAGTCTCTTTTTTATAGAGGACTGACTACTCCATTCATCCTTCAAAAACCTCTTTCATAAGGAAATGTTTAGTTTAGACCTCATTTTAAATTATAACAGGAACCAGCAAAATTTCTCCCTATTTATTTTGTTGCATTCCAACTAAAATAAAGTAAGTTGCCAGCTTAGGTGTACATGCACACAAACACGTCACCAATTCCCATCACATCATCCAATATAAATCTGCATTTACAATCTCCGTCCTAGAAGTCAGTGCTGTGAATATCTAAATATGTTGCCACTGACATTAACAACAGAACTTTTTCCAGCAGTGGTAGCCTCAGAGAGATTGTAAAGCATTTTTTAATGACACAGAAATCCATATTTTGCAGAAAAATAGCCCTGTTTTAAAATTTTTACACACTTCCAGCTTATAAGAATCTGAGGACCACTAGTGCAATGTATTCAAATTACCAGCATGAAATGAATCAGATTCAAACATTGCAAACACTACTTTTTTTTTTCCTCTTAAAAAGCAAATTTAAAGTGCTTGCAGGTTGCTTTTTCATCAGAAATAATTTAATTACAAATAAAAAAAATTAAAATAAGAGCATATAACCACCTATTTTAAAGATTAAAATTTTAAGTTGAAAAACTGCTTCTGCTGAACACTCCAAAAGAAAATGTGTAGCCAGATTAAAGTGTGGTCCCAGCTCTTTGATAGGTGTATGGTTGGTACTGTTATAAATGGTTAAGAGCACATCTGAATCCAATTGTGAAATAGGTATCATATATATTTTCAAAATCTGAACTGAGTCTTGATACGTATTGAACAAAGGGTTTTGGCAATGTACACTTTGCCAGCTCAATAAATAGCTCAGAAAACAAACAAATAACACTAGTTCCCTCATTTTAAGAGAAGTTATAGTAGTAGGATCCCATACATTTTTCCCCATGAAAGGAGAAAACCAGCGTCAGCATGAAAAGCCCACAAGAGTTCAGAAACTATTTCATCCAAAAGTTTAAAAAGATAAAAATGATTTTATTCAGCTCCTAATGCTATGCTGAAAGAAGTCCTTTGAAAAGGCTGTTTCCATTTGTCTCTGCTGAAATAAGGGTTTGCTGAGAATCTATTTGTGGAAAATAACAATCATCCTTTCCCTCAATCAGTGCATGTTGTTGATGAACTTCTACATAGGCAGTTGATGGCAAATTTAAATTTAAGTAACATTTGAGTTGACCATGGAATAAATACTGACTTAATTTATTATAGTCATGATTTCTTGTTACGTGCCCTGTTTTCAGAGGCCACTCTCTCACAGTGAATTGTTCAAATTCTCCAGGTTTTTAGGGGAATGTCCAGCTGGTTTTGTACAGAGAAAAGAGAGACTAAATTACCTTCAGGGTAGCTCCTCGGATTAGAACCAAAAAAGAGATGCACTTACTGTTTATGAAGAAAAGAAACAGGTCTTTGATCATTTATTACGATTGATCATTTTTTATTGAAATGCCAGGAGCTTAAAAGTTGGCTCCATCATTCTTTGAAAGGAGATCAACAGATCTGCACACCAAAGATTCACCAACTTGAAAGACCTTTCAATATGCAGAATAAAAGGTCACTATCTCTTGATGAACAGTCTGATGAAGAGAGACTGTCCCTTTCAGCCAATATTTACTTTCTTTGATCATGTATAAACACCATTTGGCTGCACATTGTTTTCTTGTTGCAAGGTTTCCCTGGTTAACTACAGTTGTCATCCTAGAACAACGATTATGATTTAGGCTTTGTGTAGGTAAATCACTTCAGTACGTGGAGGTAAATCCTACAGCTTCGAGTGCCTACTTTGATGTTAATAGAATTATTTTATGAGCATAAATTAGGGAATAATATGATCCATTCTGTTTCATCTTCTGCCTTTTTAAGTGGATGGTAACTTTACCTACCATCTGTTTTCCGTAAAATATTTATATGTACATGAGAGTGAGAGAGAGAGAGAGAGAGAGGGAGAGGGAGAGGAGAGGGAGAGGGAGAGGGAGAGAGAGGGAAGTAGGACACCACAGAAATAGAAGAGTATCCGAGGACAGCTTTAAAAATGCAACATATATAAAACTTCTTTGATAAAACAAAAGTATAAATTAAAAGTAAGATGTGAAACCCTCTGAAAAGGGTTTTATTTTATGATCATCAGTATGTGCTAAAGGAAGTTCTAGTTCATGTGTTTTTTCTTTTGAAAGGAGAAGAATCTCACTTGTAATATTGATCTGTTGTGCCCAAAAGAAAAGTTAGTAGGCAAATCAGCACATTCTTTCTTTTTTTTTTAAATTATCATGTCTGCTCAAAATAATTAATTGATTAAAGGGAGTTCAAAAGCAAAGCTTCCACCACACAGTAAAGAAGCTGAACTCCACTTTGTTGCAACTTGTACCCAAACTTTAGGTATTGATTTAGCTCCAGGCATAAACAGTTATATTCCTGATCTAGATAGTGAAAAATGTGATTCTGAAAACATCCCAGGAGAAATCTTGCCAGATTGGTTACGGTATCTGGGTTTAGGCAGGCAGAGATCTCCGTCCAGAGGCCTCTGCTGACACACCTCACCTTTGACTGAAGATCAAATTCTGTGCACAGAATTTTCACTCTGTATCAGCCAGAAATGTGGAGCAATAGAAGGAGATTTGCAAAGCAAACCAGTTGGTGCAGAGGGCCTGACATTCACATTCAAAGCATACACAGTTCAAAGGTGTGCCCTGGTCCCGAGCACCAGTGTCCAGTGATGCTGGGAATGCAGGGAATGTGATCCTGAAGTACATCTTCCCATACTGCTGCCTCCCAAAGGGATCCAGTTTGTGTGTCCCTGAGCCCACCCTGCAAAGTGAACCAAAGTGAGGACAGGCAAGGAGTGTACTTTAATGGAGTCGTCTTGGTCTGAATCAAAATGCCAGAATAAATGTACCCACTGAATTTGAGCTGTTTCACTGGACAGCAAAATTTTCTGCTCAAACTCGATACCTAACTTAGGATGGCATTTCATGTATGTATTCAAAACTAAAATTGTTGCAGTTTAATATTCAAATACTAAAAAGAGATAAAGATATTTGGCTTCTTACTTTTTTCCCCCCTAGAATATCATCTTATATCTTTTTGTGGCATTTTTCATAGACCTTTATTTCACTGCCTAAGAAAAGGAGTATCAAAATTCCATGTAGTAAGTATGATCAAACAAAATTGCCTTCAGTCAGCAATGGAACAATTTCCATGCCCATCTTACAGCAACTGAAATGAATAACAAAGCTTGCTGCTGCACATTCTAGAGCTTTGTTCTTGGGTATCTTGGATATAGCCCTTACAGCCCTTACTATCTCTCCCCTCTGTATTTCAGTGTGAAGCAAATTTTAGACTCTTCAAAGGATTACTGAGTGGGTTTATGTATTTTTTTAGAAATTGTCTCTTACAATTTGCACCCATTTTGAAAAGAAACCTCCTTGTACTATATTCCCTTGCAACCCCTCTATTTCTTCTAGTCAAAGCCTCTGCTTCTTATACCCTCCTTCAAAACCAATCATTATAATAACATATCCAAGAAAGGCCAATTTTACTCTTATAAGATAATCATATGTGATGTTTGTTCTCATGATGGGAACAACAACAAAAAAAGCAGAGGTTTCATCTCTTTCAAAGAGTTTCAGGAGGCAGCTGAGTCTATAGTAGAAAAGCAAGGTGGTACATAAAAACTTAGTTTGCAACATTTTTTTTCTTTATTCTCAACCTAACCTATGTTTAAGTAATAGATCATAGAAGCAGAGAAAAAGGGAGTTAAAACTGAAGTTATTGGGAGCCCAGTGTCTGCAGCTCTTCCACAGAAACAGCTGTTTCTTAAAAAAAAAACAAAAAGCAAAACTTTTTGGTTTTTTAAGAGGGAACTAACCTGATGAAAGGAGGAGGGCACAAGTTGTTTTCAAACCTGGGTTTCACTTGACAATTTGCATAACAGATTAGCCTATGAGTAAAGAGATCATTTGACAGAGAGAAATCAAGAAGGCAGCTGAATTTCTGCTTGCCACTGCCTTGCTGAGCAGCCCATTCTCACAGCAGTCTCGCTACACTTCTATCTAGCTAACTTAGCTCGAGTAGGCATAGCACTTGGTTTATGTGTACAGCCAAGCATGAGTGCTAAATGATGACAACTAAAATAAAAGGAAAATAACCCCATGCAGTCATTGGTGTCAGTGATTTTCTAATACATGTGCTGATTTAGTCCAGTTTTAAACCGACGTACTTCGGTTCAGTGCCTAAGTTTAAAGAGGATAAACCAAAGCAGAAGAGAAAGGCATAGATGAGATGGGAGGAGGAAGAGGTGTAACAGGTTTGGACTCAGCAGGGGGGTGCAGGAGGCACTGCAGGTCACCCATCCTGGAACAGGGGCTTGCAGAGGCTGCCCACAACCTCTCCATGCTGGGTGGTGGGTGATGGCCCCGGGGCCACTCCGAGTTACAGCCTCACACAGAAAAGGGTCACTCCAGTCATGTGGGAAGCTGGGCTTGAGCTGCTGGGGCTCAGCCATGCTTGAGGAGCATGAGGAACGCTACGAAATTCCTGACCACTTGCTGGAGAAGGACTGGGCTCTCACTGCACCTGGTGCTCAGGAGAGTCACAGTTACTGCTCATGGCCCTGATGCACGTGGGAAGAGCAGTGAGGCAGAGGAGGCCAGGAGGAGATGCCCAGCTTTATGCACATTTCCCACTGCCAGCAGGAAGCCGCTTGCTTTTCCAATCAGTGGGTGTCAACAGTCAGAGGTAGCTAATGCCCAGGGCTCCTGCCTTTTGGATGCCCCTCTAGAGCTTGGCTTCTAGGGTAAGGCATCAAAGAGAAACATCCAGCAGCACCTTGTACTGCCCTAAGACTCTAATTCTCATTTCATTGCTAAAGAAACATACTTACTCTGTGCCTACACCATCACAGCCTTGGAAGAAAACTGATATTTATATAATGCAAGTGACTTTAAAGTGCAAATAGATTAAATCTCCGATTACCAATGAACCAGTTTGACATTTGTGTTGCTTACACGGTTGTACTTTTGACTTCACAGAATCACAGAATCATTTAGGTTGGAAAATATCATTATCAAGTTCAACTCTTGTGTCCCATTGTACATGGATCACAATTCCAGTTCCTACTTGCATTTTCTTCTTCCTGCAGTTGGGAAAGTGTTGCAGAGAAAGCATTTAATTCATTTTGATCAAAGTCTGCACCTTGTATCTTCAATCAAAGTGAAAGTACTTATCCAGATGCAGTGTTCAGTAATCAGTAGGGATAATGCACAAGCAATCCATCAGTGCTTGAAGCTGTTCTCTATGAGCCCTCTCATGGCCCTAAATTGTTTTTCATAGGCAGAATTGATGCATTACATTTTGTCCCCAGCATTTCTAGAACATAATGGAGTAATTTCTGGAATTATTCCAATATACTAGACGTGTACCTAGTTTTGAATCAAGGTTGTAGTGTATAGTTAGGGTCCTAATATTCTGCTATCACATAAAACAACCTCTGCATCCCCTCTGCAGCCTTGGTGGGAGACAAATGCACATCCATCTGTCCAAGGTTCTGCATGCACTGACACACACCAGAGCTCAGCCGCAAGGGCTGTCATTGCTCAGCTCACCCCTTACATTGCAGTGGGTTTTTTTACATCAAAAATCCACTGAAGGGGAAAAAATGCAGAACTCTACATTCTGTAAACCTCTGTGAGCAGAAGTTAGGTGAGGACTTCTTCTCCCTTCCCTGCCATTATGGGTATTAATTAACATCCATAATGACTTAATGGCTGAATTTTTACACACACTTGGACAGGGTCTCTTGAGAGCTATACATTGAGCAGGAATGTTGTTCAGCTCCCAGCTGGACTGAATAACAAAAGGGCTGGCAAAAACAGCCCTTATGGCAAACTAGTTTATAAAAAAAAAAAAATTAACCAGATGTGTCACATGTAGGAAGCTTGCTGCATGAGAAAAGCCTTAGAGAACTGGGTATGCTCAGCTTTGAGATAAGAAGCCTAGGAGGAGGCCTTGTCACCATGTTCCAATATTTTTGGGATGGTTACAAAGAAGATAAACTCCCTTTTTACAAAAAGTTGCATGGAAAGGACAAGGAATAATGGGTACAAATTTCTCCTGGGGAAATTCTGAGTGAACACAAGAAGACAGTTTTTCACAATGGGAACAATCAGCCGTAGGAATAATGTCCCCAGGGAAGAGGTGGATTTCCCAGCATTGGACACTTTTAAGATTCTCCTGGACATGATGCTGGGCCATCTGGTTTAGATTGTGCTACTGCCGAGAAAGGTTAGACCTGACCATCCTTGAGGTCCCTGTCGTATGATTCTATGATTTCATCTCCATTTTAGAGCTTTGGCAATTTGGATGCTGATGTGCTTCATTCTGTGGGACTCTGTTTTATGTGTGCAGGACTGGGTTCATATACACACAAAAGCAAATGCACACATATGCACATTTGTGGGGGTGCACATTAATCTCACATGGGTTATTTGACCCAGCCCTGGCATGCAAGACCACCTACAAGGAGATCCTAATGCTAGAGCAGCTTTTGCTTGCTCTCAGGACCAGGCAACTCATGATCTCCCAGTGCTAAGCAGGGGGTTGATAAGATATGGCTTCTCCATTATGAGACAGGGAATATTCTGCCATCCAACTGGAGAGATTTCCCAATGCTCCACCCTGTAATGTGTGGAACTAGAGCAGATAATTGCTCCATTTTGCAAATTATGAAGCTGAAACCATTAAATAATTTATCTCGTTATTTTCTGTAGTGTTTTTCTTTGGGTAGTAGCTGTAAATCATAATAACGTACAAGCCAAAAGCACATTTGCAAAATTCTTGTATTATCCAGGGATGAAAACCCATCTCTTTGCTCAGTTTCTTTGCTGGACTCATGTGCTGGTCAGTTTTAAGCAGCATAAACAATCAGACCCTGCAAACATACAAAATATGCCAAAAACATTTAAGGTGGATAAATCTGTCTCATCCTGTCCTTCATCTATTATAAATTTAACAAAAGAATGGAATAATATTTCCTCCATTAAATAAATCCAAGCCAAACTCTGAACAGCAACAAAAAGTCACTAAGTGGCTTTTTGAGCCTGTATTTTTACAGAGCTGGAAGTTTCTGTGAAAGTTCATAAATATACTGTAGCTTTTGAGTTTATTTGCCGTAGCTTGGTACTAGCAACTAGCAAACAAATACTGGGTTTTGCAGCCAGATATTCATCTGTGTGTCTAAAGGGTTTATTTACTTGCACTTTCAATTCTGAAATTTGTATGCACATGTTGGCAGATGTACGTGTGTGTGCACAGGAGTATGTAAACAGCTGTACACATATAAAGCACAGCCCTACAAAATACAGGAATATCTACATCCAAATGGGTAAAACTCCAATCTTCTTTATAGAAATACTGAAAGCAGACAAATCCTCAGTAATCTAAATGATGAAAATAGGTCTCACCAAAGTCAATATAAAGAAGAAATTATTTTATCACCCTTCACTGCGCATTTTAAGTAACAGATGAATTAGAGCAGACTTTGCAATTATAATTCTTTGATCTTTTCCTTTAAAACAAATGATGACAGCTCAAGGCAGGATCTCATGACATGTGCCATTAATAGTGCATTATGGACAGCATGAAACATGAAATAAGCAAAGCATTAAAACAAAAGTGTTAAGTTTTTAAAACTGTTACAAGCAGACAGATGGATCGTGACTTGGGGAAAGCCCTCTGTTCTGCAGTTCTCTGCTGCAGGATTCATCAGCTCTGGCTAGAGAGATGCTTTACTTAACAGCTGCAAGACATTTATCCCCATAACACAGCCCTAACCCATGTTCTGTGCAGTTCTCTGCAGTTCTCTGCATTTCTTTTTATTTTCCAGTAGCTGGCTCCTTTGCTGACATTGCTAGCAAGAGTGGAATAAATCCTTTCTGGGAGATGAAGCTGATACGTGGTTCTTTGGGTGGCCTTCTCTTCCCCTCTTGGATGAACTTTTCTCTTGCAACAGAGAAAGATTTGCTATCCACATGTCTTGCGGTGCACTGTAGAGAGGCATTTTATAGAAAGCTCAAGGACTGAAAGACACCTGTCTTTTGCTATGAAATCAAACACTTTCACCCAGTAATTCAGAACCTTGGATATGTGGACTATTATACGTCTCTCCCATCTGGAAAAAAAAGAAGTGTCTGTTTATTCTCTTGCCTCAAACTCAGAAAAACTCTTGTTAAACAAAATGTCTTTCTGGTGACCTCATCCAATTTGCACATAATATCTGGGGGGAAATGGGATGTGAAGGAAATTGCTGTTAATTTTGAAATAAAATTAAATGCACTGTAAACCTTCCATTAATATCTAGGAGTTTTTTCAATGTGTGACCCAAGAGTTAAAAATGCAATTGCCATCAGACACTTTTTTTTCCCCTAAATTATGTGTGCACTGCTTGCTGCAGGAAAGCAGTAGGAAGAGACAAGGTACTGTACACTTCAGACTGGTCTATCATTATCTTATTTCCCATGCCATCAAGCAGTTGTTTGGGTAAGATGAAATTGGAGATTGACGCTCTGTACTTTTGAGAAAGGAAAGAAATGCAAAGCACACAAAGACCAATGTTTTGGTTATTTATTAACAACTTATCTATGAGTTCAAGGACAATGTGAGGAAGTGATTGGTATAAATTGGAGAGCTGAGTGTGAAACAATAAAACTGAATGTGAGCAAGGGTATTTTAACTGATTCTCAAGAATATGCACAACACAGTGCAATCTCTTTGGTAAGCAAATCATGAAACTACTAATCAAGGAGTATGCCCTAATTGCAAAGGGATAAATAACTGCATAATGGCAGTATTTATCTAAGAAATTAGATTCTTTCAAATGACATAAGCTCTACAAAACAATCACGTCAGAAACCCTTAGATGTATCGTAAGCGACAATAAAGATAAAAATCCATCTTTAACTGAACAACAAAAAAAAGTCCATCTGGAATAAATGTCTTTAATGGCTTGTGTCTCCATGAATAAATAATTGTTTTGTTCTTTAGTGTGGACAGGATTGAGATTCCTCAAGTTGTCCCCTATGTTGCAGATTTTCTTTTAGTCATCTAGAATAAACCATCAATCTACTATCATAACCTGCTCACCATTTTCTCAAGCAAATGAAGTTAGGGAGCTGAAAAGAATACAAGCTAGTACATAACTTGTTATGCCCTTTCCAATCAGCATTTATTGTTATACTTCCCTGGTTCTTCAGAAAATAAATAGAACTAAAAATCATTGACTGTTTAAACCAAGAAAGATTTATGGGTACATTTTTCTTTTAAAAACAAATCATTTTTACATCTAGCATTCACTGAAAGGCATGTATTTGTCTTAACATAACAAGATGTACTGTTGATATTTTCTTTTTAAATTGTTCTGTGGAGGCATTCAAAACTTCCTAAGCATTTTCAAAGCACATAGTTGTTACCACAGAAAAACAGAAGTCTAAGAATAGCAGATGAGCAGAAGGGCCCAGCTGAGGAGAAACAAGCTAGAACTTTTTCTTGAAACTGTTTTCACAGTGCCCTGGTGCCATTCTGTCAACCCTTTGCTGTGGCCCCTCTTTTGCAGCTGATTCATGTTGCTTTAACAGTTCTGGCTTTGGCTCCTGTTTCCAGCACCATGGCAATATTGGAACTTCAGCAAAGCAGACTCTCCAGTATGCTGTTCCCATGGCACCCTTCTGGAAATGCTTCTCCCTGCAGTGTGCACATCCTTTTCTGCAGCTGCACTTGATCCTAGAGATGAAGTCAATAGCACTCACATGGTCAGAGCCTTCCAACCACTCAGCGTGCTCCTGGGTGCACCCATGGTC
This sequence comes from Promerops cafer, assembly GCA_013398275.1. NCBI lineage: Eukaryota > Metazoa > Chordata > Aves > Passeriformes > Nectariniidae > Promerops > Promerops cafer. Next base: position 1,166,529 of record VZSE01010195.1, read on the forward strand.
CAGGCCTGCAGGCACCTCTTCCTGCAAACACCTGGCCTGGTGGGAGCCACTTGAGAACCTAACAGAGATGGAAACACTACTTTGAACACAATAAAAGCCACTCTAATGCAAGCTGCCTTTTGTAAGCAAAACTACTTCCCATTCCCATCATCTTTTTTCTCCGCTGCAGCAGATCACATCATGCTGCAAATGAACCCAAGATTGTTTCTAACCACCTCTGTCCCTCCCTGAACCTGTCTGTCTATTCCAAGAGCATCAGTGCTGGCACAGAGCAGGATAAAATTTTGTTCTCAGTGGTGTGGAGGAGAATAAACCCTTTTATCTGTTGACTTTAATGGGTTTTGTGACTGTATCCTGAGCTGGACACCACATCTGGCCTGTCTTCTGACACTGCTTTCTCATTTTTGGACTCTCTTGGAAGTTACCCTCCTCCATGCACACCATCCAACTCCTCTTTTTCACTAAACCATGTAGATATCCAGACTGTTTCATGCATCCAGGATAGCAGAAGGACAGGAGAAAGTGCCTGAGGAGACACATGAACACTCCTGTGCTCCTTGTTTTTCCTTCAGGCAGGTATCCAGAAGTATGCAATCATGTTGTGACTGCAATCTTTATTCACTACATTTCAAAGAACAACTTTTATAAATAGAAGAGAATTTTCAGTTCTACTGAACCATTTACACTAAAGGAAACCACAAGTATGAGTTATAGACAATCTGGCATGCCTTTTTTTTTTTTTTTTTCTTTTTGTAACTGGCCACTTAGTTCACAGCAAATGTACTTCCAGTCCTTGATTAGATATTCTAGCCTTCCAATAGGAATGAAGGAAAGAAAAGCTTTGTAGTAAGAGGTGTAATAGAGGTATGGAAATTTTTCATATTCTTTCCTTGCCAGACCCTTTTCCGTTTTAAATTACTGAGATTCATTCTTACCAAACAAAAAAGAACTGTCTTTTCATATACTTTCTTTTTTACATCTAAGTGACTGATGTTTTTAGTAAAATTTTTCCGTCTCATTTTCATCAAGAAATTGTGGTCTTGGACATGTGACAAGGCTGAACAAACTCATCTGAACCACAGACACAATAATTTGTTCATTAATGGAAACTCCTCTACAGATATTTGTGTAAACTAACATTTAGCACACAAATATTTGCAGGAAAAAATAAACAAATAAAAAAAGTTAAGCAATAAAGTTAGGGCAAGGGGTAAGTTGAATTTATTGGCTGTTATGTTTCCATAGGGAGAGAGAGAAATGTTTGAAGTAATCAAAGTAAATATTTCTGTTCCATGGTTTGAGTAAATATCATCAAAAGGACAGGTTTGTTCTAGTTCCATTTGTGCAACTCACTTTTTAAATGGGAAGTTGTCTGACTTGCTTTTCCAAAAGAAAATATCGTAGAATAATAGAATGGTTTGTTTTGGAAGGAACCTTAAAGACCACTTACTTCCAATGTCTCTGCCCCAGGCAGGGACACCTTCCACTAAACCAGGGTGCTCAGGGCCCCATCCAACCTGCCCTTGAACACTTCCAGGGATGGGACACCCACAACTTCTCTGGGCAACCTGCTCCAGTGTCTCACTACCCTTGTTTCCTAATAGGAAAAATTTCTTCCTCATATCTATTCTAAACCAACTCTTGTTCAGTTTAAAGCCATGACTCCTTGTCCTATCATGACATCCCCTTGTGAAAATTTCCTCTCCAGCTTTCTTGCAGGCCCCTTTAGGTACTGGAAAGCTGCTCTAAGGTCTAACTGCAGCCTTCTCTTCTCCAAGATGAACCTCAACTTCATGGCTCTCATCTGGACCCACTCCAAGAGGTCCAGGCCTTCCTTATGTTGGGAGTCCCAGAGTTGGATGCAGTGCTCCAGGCTGGGTCTCACAAGTGCAGAGACCCCACCTGAGGGTGGGGTATATAAATGGTATCTGCCTGCTTTAGGTGAAAAGATGTTGCTAGGCTGATATAAGTATTATAAAAGCCTTTTGGTTTTCCTTCCTGGTTGGTAGAGGAACATGATACTACCAAGTTAATCATCATTATTTATATTGTTAACTCTTATCTTTCTGCATAGAGCATGTGGGAAATAGTGAGGACAAAAAATACGTCTTAAATTTTCCTTTTACTGAAGCAGAACACACTTGACTTTGAAGGCCTTTTTCAGTTATTGAATATCAGCAATGTTAAGTGTCTGTGAAAAGATTTCCTCACAGAGCAGATAGAATCCAGTGTACAATGCAACATATATCACTGTCAGATGATGTCATTTTTCCTAATTTTTTCTTGAAAAACATGATACATGTAAACAGGATTTTAAGAAAGCAGTCATTTCTGTATCAACTTTTAGAATAGTGTTTGCTGTTCTTTTTTCTGTCTTCTCACATTTTTTTCTCTCCTGAAACCTTGGAAAACAATTTGCTCCATAGATACCATCCTATTCCATTTGACAAACATTGATTTTTTTTCATCCATATTTTGAACAGAGCCAAAACTGGGATGGACTATTGTGTTTAACAGGAACAAAACCATCAGCTTCATTACCACCTCGTCCTGTCTTGCCAAAACATGCTCATTTCTGTATAGTACTGTCCACAGATATCAGTGTAGAAATGGGAATAATAGTTATTTCCTTCCATACACTCAGACAACTGGAAAAAAATTGGATTTTTTCAGAAAAATCTGAGAAGAGGAATGAAGAGTCTTCTCCAAAACAAATTGTTGAAAAGATGCTTTGTGACTTTATTAGGCCTTGGGTCATGTCCTGTTCTTGGCAGATATAAGTATTAATAATAAACTTAATGTCTTCTTTAGAACGTATAGCATTGAGAGGTTACGTATTTGGGTTTACACTATTGCATTCAGAAAATCTGGAGTCTGTGTTATTTTTTTACAGCAATAAACTGTGGGTACAACAGCATAGGACAGAGCCTAACATTTCTTCCTTCATGTGCTACTGGATCTGCACCCTGTTCTTGCTTATGTCTGGAAGGAACAAGAAGAGATGCAATGAAATCAGTGTTCATATCCCAGGGCTATAGCTGGGTTAGTGATAGCAGAGTTTCATCAACATTTGTTACTCTAGTCAGAAGAGAAGCTGGATTCAGTAGATGCTCACCAAGATTAGGGATTTCCTGAAGGCTGGTCTCCTGCACAGACCAGTGGCAGAGGAGGAGCTCAGTGGGAGGAGGAGGGTGGGACAGAGCTGTGCAGAGGGTTGAATGCACAAAGCTGCTGCTTTAGCCAGGCAGCTCCTAAAGAGGGGATGCAGTATGAATAAGTTCACAATAAACTTAACTCCTAAATAAACTGGGAGGATGGAATATCTCTCCAGAGGTCTCCAGTGCTGACTACATCTCCACATTTAGTGTTCAGGGAGCCAGGGAGGACTGTCCTACTGAGTGCTTAGAATGGAAAGAACAGGTTAAAACTCAAAGTTATAAAAAGTTGATCCCAAAACATCCCTATACCTCCCTAGATTTCCTAGTCCATTTTTATAACATACAGCAGTCTTATGGGGAAATAGACTTAATTCATATTCATAGATCCCCATTGGATGAAACTGGAGCTGTTGGATGAATTTTTTGTTGTTGGTTTTTTCTTTTGGAAAATGTTCATTTTAGATAATCAAACATTTTAGAGGGAGAATTAATGCAATGGTTCCCTGGCCACTGGCTTGGAAGCTTCAGCAATGTGCAGCCAGGCAGCAATCTTTCTGTGGAAAATGTTCCATTTTTAAATTTTTCTCCTTCTATTAAAAGCATTTTTTTTCCTGCTGTGAAAGTTATAGTGGGAACAGACTTTTTATTTTCTGCAAAACACTGTTGTGTGCTATTATTAATATTTATGATGATTACAGCATATCAGACAAGTGGCCTGGTGATGAACATTAACTTTTTATAGTACTTTGACCTTCTCTAGACTGGACAAACACTTTTACTCTTGATCTCCCAATCATTTAAAAGATCAGGACACAGATAATTTGGAAAAATTAAGGAGCTCGAATGTAGGATTTTACAATGTTGCCCCTATCCTATTGATTAGCTCTGTTTCATCCCGATAATATAGTTAGTGCAGCTAGGCAAACATAGAGAATTTGCTCTTTCCTTTCAAGAGGAATGTCAAAACAATAAATAGAATAGTCATGCCAACAGCATTGATTTGTGACAGCCTTGATGTATGCAATCATTTGGGATTCAAACATTTATCAGTGGGGGGAAAAAAACCACCGTTTTTATTTGCTGCATTGAGACTTGCTGGGAGAAAATGCTATTAGGCATCTCAAAATTCTCTGCATAGTGGCAGGCTTTTAAATGCAATGAGATATCCGCAGTACATTTCCATATTAATCAATAAAATGAAAGGCAAAAATCAATTTTGTCTGTGCAACTGTGTGTGACACCTCCCTAAGAGCTGCTCCATTGGGATGGATTCATGCCAGCAAAGATGGTCATAGGTTCATTGTTTATTTATGGCAAGGAAAGGCATAAAGTCATCTTAGTGACAAAGTAGCAGGAAAGATGTTACTCGTAGGATGTCGGTTCAAAAGCCTGGCACTGGTATCTGGAAAGTATGTATTTCAGACCTTAATAGCAACTGTGGCTTCCCACATGAAACACAGGCAATGATTTTCTTAGATTTGGAGGAAATAAAGATTGAATTTACCAGAGAAACTGAGGATCATCCAGTTATTCTCTGAAAAGATGACAACACTGAGGAATTTGCCATATATTCTCAGAATTAACAAATTATCATTATTGTAACTTCAAAAAAACTGAAAAAACATGATCCGCTAGTTTCATATTCTACATCTTCTTTCCTGCACTGGAATAAGCGCTGAACCTTAAGACATGCCCACGTCACCCACAATTTGGCTGACCACAGTTGCATCCTCTAGTAATTCTCCTGATTCAGGATTATGTGATGCTAGATTATGCTTTGTGTCATATTTTAAAGCTTTCATTTATCACTTCTTCTGCAATGCGCAATCTGTGATGTTATTTTACTGTAGATTTATTTGTAACTATAAACCTATTTTCTTTGGTGCTCTTTTCCTTCTCTAGTTATTCCAAATATTCAGTGTGAGGTTTTCTGATGATTACTAAGCCAATGGAAAAGCTTAGTTTCGAGTGGCAAAGGTCATCTCAAAACCCTTCATTGCCTAAAAGATATTAGGAATTTTTTTTGTTTTCTTATGCTCATCAGTTGATTCCATTTTATTGCTCAGTCATTCAGTATCATGAGGTCCTTTTCAGATTTTTTAGGTTAGTCTTTATATTTACTCTCCTGAACAGTAACACTAGTGTCCATTTTCACCTTACTGTTTACCTTCAATCCCAGTTTATTAAAAAAATAACAACAGGAAAGTCTTGGGTTAGGGTCCTGTGGAGTCTGTTAGAAATGTCTCTGGAGCAAAAGTTATCTCCAGTATTTTCATCATCTAGGTGGGCATCCACTGGACCCTTTTAACCCAAAGAATGGCTAACAATTCATTGATAATGCAGCACTGAAGATGCATTACATCTAGCGGCATACAGAGACTATAAAGCAGAAAAAATTATCAACAGAAAATAAAAAAATGGAATGATGACCAATGTCCTTCCATAGGGCAGTAAACTGCCAATAAGAACATCAGTCTGTTAGGTTTAAACTGGGTTTTTGCAGAAGACATTAAAGCCATGGATACCACCACACTAATTAGAAAGATTATGTAGTAGAAAGATTATGAAAGGTGGAGAAAAACTTTTTACAAGAGCATGTAGCAGCAGGACAAGGGGAAGTGGCTTCAAACTGAGAGAAAGTAGGTTTAGATTAGATATTAGGAAAAAACTCTTTACAATGAGGTTGGTGAGGCACTGGAACAGGTTTCCCAAAGAAATGGTAGATGTTCCATCCCTGGCAGTGTTCAAAGCCAGGCTGGATGGGGCTCTGAGAAACCTGGTCTAGTGAAAGATGTCCCTGCCCATGGCAGGGGGTTGGAATTTGATGATTTTTAAGATCCCTTTCAATCCAATCCATGCTATGATAAGATGCTAAGATTCTATGCTATGTGTAGATTAGATACTGTTAAAGAGTGAAGTTATTCTTGAAATAACTAAAAGTTTTTTGAAACAAACTTCTTATAAAAGTAAAACGTGTCAATTTTCCAGAAGAGATAATGGACAGGTCATTAATTATGTGTTTAAAAAGGTACCATAAATTCTGTCAAGGTTGGAAAAATCTCTACTGCACAAAATTTAGAATTAGAAGTGGGGAAGAAAATAAAAAAGTGTAGAAATTATATTCACTGTAAACTCTGAATATAAGGAGACATTTGAAAAATGTGTCAGGACTGACATGGGAAATATGAATTATAAATCAGTTGTGATGAAGGGGATAAGGAAATGAGATACATCAAGGGAAGCAAGGAAGTTTTCTGAGTCAGACATATGGAACAAAAAAGACCTCTGCAAAACAACATTAATAAAATCCAAGTCCAAAAGTTTAATTAGTTCTAGGCATCACAATACTAGAGAACTCTTTTAAAGGAAATAAAGAAAACAGGAAAAGACCTGAGGAAATCACTTATGAAAACAGAATAAGAAAATTAACATGGAAAATATGACCAAGCACAAACTAAAAGATATGATAAATATCTAAATATATCTGAGGGATGTAAAAAACAAGGAATAATCAAAGTGTTTAAGATTATATGAAGCATCTTATTAAAAATAGTTCGGTTAAATTAAGCAGCAGAAAAAATACACCACATAGCTGGACAAATATTCTGATAGTGATGTACAGCAGACAATGAAATAGCTTTCATTAAAAAAGTCAGAAGAATGTAGCAAAGCTATTTTAAATTTTTTCTGCACAGATCTCTAGGGAATTTATACCTAGGAATTTGTGACTAGGGTTGTAACTCTGCATGGGCTTTGGAAGGGTTGAAAAGATCTTTGAGGTTCTAATGTCTTTGACTGTATAAAGATAATGCAAACTATATACCCAGGAGATTTTTACTAAGGATACATTTAAATGTAGTAGGAAATTTCAGGCTATGATTCATTCTTTTCAACCATTTCAGCCTATCTCATCAAGAAAGAGTCAGAAAGATGGACTTTTTTCAGTGTTCCAAACTCCACGTATCTAAAAAGTATTATGCACACTAGTCTATGTTAATACAAATTTAAATTAACTATAGAAGGTAGCATACAGCTATGCATCAATGGGGGTTCTTTTATTTACTAACATTTCCTGTGACTGACAATGAGACCATTTAAACCTCTCTTGGCATATGGGAAAAGCAACAAGACAAAGATTTCAGAAATGTGTTATGTTTTATTAATTGATGCATGTCAAACATTCAGACAGAATCATCAACATTTAGCAATAATGTTAGCTAAAAGTCCAGTTCAGAAGAATGTCTTACATTCAGCTACTATAGGTAGTGGAAAAATAAGAATAGTAGACAAAGATAACCATTTTGACTAGTCTTTGCTATTTCCTTTTTGCATACATGAACAAAAATAAGACATGATCTAGTAACAGTGTATAAATTATTTAGAATTCCTCAAAGTTACAGAAAGACATAGAATGAGGAATTTTATATTGCCATTTTTTTCAATACATGGAAGAAAAATGTATGCTATGTGACATACTCAAAAAAGATCTAGTGAAACTGCAGTTCACCCAACAAAACTCATTTTGTTTTTGTCAGATGCAAAAAGATGACAATTGCATGCCAATACCTTTTCATACATATATCATAATTTCTTGAGCTGCTCTACCTAAGAGACAGTTAGATACAATCCCAGCATGAGTGGTAAAAAATCCTTTTAGTTTATTCATACTGTTGGCATAATCTTCCTTTTGAAGGAAGAGTAAGTGATACTGTCATGAACCGACACGGCTACGTAGCTGATCAGAAATATCAAAAACCACATTTTAATTCTTAAATCTGTACATTCTTAGAATTGAAACATAGATAATAAAAAACTAGATCTGATACTCAACACTCATTTTTAAAGTTTGCCTTTTGGCAAGCTGGTAATTAACCTGGCAGGGACAAGTCTGGATTCCAGTCCCTCCTGAAAGAACTTAGATCATTTCATTACATCACCCTGCAGACATCAGCCCTTCAAGCATAACCCAGAAAACTGGATTCACCCCTTCTTGACTATGTGCCTTAAATACCAATCCTTCTGTCCAGAACAGATATGTATTCCATAGAAACAGATTTAAAAGGAGACCTATGGGGCACTTTAGAGTCGCAGAGGTGGTTTAGGTGTTTTTCCAGCGGGTAAAATTTTCAGCCTGCCCACAGCAGGAAAAGAAACTGAAATGGAGTTTTCAATGTCTTGGTTGTACTGTACACAGTTGGGCGCCTTCAGGAGTGCATCCTTCTGCACTACTCCTTTGAAGAACTCTGTGCTCAAGGATGATGTGCAGAAATGATAGGCTCAGAAGGGATAAGAGGGTGAATGGATCTCTGTCAGACTGCCCCTGTGGCAGTTCATTTGGGAGCTGCATGCAGACCCCTTTACTCATACACACACACACATAGCTCAAACTAACTCCCTTGAACCATAGCCTGGACCTCAAGACTGTCTAGACTCTGCACCCAGGCTGAACCAAGTGTCCAGCAGAAACCTCAGGTCTTACCTGCTGCTGGTCTCCTACTCACAGGATCATTGGCTTGAAGCTTGCTAGCAGCATCTTACACACACAGAATATTCTGCACAGCCATGCTGCAATTCTCAACCAGAAAATAGTTAAGAATAGAGTTTAATAAGGATATAGAGCAGACTGCAGTGATCAAGTCTCTGACAAGTTTGCTGACCGGCAGTTTTTCCAGATGGCCTCTTTCATATGCCCTCTTCCACCTATTTTCCAGTTCTTGTTCCTTAGCTCACCTTAATCCATATTTCTTTGCCCTTGTTTTCTCCCATGTAAACAAGCCACCCCAGACATGTTTTCCCCATTGCTCCCTGTTTTGTTCAGCTGAGTATGCTGGTAATTTTTACCTCCAGAAAAATCTTACCCCACATCCAGCAGTTTCTCATGTTTTGTTCAGGCAAGGACTGACAAGTCATTTGCCTGCATATCTCCAGAGAGAAGCTTAACTGGTTAATGTTATCTGAATATCCAAATAAAAATATTGAGATTCCCTCTGCACAAGTGCAACATGAATTTTAAGAAAAGTGCCTTCTCCCATGATACAAAAGAAAACAAAATAAAACAAAAAAACCCCAAACAAACAAAAACAAAATTAAAAAAAAAAAATAAAACCAAAACAAACAAAAAATAAAATAAAGCAGGATGTAGAAAATTATAATGTTATTATGCCATAGTATGAAGTGTATGTGGAGTTTAATGATATTCAGACAGGAAATCTGTAGTGTGTCAGTTTATCCTCATCAGGATAGAACCATATAGAGTTCTAATACGAATAATAATTTGAAAAAGGGACCCTGTACTCTAAGGCAAACAGCAGTTTTGGCATCTCTGTCCTGCCTTATTCTGTTTTACTGAGAAGAGTTCTTACCACCTCCCTTAAATGTGAGGTAGAGGTTTACTTTCCTCTTCTTGAATTTTTTTAGTAAATCATAATCTAGCAGTAAAAGTTTTGGCAGAGTATTACAGGGATATATTTCCACTGATATTATATTTGTAAAAAGTCAATATGTACCCATATTTCACTTTTCAATTTTTAGTTTTTAATTTGTTTCATTAGTTCACCATCTAACGCTCTGAAGATTTTATGACCACTATTTATATTTAGTGTCATGATGGAAAACTCACTGAGTTTTACCTACACGACCTAGTAAATACAATCCAGAGTCCTGCCTCCCCTTGCCCTTGGTCAGAAGGTTGGGAAGCTACCAAATGATCCCTGCCTTGCAGCCCAGCATATCAACAGTTATATCCTGTTCCAAAACAGTCATTGCCACTCTCAAGGTCATAGTCAACTGCAACAGGTTGCTCATTCTGTTTACAACTATTTAATCTGCAATCTGTGGTCTTGTCCATAGACAAATCCTTTGAAGTTTCACAAATAAAAACTTACTCTTACTTTTTTTCACCAGCAGCTTTGGGAACAAGCACTTTGCAGTTCTCCATAAATAAGTGTAAGACTACATACCCAGAAGAAAAATAGAGAACTCTTAATAGGGAATTTAAAATAAGATCTTCCTTTTTTTCCCCAAAACACAATATACCTTACAGTTTTGTGAAGGACATGCAATTTACTATTTTACCATTCTTTGTTTCCATGAAGAAACAACATTTATAGTCTTCATCCGTAGATTCTTTTTTGGATTCCCCTAGGGGAAGCTCAGCCACTGCTGGAATCTCACTGATAATTTTGAAGTAGAAGAGCAACAATGTGCATGAAAGGAAAAACTGATGTCACAGCTAAATTTACAGACACCCTAAAAATCCATTTCGTTATCAGCCTCCCGAATTTTTCCTAATAAGACCCTCCTTGCATTTTCTTGATGATAGAAAGAGGGCAAGAAAAAGGAGGCACTGATTGTTCTTGTGACAACTTTGTATTTCAGCCTACTTTTGGGAGGGTTTTAACTTGTCAGAAGTCTCATACATCAGTGTCATTGTCCTTGCTCCTTTTATTTCAATATGGAATTCACTAGGAAGTTTTCTGGGAAACTGCCCTGAAAGAAATATAACACAAATAGGAACACATAACTTTTGGTATCAAGATAATAAGAGGGTGGCTTGATGCATGTCCAAGGAAACAGAGGCAGATTATTGTCTATTTGTATTTTTAGTCTATCCATTATTTTGTCTGGAGATGCCTAGGGCTCATAAAGTATTTCCATATCTTGAAATTTGCACCTGGTCTTCTGAATTTTTAAGTTATACAGTATATCACTTAGCATGATCACGAGTTTTCTCCTGTGCTTCTCATTAAAATGGTACCTATAAAACCTAAAAAAAAAAAAAAAACAACTATGAAGTAAACCAAAAATTTCTTCAGGATCTCTTTCTAATATACTGCTTAAAATGAAACAACGTCCTTCTAAAAGCCACTGACAAATACCTGTGGTATTTCTCGATATGGACAATGGAATATAAAGCAGTCAAAAAGAGCTGCTGTGCTCAGCTGGCAAAGACATGTTGGGGGCCCTTGGACTACACCCAAGGCCATTAGTAGACTTTGTGGGGGTTACTGCCTCAGAAAGCTCCCCACTCCTGTTTTCAGCATCCGGGAGAGGCTGCGAGCAGCAGCACTGGTGGTGACCCTGGTGTGCCACATGCTCTGCACTTTCTCAGGACCTTTGGCAAGCCTGTCCCCTCAAGTGAGCAATTAGCCATGTCTATTGTTTCCAAGTCCCTGACAAACCCACAGCACAAGAATGACTTACCTAAACCATTCACCCCATTCACCCCAGCTGGCAGCTAGATACCAGCTTTTTGCCAGATGCTGTAGTATATAGAGAAAGAAGACATACTGAACCTAAGAAAGCAGATTTGGAAAAATACAAAAGAGGAAAAATAAAGAACATATGTAATTGAACAATACAGTCCAAGTATATTAACAACATAAAATACAGGTGAGTCAATCACCCAGTTTTCAGATTTTTTATAGCACAAATAATTAGGTTCCCAATATCTACTATTTGAGGTGACTGAGAAATAATAAAAAAAAAAAGCCCACTCAGATTTACAGTGAACTCAACTAGGCTTTTGTCCATTTCAAGGGTCTGTTCTTGAGAATTAGGATTTTAAGACTAAAGCATCTAGAGTTTCTGGACTTCATTTTGAAATCCTTCCAGCTTCTCATATAATAATATTCACAACATTTTTAGAAGGAAAAAAAAGGACTTGGGACAGCAGTGTTGTGTTTGTTGATACACAATTACAGAATGAAAGATTTGAAGAGCTACAGTCTGGTGAGGACCATTACAACATTTTGACTGTCCTGTCATAAATCTCAGCTTACTACATTTCATCTGATTTTCACTGTATTCAACCTAAGAGCTTCCATTTCACTCAATTGCACAGGGTAGCTGCTATGTATGTGCTCATATGGAACCGTACAAGTGAACAATAAAGTTTATCACCGTAGTGAGAGTTAGGGTTGGCAAAAAAGGTTGAATTCAACCTAATGACCTGAGAAAATATTTTCCAAGAGAGCAATTCACCTTAAACACTGTACAGTGTTTCTTCCTAGAAATCAATGTTATGGATGAAAAATTCAGTCTTAATTTCAATCTGAGGCCTAACTCAAAAAATTTATAGTATGAAGCTAATTAAATACAGAAGTGAGTTTGTTCCCAAGGGGCCTGAACATTCACAATAATAAGACTACCTTGTTCTTCCAGGCTTCTCTCAGTCTATGGCTGTCAGGTACCATCTGGATATGTTTGATTTCGTTAGGAACAGCATGATGGCCAGAAAAAGGGTAGAAAGAAGAGCTCAGTCAGACAGAGGCTAAGACAATAATTTTGGCATTCATAGAAGTGGCACTTGTTCATCCTCTTTTGCTAGACTGAGCTTGTAGTACTCCTACCAGAAGGAGACTAGAATAACCCAGCAGCCTGGTCACTTCTAAGTCAGCCATGGCCCCACAAAGCTGCTGAAACTGAAGTAAAAATGAGTCCTCAAAAATTAATTTTCCATTTAGCAAGAACTCATCCGAACTGTGCAATTTTCCAAGACTTCTAGTCTGAGCTGATCCCTAAAATGAGCCTTAACTGGAAGCACAACTTGTATCAGCCTGAGAAACAATGTTGAAGGAGAAACCTGTTTTACTTCAGCCCCTCAAGCATCTCTCACCACAGCATTTAATCCATTTCTCAGACTCATCCTCTTCAAATATGTCCCTGTATAGGCTTCTACATCAGCATTATTCCTATCCCACATCCTAACCCCAAAACGAAAATACAAACTGCTGATATAAAGATGTACCTGTCATCAATAGGTTGTGGATATTTCAAATTTTTTCTTCCCTTAATCCCTTGCTCCCCAGGCATACCCTTAAGATCTAATTAAATAAAAGATCACAAGGCTCCAATGTCAAGTGTCACTGTGTAGCTCATAGCCTCTGACTGCTTCAGGGTAGCTTCTCCACAGACTTAAGTTATGAATAGTTGCCTGGAGTGGTCCAGATTCTTTCCAAGTCAGAGAAGGAGATAGAAATTAAAGAATATGGACAAGCAGGGATTTAGTGTTTGATTTTTCTCTCCTCTTTTTTTTCTTTTATTTTCTTGTATTTTCTTCCTTTCTTTTGTATAGAGCAATAGCATAAAGATATAGCCCATGTGATTGACATATAAACTTGACTCTAACCTAACTTGAACCCCAGCTCTTGAAAGCATCATCAAACCTATACCATACTATATCAAAGAAAGAAGCTCAACATAACAAAAAGCTCACCTTTGGCAGCCAGGAATTATCCACATTCCTCAGCCTTTGCCCACTTCCCTAACAATGACTAATAGATATAAATATAGATATAGACATATAGATGTATATATAAAGACTAATTCTATAGATGGCCTTAAGGTTCAGAAAATAGAAGCTGATTAGCTAAAAGGTATCTTTTTAAAGATACAAACTCTCCAAGCCAGGAACAGATTTTTAGTTCGCATCTCCAAGAGCTGTTCATTTTGGAGTTGAAGGCACTTTTCTTGAGGAAAGGCTGCTCTTAAATTAAAGCTGTGGTTCTTGTTCGGTTAAAGGTGATGCACTTTTCTCTTCTGCCACATAGCTGAGACAAAACTTCAAGATTTAATTCAGAACTAGTGCTCCATGCCATCAGGAGAAGCAGCAAGTAGGCTCGAGCCACTAGCCATTCTCACAAGAGATCTCCAGCAGTTATGTATTTACTGAACTCTGCTTCAGCACAGTCCCTGAACACGTACTCGGGCTTAGCACTAGACTTTTCCAAACTTCTTGTTGCCAAAATAAAGTGGACTCATATAAAGAGGTACCTGTCCTTAACTTAAAATGTAGTCTACAAAAAAAACCAAAACTAAACCAAAAAAAAAAAAAAAATCTACCTTTTGACTGTTTTATGCAGTAACCCTAATCTTAACCCTATTCCTGAAGTAAACTACCAAAATCCAGCCACCAAGACCTGTGCCCTAACAATGCCTACTATTGGTTGTGGCACCTAGGATTTAATCTGATCACATTTCTCACAAAGTATGAAGCATAAATGTTTTACACAAGTTATTCTGAACATGAGGAAGAAAATACTTTGTAGGAGTCCACACTTACAAATTCTCTTTGTAATTTTTTTTTGCATGTGGAAAAGCATGCTAACTTATTGCAGTAATCTGTGTGTGCATGTGCATATGTGTACGTATGTGTGTATCTTCGTGTGTATGAAAACTGTTTTCTCTATCAGAGGGAGTTCCTATTTTCACCACTTCCCACTGGAAAGGGTATAAACTAAAAAATGTTTAAATAAAGTGCAGGCAAAATAACACCTCTGCTTGAAACCAATTTCCTATCATCTCACCATTTCTCACAGTTAGCAACAAGTACTATACACCTCACTGCAAATAACTGGCATTGCACTCTTTCCAGCCTAAAAGTGAAATATTAGATGTAAATTTGCAAAAGTGCTTAGGTGCTACATGGCAAGCAATTCCAGTTTCAGTGGGATTTCTGGGTGTGCACTGACAGCGTATAAACAACATAATGCACTTCTCAGGTGAGGCTGTGCGTGGAGGTGTTTGTCTCAACTGCTAGAGACACCAGCCACTTTTTCCCATACCTCTTGTGCTTTTATGGGGAAGGAGAAGATGTCCATGCTGGAACAAACCTCTGTGACTTGCAGCCAAGTGTGAAGCTAGCAAGCACCGCTGTCAGATCTAAGGCGAGCTCCATGCCTTCTCCATGCAGCTGCTGTGGGACTGGTGCTTACAACAGCAAAGCAGGCGTGGGTGTGTTTCGGAAGGAAGTCTGCTTGGTACTTTCTGGAGCTTAAGTCAGATGTATATAGAAGAGAGCATGTGAAGATTTTTGTTCATCATGTTAAAGTTACAAGCGTCATCTGCGTAAAGCTAATTAGTTGCTGAAAACAAAATCTAACACAGGAGACAAGGATCGAATATTCTGTTCAAAGGATATACTGTAAATTCAGTTTATCACATGGCTATTGCCACATAAATTATGATTTGTGTCTGTGTACAGAAAAATATATCTGATTCGTGGCAAAACCTTTTTTATTGCCATGAATTCTTGTTCAGTTGCTTGTTTGTTACTTGTTAATGAACATCAAAAGATTAAATTATTTTGCAGAGGGGCCCTAATGGTAGTTAAGCAAAATTTTTTGTTTTAATCCAAAACATACAAACAATATATGTTTCTGCATACAACTTACAGCCATGTTTTGAAAATGTAGCAAGGCAAACATGGTTTATACCTATATACTATGGCAGAAATCCAATATTCATCTGCAGTTTATATTGCAAGAAAATGAGATCATTAAGGCCAGAACAGCTGCTTTAATTATAACACCCTGATAGATCATATCAAAATTTTCATCATCTCACACAAACTCTAAGAACACACCCCAAGGATTCATTTCTGTCATCCTGCTTTTTCTTGGGAAGGAGATTACATAAGTACACTCCAGAGCACTGGCTGCATCGAGAAACTGTGTAAAATAATTTTACCCCAAGCTCGATAATGCTATGGCAACTAATATTAATCTAACTTTTAAAGTCTTTATTCCTCTTTTTGTGGTGGCAGCAGTAGGGGAAGATATTTTTGACAGCTGGGAAGCTGCCCTGCAGGCTTCATGGTGCTGCTGCCACACATCCCCCCAGACTCCTGCTGAGGAGTGCTCGTATCCACACCACACCTACAGCTGGCAATGCTGGTCTGCCTGAGGAACCTAACGGTATCCCTTCTTTAAGGGAATGGCTGCTTTGTGTTTTAACAGATGCTATGCTTCTGGTAGCGGAGAGATTAGAGGGACCATTCAACATTGAATCAGTCATGGATCCTATTGATGTCAAGATTTCTGAAGCCATCATGAACATGCAAGAAAACAGCATGCAGGTGTCAGCAAAGGTACTGTGTGAGTCGTGCCTTCTCTGTTGTTGAATGTCACAAGTGGGGGGAAAACAGCTCCACCAATTTTTCTGTCTAGACTTTAAGAAACGTTGTCCAGACCACCAGAAATTGCTTTTTCTTGTTCAACAGTTCACCAGACTGCCTTTGAATTCCTCACCTAGTTAGACAAGCTCAAGTTTTTCAAAAGTGGAAGGGAGAAAGCTAACATTTATTAAACTTCAAATTAATAGCTGTAAGAGATTTAAGGAAAATAGAGAGTGCTGAAAACCAGAGGTAACTCTGAAAGCATTATCCTTCAGAGTACACTTGGTAACTTCCACTCGTGTCTCATCTGTGATTCTCCATATTAACTTCCAAGCACATTTTGATTTATCTAGGTCAGACTGAGCACAATGTGTTTGAGGTGAATACACAAAATGTTCCATTTAACCTCCTTTAATAGCCGCTCTAGGGAAATACTACATTGGCCGGTGTCTGACTACCAGACCTCAGTTTGATAGAGTTTTGTCTGGATTCTGACACAAAGATAAACAGAGCTAATGATATCGGCTTCCTCCTTTCCATTTTTAATGTGTGTGTATACACAGAACACCACCACCTCTGAACCCCACGTTAATAAGATCCTTCGAATTCAGGAGCAGGTGCTGTTGAGCCAATAGTCAACAATTAATGGCTTTGCCTTAATATTCATCCGTGCACTGTGGCTGAAATTCTAAAGTCAACACTTTGCCAAGCTGTATCTGCATTAGGAGCTTCTATCTCCCGTTTAACTCCCAGTAGTCAGTTAGGTGCTGGCCAGACTGCCATCCAAGTCAGTGATTTTCCATTGCATGGAAGGAAGCTGCTGTAGCTGGGAAAAAAAGTGGGGACAAAAAGCAGGAGCCTGAGGTTTACATTCTTCCTGTCAACCCAATATTAGAGGCTTTTTACAGCCCCAGTGCTGCAGGTTGTTAAGAGTTTCCTTCAATATGCCTTTTGCTTTCAACCTACATGACGTTCCTTGGATTTTAAAAGCAGTCTACATCCTGCAGGATGAGACTTTATTCTGGCACCAGTGATCAAGGTGTTTAACAGCCAAATTCTCTCAAATATTTTGGGAAATAAAAGCTAGCTTAAGCAAACTTAGCCCTTACCTCAAAAAAGAAAAAAAATATTTTCACTTAAAACTCACCCCAAGCCCAGGTGTATTTTGTTTTCATTTTCACTTGTTTGGTTTTCACAGTTTTTCCATTAGCTGGAAAGCTGCATCTCCTGCCAGAGTCCAATGATATTTTGGCATGAGCTCATCTCACTACTTGTTTGTAGCAGAGCAGACTGTTTCTCCTGTCCCTCAAAAATATTTTACTTGCTGTAAAGATCAATAGCGAAGCCACTGGCTATGCAAAAGTTTTTCCTCTAAGAGAAACCTTAGACAATATTTTTTTAATCTTGCAGAAATTATATCAGCAAAAGTTATTTTGTTATATTTTCATAGATAACAGAGCTGTCTATCCTTAAGGGACCTTTGTATATTCTCTGTAGACCAGTATTCTGAAATGTGATTTCCTTGATCTCCTAGGTTATATCCGTCTTTTTTCATGTAACATGGAAATGTTTTACCCTTTAAAAAAAAAGTCAAAGGCTTTGGGTGTAGTGCTGTCCTCCTCTGTGCCAGGTCAGACCTGCAGAGATGATATACAAGTGAATTTTGAATCCATCCTCTGTCATCTAATTTTTCCTCCTTATACATGTTGACCACTTGGAGTTTCAGTGGAAATGACAGATACCTCACCAGATGTAATGGGGTGCATGGAATATAATTGCAGACCTAATGTGGGAGAAAAGCCACTCTTGTCAGTTATTCTGAGATGCCACTCAGAAAGCCTCAAGCAGGGTGTTGAAATAATAATCTTTTCTGTTTTCTCATTCTTCAGACAATTTTGTACCTTTTATTTGACTGTACATACTGAAAAATGTGGTGACTAGGAATCATAGTTATTTTTCCACAAGTCAGCCAGTGCCTTTTTACAGTGGAAAAATGATGATGCACTAATAATGTTATGCCTGCACACCCACATACACATAGATTGTTTTTCACCGCTGACATGCAGCCTTTTCTACCTAAAAATCTGGTTGATGTCTGGGAGAAGACAGTAGAATTTTCAGCTATGTTATGTAATGTTGTTTTTCTTTTAAAAGGAGTGGAAAAAATGAAAACAGAAGGTTTCTTCCTCAAGGAGCTTTCCCTTGCTTCATCCTCTTTGTAGGAAGAAGACCAAGAGCTTATTTAATCCAAAATCCAGCACTCCTGTTTCAAATAGTTATATAAAATTGCCCTATTCCAAAAGTCAAAAAAAAGCCAATGACTTAACAATTAATCAGTGCAGACAGTCAAGGCTTATTGCTTGAGTTCACTCCCTGTCTTTCATTTCCTTAGAAGATACAAACCCTCTGTCTTCCTCTTTTGATAGCTGCACATCAAGACTGAGACAGAGAATTATAGATACCACATGTACCTCTTCTATCTTTGTCCTACAAGTACATTCAGACTCAGACACATTCCAGTATTCCTCACTGCATAAAATGGAGCATCTCTGTTCCTAGGCCATTAACTTTTCTTGTTTGTGTGATGATTATAGCCAATTCTTCTGACACACTTCACATTAAACCTGTGCTAGTATTATGTTAAGATCCTCCACTTCATGCTGAGGCTGCAATCTTTCTCTATTTTCTTGGTATTTCTCAGCAGTTTATATTCAGCACTGTCTAGGAAGTCTGACCACAAATCTCTCGGCTTCTTGGCTGCTCATCTTGCACAGCTGTCATGTCCCTTAATGACAGCCACACAAGGTCCTTATTTTGCCCCAGGGAAAAGTCCCATCCCTGACAGCTGTGACAGCTGGAGATGCTTGTCAAAAAAGAGAAACAGTATAGAAAGTCACACCCCAAGGCCCAAGGCTTGAAAGGATCTATGTGCTCTGAATACGCCCAAAGTTTCCCTCTCCAAGAGAAGACAAGGAGTGATGATCATCAAAACCAGTTTCCATAGATTCATCATCTAACACCTGCAGCCATTCTTACAGAGTACCTTCCACAAACCAAGCCACAGAGTGTGCAAAACAGTCAGCCTGGGCTGCCTGAGCTGCCTCCCAAGACATCAGTACCTTTTAAGAATAGGCCTTGCAGCCTGGGTCTACCCAGACTAGAGTAATGTTCCCTGAAGGTTGCCTCTGGCAGAAGTCTTGGTGCAGTAGATTTATCTTGGATTTCTGCTTATAATAGCTGAGACAGGATATCCTCTTTAATGAAATCTCTTTGTTATTCTCCAGTGACACCTTTTTGGTATTTGAACAGTATAGTGCCAAATTCAGTGCTAAGCAACATGTTGATTATTTCTCAGGCAAAATTTTTACATTTTGTGCATTGTTTCCCAAGGTTCAGCTCATAACCAAGACTTAGTCATGGCATACATTTCCCTTATTCTCATTCTCATTCTCATCCTCCCTGAGGTAATTCAGGTAGTCATATTCAGAGTCATAACATATAAATGCTCATTTCAATCTTGGCCAAAACAAGCATGTTTTGAGAGCCTTCACAATTTTCCCACAAGGCTGTCAGTACCAACACCTTTGGTTCCTGCTTCAAGTCAAAAAGTAAATGCTACATCTGCTCCATTTTAAAAACATGAATGTTTACTAGTTGATATCTGGAGAGATTTCTAATTCACAAGTGGATGAAAACTCAAAAAAATAGCACAAAAGATATTATAACATCTGGGGGTTTTTTCAAAATTGAGAAAATTCCTAATCTGGTTGCATCAGCATAATCATGTCTCCATTGCTGCTCAAAACACAACATATTGAACTATTTTCTGCAACAGTTTGGTCCTATACAAGTATGTTATACTGCTGGAAGTGTCATTTGGCTGCCATGACCAGATTTTTCTACTTTCATAAAGTCTATCCCATAACTGAGTTTCCCCTTAGTAAGTCTTAAATCTGCTTTTATCTGAGTTGATGGATGTGCCATTTTAACCTATAAATATATGTTCCTTCTCAGCAATTACTTCAGCTAAATGGATGAATGAGCTCCATGACATAGCAGACTACCTATGCATTATTTATAAGGAGGATATCTTCACAGACCTACATCCAAGGTTCTTCTTAAAATAGTCCACAAGTTTCATATTAAGAAAACCTCTTCATTTATCTGTGTTCTTTCCAGAGCTCTGTGCAAGAAAAATATAATGGGATTTCAGGTAAAAAATCAATGCTATTCTATCTGAAGAGTCAATGGAGCAGAATCATATAGAGACACTCAACTGGAAACACTGAGCACCAGCACATGGCTAAATAACAGTATGACCCAAGGCTTCACAGAGAACAAACTACATCTTCCTTCAAAACTTCAAACTATCCTGGGAAAAGGGCTCTTTTTTCTACAGTATCTACATCCTAGTCCTGAAGTAGATACTTCCATTTAGTCAGCTCAAGAGATTTAATTCTTCACTGGCTCTGTTGACTTGTTCTCATGGCTTGGTTCACATCCCTGACCAGAGACTTGGTCCATTTGAGCTTTAACTGCAGTTCAGTGGGGAATGGTCCCGTGTTATAAAATCTTAACAGGCATCTCAGATATCCCAGAACATCCCAAACGACTGCAGCTGCTGATGAGAGAGAAACAGAAGGAAGCTTTTGATCCCCCCTATCTTGGATGTATAGCTTAAATGTAGACACATACACGATGACAACTAAATTTATCTTTCTTAATTTCAAACAGAATCTATTCTCTAAATTCAGATGAAATGGACTGCACCAATTATATATAAATATACAATACAATTTTTTAGAGAGGTATTTTATGCTACCAATTCACAGCAAGTGTGATGAAGCACCTGAATATTTTTCCAAAAATTGTTCAATACATCTGAATAGCATTGTAAAGAAGTATTTCATGTGTTTTTCTTAGGAAGCATTTGTTAATATCAGTTATCATCTTTACATTTTGTGTTCTGTCATTTAATACCAGGATGCAAATTAAAAAATATCTCTTTTGCACTCAAAGTTCAGTTACTGAATATTGTATCCTTACTGCATTTCTGCTAGGTTATTTAAAAAGCAAGTTATTTCTTTTTTCTGTGATGTAAATATGACTGTCTAGTTTCCATCTCTATTATTGTCTGGCTGTATGTAAATTTGTTTGTATAAAACCACTTGCTGCAACTATTGGTATGAAGATAAATGCCACAAAGTCTCTGTTGGGTTTTTTTCAGTACATCATAAGAAAGATGAAATATAAATGATGTAGACTTTCAGTTGCAAGTCTGACCACATGGCCATACAAGTAGCCTAACAATCATACACTGGGACTTTTAAGGAGACATGCCCTCACTTTCCTTTCTCCTGAGAATCTAGTTGTATGTTTTGGATAATTGTCACTTGCTTTGTAGGCAAATATTCAGTTGCTTGAGTAAATAGGATTTTATAGATATCTAAAAAACCAACTATGTTTTCAGTGCATAACTTAAGTCAGAAGAAATTTAAGTAAACTTTTGTAAGTATAATTCATGCTCTTAACATATAGATTTCACCCTTTAAATTGTACAGTATCCTATACAATCAAGTACAAATCTTGAATATTAATATTAGTTGAATTATCTTCACAGAGGAAAAATAAGATGAGCCTTTTCCTGATGAAAGGCTTAGAGCTTTACAATCTAAAATCATTTTTCTTGGGTGATTAAATTAATTTATTGTCCAATAGTCCTGTTTCAATAGAGGCTTGAAACCCTTAAAACATATTCTCAAACCAGACCAAACAATATTCCACTCATAAATTAAAAATCCCAGTGGCCATACAACAGCTGACTTGCTGGACTTTGAGCCAAAGCAGACCTGATGATTGGACATTATTTAGTCTGAATCAGCTTATTTCAGCAAATTTTTAATCATTTGGGGCTTCTAAATTAACATCAGGAAACCTGAGAGTCAATTTAATGTAACCTGAAAGAAATAGAAGTTGCACCATGGACTTGGGCCACTCTTCCACAGGGTGCAGTCCTTCAGGCACAGTCTTCTCCAGTGTGGGGCCCCCACAGGGGCACAAGTCCTACCAGCAAACCTGCTCCAGCGTGGGCTCCTCTCTCCACAGGTCTGCAGGCCCCTGCCAGGACCCTGCTCCAGCACAGGCCTCCCAGGGGGTCACAGCCTCCTCTCAGGCTCTGGGGTGGGTGTCCTCCATGGGCTGCAGGTGGACCTCTGTATCCCCATGGACCTCCATGGGCTGCAGGGACACAGCTGCCTCACCAGGGGCTGCACCACAGACTGCAGGGAATCTCAGCCCTGGTGCCTGCAGCACCTCCTGCACCTGCTTCTGCACTGACCTTGGTGTCTGCAGGGCTGTTCCTCTCACATGTTCTCACCCTGCTATTCTTTGGCCACAATTACATCTGCACAATGACTTTTTTTCCTTCTTAATATGTTATCACAGAGGCATTACTGTCATTTCTGACTGGCCCAGCCTTGGCCAGCAGAGTCTGTCCTGGAGCTGGCTGGCATTGGCTCTGCTGGACATGGGGGAAGCTGCCAGCAGCTTCTCACAGCAGCCACCCCTGTAGTCCCCCTGCTACCAAAACCTGGCACAGAAACCAATGTAGCCACACAAAAAGGAGTAATTTGGTCCTACAATCAAAACACAGCATTTGCATTGTTTTCACCCCCACAAAGCTCATTCAATCAGTCTGTGTATGGCATTAGGGTTTTGTATCATATATCTTATGAGAAACTCTGACATTTAATTTTTTTTTCTTTTAATGGAGGCAAAAATGTTGAAACAGACAAAATACAATGGTCACAAAACCAGAAGGGTGATTTTATAACTGAAAAAGTTGGTATGAAGGCAAACACTAGGATTCTACTTCATGAGAGCACTTGAAAATTTTAACTCCATGGATATGCTACCTCTTTTCAGATGTGCAGCTTGTGCGAAGATGCCTCTGGGAAATATGCTTGATATCCAGTTGTCAAAAGTGTCCTGTGTGTCCTTTAGTACCTACCAGATACACACCACTGAAACTTTTTTCCAAGTGGAAGTATATGAAAAATTTCATAACCCCGAACATTATTTTCCATACCCAGAAAACAAACACACTAGCAGAAAATAATTACCACTGTAGCAGTCTGCCTCACCCCTCTTCTAGGGAGAGATTGGTAGGGAATAAGAAAGTTATCCAGTTACAAGACTATTTCATCATTGACCTTTTCTCTAAGACTACAAATAAAATTGCAAGGTAGAAAGAGCTGTAGGTAGGGATTATGGATGACCTGTGACTCTGGGTAAATACCACATTTTAACAAAACTGAAAACAGTTATCAACTATGTCCTGCCACAGAGGACATCCTTTTGTGCATTTTTCTTCCTGGAAAGACAGCAATTAAGATGCTTTCAGATGTTAGTTTCTCATAATAATCACCATCTTAAATTAAGGGGGTTTTAAGGTCCCTATATGTTTCTGTACCTTCACCAAGTGATTAATAATGCTAAACTATTAACCTGAGTTTTAATGCAGGCCAAGAGCATAAAAATGTCAATCAAATCTTGTTTCAAGTATACAAAAAAAAAAAAAAAAAAAAANGTAAAAAAAAAAAAAAAAAAAAAAAAATTAAGAGGCTACAAAATTCCAGCTTTCCTTTTTTTATGATTTTCATATAACCAACATATAACCAAGAATGCCTTTTTTCAGGTTTTCCAAGGATGTGGCCAACCTAAACCAGCACCTGCCCTGAGATCTTCCCGTTCTGTCCCTGAAAACTTCAATACCCGGTTTCGACCATATAACCCAGAGGAGCGACCTACAACTGCTGCTGGCACAAGTTTGGATAGGCTGGTAAGGCAAAATACATTCCATTTTCAGATTAGTACAAAAGGCTTGGCTATATACTAGAAGGTGGTCATCTCCTGATTTAATAATTTTATAATCACTCTTTATAGTTCCTTTGCCAGCTGTTCTAGCATTCAGCAAAGCTTTTTTTCTCCAATGGAAATGGTATAGAATTTCATTGTAGGAGAGCAGTATGGCTCAGTTTTTATGTATTAGACTTGTTAGAAGAGAATAAACTCTTTCCTAGAGGCCAATAACTACATAAGCCTTTGCAGGTACTTTGCAGTATAAATTATGTATCAAAAGTGGTCTACAACAACATTTTTTTTTTTTTTATAAAAAGTTATGTATTAAGGCCTTATTTATCACCTAGTTCTTTAACTTACACCCTTGCAAAGGCACCTCGATTTGTTTCACTTCTTTACTTAATTGTAGAATTACCACTTCTTATTTCCATCCATCTCAACAATTGACTTTAGTCAGCTAAAATGTCAGTGATCGTTAATCTTGCTTCACTTATTCAATCATTTTGGAAAAAAAAAATACTTTAACATAGGATTATTTTCTTTACTACCAATCATCGGATTCACATTTCAGACTTCAATGTTCCTGCTATTTATACATCTATAGATTTATAGAGGGATAATTACTACAGCTGTTAGTATCATCCTAGCAGTCATCTGTAGGTAAAACCAATGAGCAAAACTGAAGAGCTTCTGATTTTAAAAAGTCTGTATCACATGCCCTCAGCTTATTGCTGCACACTTGCAGAGCACTGGTCTGTCTTGCCAAAGAGAGTACCCAAATATACCAGTGCAGATGAGGACCTGGGTATCTTCTTGATGCCGCCATTCATCAAATTCATGTGATGGTCACAGTAGTTTTTCACAGTGCTGAGTCTTTCCAATCACTTCTGTCTACATTGTATTCTATGTACTCTATTCTGTCAATTTTCATGGCAACTCAATAGGAAAATAACATGGCATTTCTAGTCAAGACATGGGATTACCCTGCAGCAAAAAGCAACATTTTTTGGTTCTCTGCACTTCTGGAAATAGTGTAGCCTGGTTATCCTAAAAGGAGAAGCAGAGAAGATGCTTACCTCCATTGTAGATCCTACCACAGCAGGATCATAATGTAGAATTGGCCAAGGTGAAGTGAAAGGTCATCAAAGCCCTTAGGTTTCAATCGTGCTTTGTCAAATCTAAAGTTTGCAACCAGCTGAAATGGGAGGAAGAGCATAAAAAGGAAGGGGCTGGAAGCACGGCTCAGCTTGGATTAGTCTGATGATGTAAGAACAGTTCAAGAATTTTTGTAATGAAAAAGGAAGGTTTAAGATACATTACGTATTGACATAAGAAGAATACTTCTGAACACATTCATATCCCTTTTAAAATACTAACTTGCAAAATACTGAGCAGCACACTGAATAAACTCATGAAAGTTGCCAATGCAGATAATTCTTTATGACTTCTAGACTTTGAAAGGGGAACTTATCTCCATATGATTTAACTAGTTTTGTTCATGCATTATTTCAGGAAAAAAACAAGGAGTTTAGTATTGCTGCTGTTAATGTAAAAAATGTTCAAATCATATTCATATTTCCTGTTCTTGCTGATGGTATCTAAAATAACTACTATTTATGGTCTGTTAGTGATGAGAGTTGGTATCAAATCCATCTTCAAATGGCAGTGATGAATGTGTTGTCTCCTTCTGGGCTGGGACCAACTATCTCTCAATTCAGAGATGGCTGCTGATCTCAGTGGAGCTAGGAAAGGTAGTTTATGTGGATTAGAGCAGACGGCCTTATTTCAGAGCTGTAATCCCTTAGCAGCTCTTGGGAAAGGTCACTGCCTGCATCTCACACCATCTTGGGTAATTTCATCCAGAAGGATATAAATGCCTCACACAAACACCATTTAACCTGTGTTCCATGTGCTGAATCATTCCCTGAATGTCGTATCTCTCTTCATTAACTATAGCCAGAGCTTGGAGGACCAGCTTCATTTGGATACTCCTAACCCCTGCATTGTTAACAGGATGTAAGGAGGGCCCCATGCACAGCAGTTTTCTTGTCTGCACTCTGGTCGTTTTTGGTTGCTTACTTTGTATAAGTACACTGCAATATTAGTATTTTGTTGGTATTTTCAAACACTTAAAGACCATTTTGATTACTATAGATATAAGAAAAAGTCTTTTCTTGTGATTCAGAAGACTGTTCAGTGTTATATTAGTGCTTTTAGAAGTCTATTCTGGAGTTTGTGTTCATGAAACACTGTCAGACCACTTGACTTTAGACCACTTGACTTTAAACCACTTGACTTTGTCACCACAAAGTCCAAACATACAGTTACAAAAATCTCAAAAGAAGTGACAAACCATTCTGCTTTTATCTGTCTTTGACAGCAGAAGAAACCAAGTTTAGAAAATATTTCCTCTTCGTCTCAGTGTTATACAAACACGCAGCATATCTGAACCTAATTGTGTTTTAGTCCTGCTCATATCCCCACTTATGAGCTTAATTCAGTTGGGTATATTTTATCAGGTATGTTGCACAAAGCAGCCCTCATAAGAAGCCTACGTTGAAGTCACCAGGTTTCATGAACCCATCTGAGAAAGTGCTCCTTCATCCTTGCCTGAGTTTATGTGATTAATACAGCTATTCCATTTCAAAAGGAAGGAAAGTGATTTCTCTGTGTTACTGTCATAGCTGTAACAAGTAAGGCTTAACAAACAAGAAATAGATCAAAATTAATTATAAGAAATGTGGAAAAATTTAAATATCTCCCAAAAACTGTGGTATATGTTGTTTTAAAGCATCTGATGTATTTAGGAAGCTATGTAGGGCTTGAGAGACTTGTCTAAGCATGATGAAAAGCACCATCTGAGACATCCTAGGGTATCTGAAATCTAGGACCAGCAGAGAGACCAGTACACTTCTGGAGCAGCAGAGGGCAGCTGGCTTGAATACACGACAGAAGCTCAAGCAATTCAAGATACTTATGCCCAGATAATTCAATGACATCTTCACAGCACTGGGCCTGAAAGTCAGGCTCTTTCTGAAGTCAATGGAGAGAGACACACATCTTTGGAGAGCGATTCACCCCATCTGTCACAGACATCACTCAGAGACTGGGAAATAAAAGACTCAGTTGGAGTATCCACATGTAGATAGACAAGACTGAAATGCCATGGAGTATTTAAGTCATCTAACTGAGCTGGACGACAGAACAGTAATTTGAGATGCTTATGCTCCCCTCTACTGGCAGCTGAAATCTGGGTAGAACACCCTAGATGATGTTCACTATGAGGCATCCAGGTGGGAGAACAGAAATGAGCCCCAGCTGTTCTCTGCAGGTAGCACCATGCTACCAGAAATTTGGCTACAAAGATACATTCACCTAATGCTCTTTGAGATGCCTGTGCTCTTCAAGATGTCCAAAGGTAAAAGTGAGGTTAGAGGAGATCTGGTTGGAAGTAGGATGGAATATCTCAGAGCTGCTAAACTCACTTGCTCTGCCTACATTTCGATAACTGTATTCGACCTTGTACTCATTGTAACAGTAGCAAAAATGAGGACTTTTCTGATTCAGTATAGAAATCCATAGTGCCTGGAACCAGCTACTTTGTTTTGAGTCCAGATGACTGTCATTTTTACTGTTAACGGAGAGCAATGAAGGCCTTCTACAGTTGTGTAAGCATGGGTTTAGGCAACTGATTTGAGATCACATATTTCTATAGCACAATTCATCTCATTCTAAAGTATACATTTGAACAGCTCAGAGAAATCTTTCCATATCCCTCTACTACAAAGTGCCAAAAAGTGACAATCTTAATCCAGGTATCTAGCAAGTACACCTGGAGATCGTTAAATTTAAAAATTGTCAAAAATTAAATACTTTTAACCACTGAGCACACCTTCTTCTGTAGAGCATGATCTAAAGTTTCTCATTTAAAATCAACTGCTTATAAAGACTCGTTATCTTCTCTGTGGTTGCCTGTTTGGTATAACTTGTGGTTTATTTTGTTTTGTTTTGTTTTGTTTTTTTGTTCCCTGAATCTGTTTCCCTCTTGCTTCCCAGAGGACTATCTGGAGGACAATGCAACATGGTGTAAGCTTTGGTATTCTTATTCTTCACTTCATTCCCATTTGTCTTTGTACAATGCTGGACAAAACACTTGTTTAAGTTTCATCTTCACCATCTTTACTTTGTGTGTGTGTCTTGTAGGCTAAATACTAGCAGTTCTTTCTATAATTTTGCATTCTAATTTCATTTTGCCAAGTGCCCAGAGCTGCTGTTGCCTTCCAGTATTTTTCTGTCACACCAAGGATGATGCCTCATCCCCAGAAAGGAGCTATGTCCTCAAATGACCTAAAAACTGGTGTAAGCATCCCCTAAGTCTCAAACCCCGCAAGGGCATGTGGAGCACTGCAGACACTGCAGTTGCATTCAGCTCCGAGTCTGGAGCAATGGCAATGAGCTCCCAAGCCTTCCTGGGCCCTCTCCCTAAAACTGCCCCTGTCTTGCTGGTCAATCTCCTTATGCTTTACAGCTTCATAAGTTTTTGTGGCTGTTAGAGGTCCCTGGTTCCAGACAGAAAAGCCTTCCTCAGCAGAGCTCATTCAGCACAGCCCAAGGGGAAGGCACAGATTTGCATTTAGCATGGACTCAATAGTCCAGCTTCTTAGCAGGACTAATTAGTCTACAGAGAGCACCATGCTGATACAGCCATGCTGCTTCCTGCGTTTGAGCTGCCTCAAGGACCTCTGTATCCACCACATCACTGTACAGCAGTGCTGTCTTAATTCAGCTGGAATTTCTCCCGAGAACATACTGCAGCCTGACCTGGCTGGACGTGTATAAAATAATTCCACATTTTCTTTCAGGAGGACATGGAAGTTTTCTTGATTTTTCACCAGGGAGCTGATGCACTATTAAACATATAATACATAATGCACATGCATACTATAGAGACAGGCAACTGAGAAATTGGCTGTGGCATTCATGGGTGATTTGCATTCACATACAGTACAGTGGCTGCATAGATTAGTGGATGAGCATGCACCCTGTCTGAGAAAGAGCACCTTTTATGCTCTTTACCCTGGGGAGGGGAATATACTGTGTCACACTTTGTGGGAAAATGTTCTTTTAGAGTCCCTTCTGATTTCCTTAAAGTAAAAGTAGATAAAGTCTCAATTTCCATGAGGAAATACCCTCAACTACCCTTTTTAGGAAGAAATTCCAATGTACTTTAAGTCTCCTTTTAACTTTTTTATTCCACTTTGCTATGGTGAAAAAATGTGATGGTAACCTAACAAATCAGTTGTGAGCAACTTTTTCCCACTGCTCCAAAACTATATAAAAAAGAAAATATTACTAAAAAAAATATAATCTGCTTTGCATTTTAACTATAAAAGACTAAAAGTAACAGGACTGTATTCAGACATTGTTCTGAATTGGCCAGGGAATCCTCCAGGGCACTCCTAAAAGTGAAGCTTTCATTTCAGTTTTGTTAGGCTCCATTTGGTCCACAATCTTGAACTGGTAAATATATGCCATGATAGCCCAATTTTCATGGGATAGGATGTTTATCCTTGAGATTTTTTTTCCTCAAGAGACCCTAGAATAAAAGCCAGATGGTGTAAGTCTTAGAGGATTTAAAGTTATGGGATTAATTTTCCAAATATCTTCTGCATACTGAGGCCATAGGATAAGATACAAACAATGAGCCTGTAAAATATGTCATAACGTGGAGTTTTGAGTCACACTCTTAAGGTTGAAGATGACAGACTTGCACAAGTGTTTTAGAAGCCTACTGGCTTCCCACAGGCTACTACCCCCAAACTCTTAGACACTGTGTTGTTTGATTTGATAACCCTGTGTGATGTTAATCAGCAGATGATTCCTGAAATGTACAGCTCCTCCAGTTTTATGTTTTGCATGTTTAGACAGAGTCCTGTTTCTTGTTAGCTGTTTGGTTGCAATATGCAAAATCAATAAATATGTTTTACCACATTCGTTGTGGTCATTTGGTGTTAGATTTAGGCTTTGATTGATTCTCCAAAAATAAGTGTTTGTTTAGTATCAAGTTTTGTTTAGTCTCAGTTTCTGTCTCGCAGTAATACCTTAAGTCTGTGCAATCATTTTTTCCCTCATGGTTAATACCAGTTCCAGGTGGCAAAGGTGGATGAATGATGGTGGCTGTCAGAACCCTCCTGGGAGACCTGACAGAGTCCTGTTTTTAAAAATGGTGATATTATTCCATCCCCCAGGTGAATGGCTGTGCATGCTGCTGTATCTGATGCATTGTCTTCCGAACGTGCGTGAGGTGGTTGCTAAGACAGAGCTTTGTTACAGTGGTTGCTCCTGTCTTCAGGTGGATTGGGTCTGCCTGCTGCTCAGACCCTGACTAGCATGGGCAAGGAAAGGCCGTCTCCCAACAGTGACAGGAACCACAGATCTCTACATTAATTAATTGTCAAAGAAAATGCACAAATCTTGACTGCCATGAAGTTTCTGCCTTGTCTGAAGTGTGATGTCTCGTGGAACATGGTGCCTGCTTGATCATCTTCTAAAATGGACTTCATAGTACTAGTTGAACTTCCTTTACCTGATGGGTATGAAGACCCACTGAGAGTCATAATTTCATTTCCAGGGAAGACTTAGGGGTGTGAATGGTACTATGGATCACTGTTGGAGAGGTGGGGAATACAAAACCTGAAGATAGAATCCACCCCTAGCCCCCAGACTTTCGGCAAGCAGTAAGATGAAGGAATGGCACAGTCACGGGTCTTCACTTGGGGTACATTAAAAAGTTATGTGATTGCTGAACTTGGCTGTTACGGTAAAGTAAGAGATCTAGGATAAGTTTGCACATCTGTGCCCTATTAAACCACATAAACATGAAGTGGGATTTATTTGTCCTAGCTTTTCATGTTTCTAGTGTTGCAATCAAAGTCTGAGCTATCACTTCATTCCTTTACTAATAGATGGAGATAGCACCTCCAGAGCTTGCTTAAAATACTCATTTAAAGAAGACAAGAATCTGAATTATCCCCTTCTTCCCACTGAGGATGAATAGAATCTGGATGATTAATTCAGAGATCCAAGTTGTAGATGTCTAAATGTAACCATAATTCTTGGCATTGGAGATAGGCTCTATGAATCAGATGGGCACAAAGGAGATTTAGGTCTATAAGACATATTGATACATAGTTCTTATCATACTGCTAATCATACTCATTGCCATGGTATCATCAAGTACCTAGAAGGATAGCTAGACTCAAATGAAAATTGTTAATTGAAGGCTGCACAGCTTCTATTCAATGGAAATTTCACCTTGTAAATCTGGATTAAAATCTACTTCCTTCCATTTGGTGTTTTAGTTTCTACTCGATAAAGACTAGGCGTTTTTTCCAATATACAGAAAGTTTCTATTACCAGCCTCTGGAAGATTAATCTGAGCAGGAAATACATTCACACTGTGCTTTCAGCTGGAAGATAGATCACATTTCATTTCACATGTCTTTGCCTGAATCTGTGTAGAAGGAAAAGTCAATTCTTAATGTTCTTGTTCATGATAAAGAAAGATGGTAACTATATATACATCTTCTGCATTTAGTGTTTTGATATCATATTAGGAAAAAAAACCCATGGTTTAAAAATTAGTCGTGGGGCTTGTGTCCCCACCTGCAGTGCATAAACCATGCTCATTTAGATGCTTCCAAGTAATATGACAGTAACAGCGATGACTGCCTGCCTCCCTGGAAGGTGTTACACTGTGATGAACTCTTGCATTGTTAAGATGAGTGCAGCCAACAAGTTCTAAGTTTTCATAAATAATGGATTTGTGATATATCATCTGTTCATTTGCCACTAGAGAATTAGCGGGTCCTTTTTCGTGCAAGTGACTACAGAACATAAAATGTCTTTCCACAGCGAAGTCAGTTGTGTACAAGTGTAGATGCCAAGAGAGAAATTAAAACTTTGGTAATTTCTAAATTAGTTGCAAATAGTGAATCTCACTCTCCAAAGAAAAACATGTTTTATGCTTTACTGGCAATTAGTTTTCTCCAGCCTTTGCAGATTATTTTCTTTTGTTAGACTGCAGCACATGGATACATTGTGAACTCCTAACAGGAGTGTGCACTGCTGGACTCCACTTAGAACAAATAGTAGGTTGCAGCAGACTGAAACTAATTTCCCAAACTAAACACCTCATATGTTTTTCTTTGATTATAATAGACAGAAAATGGCACTTTATGGACTTTTATGTGTATTACAGTGGCTAAAGAAAGGTAAAATACAAGGAATAAAAATGTTTATCTTCATTACAAATAGTGACCTTTTTGTGACCCTTCTTTAGTCAAAACCAAATATATTTTTATTAGGAAAGATTTCCTGTATTTTTTTCTGTTCTTATCATCCTTCAATATTTACCATCCCTCAATCATATCAATGTATCAATCTGGGTTGTTGTGATAGCAAAACAGAATGCTTCTATAATGCAGAGCTGCATGTAAACAGTAAATCTTGAGTGGATAGTTACAGTTGTTTGATGGGAAAGCCAAGATGATTAATAATACTGGGGAAGGGAAAAGCATGAATTCATCACATCAGATTGTATCCATCATTAACAGAGAACAAGCCTAAGACTGTGCATCTCTGAGCAAACCCAACAGCATTTTCTGGATCCTAGGTCTGGGTGTAGACCCTAGCAACCTCACAGGCCCACATTAGGGCAAAATGAGTAGCTAGCATATTACCAGTTCAGATAGTCAACATGGAAAATGGGAGAACCCTTTCTGGACACTGCCAAGTACTGAGGTACACGGTAACAGAGAACTCCGCCTACAGGATTAGGATTGAGTAGTACGGACTCTGCACAGCTGGTTAAGGAAACAGGCATATTCAAAGTGTAATTCCCAGTCTAATGTAGATATCTGCCAGAGATTGCACTAATAGCTCTGTGGAAGTGCCAGTGTTTCTCCGTCAGCTCTGAAGAACTTTAATCTTGACAAGATATTTAGGCTACAGAGGGCTAGAGCTGAGTTAATCTAACTCCTGAGCAGTCAATGTCCAATTTTTCCCCAAACAGGCTTACCAAAGTGAAAGTGACTAAGACTATTAGAATTAAGGACTCAGATGTAGTCAGCTGGGGACCGAGTAGAAGCTCACAATTTCACCATGTTCCAGTGCCTTTGTGATCTGGTGGCAGTGATCATAAATGACCATCGTGTACGTCTTTTTGGTTTTCTTGGGTCTTGATGCTTCTGTACTGAATGTATGTCATGTAAATGTTATTTCTGGTACAAAAGAAATTAAATTCACTATGTCTGATTCAGTGTCTCTAATACAGGTGCTCTGTGGCGCTGCATTTTTTAATCTTCCATGGTAGCATTGGAGAGTTAGTCAAGAGGGTCAGTAACAGACAGAAATAATTTGCTGAAACACAAATGTTATGATAAGTGACATGCCCTGAACTATCTAGGCATCTGTAAAGAGCTAAGGGATGTGATGAAGGCCTTACAGAAGTTCTTCCATCTTCTGGATGCTCTAGAGGACTCCAACATGGCATTAAATTCATTTGTATCTGTATTGAATGAGGGAGATGGGAGCTGCTCATAAGATCTTAAATTAGACCAAAATGAGACAGCTGGCAACTTGAATAAATGTCGAGATGCCACTGACTAAGAGGTCACAGCCTTTCCAGAGAGAGACTTCACATGCAACTCTCAGGTATGGTGCAGGACCTATTTGACATCTGTTCTGGAAGAGAGGGAAGGTTTCCAAAGGCAGTGGATATCTGTCTGCAGGCAAATGAACCTCACTCCAGGTTCTTAGACACCCAGCTGACGTGTCAACACCCACATTGATAGATTTAAATTCAGGCAAGACTAATGCACTGCCATATCCTGATGGACAGCTGACATTACTGTTCATCTGTATGGGAGCCAACCACGCTGCTGATACTCAACCAGCTCTTAACAGTCCCTAGGATAATTGCCTTTGCTTTAAAGTGCTGAGAATTTTTTTTCTATTATATATTTGGACAGCATAAATACTATATAGGAACCCAAATGTAAACAGAGCAGAATGAAAGTTGTTTTTCTCTCGAAACATTCAAGGCCATAAAAATATCCAGTACATAATAATAACAACTGTGTTACCTAAGTAACTGCTAGAGAAAGTAAAGTAAAAAGCTAATTGCTTAAAGTACATTGTGTTTTTAATATAACATACCTACAGTGCTCCTATATTTAAGTATGATATATATGGAGAAATAACAGGAATTTGAGTAATGTATTTCTTCTGCTGAAAAAAGCATCAGTCATTTAGAGGAAAAAAAATTGTGCATAATAAACGAATCTGTGAGAAACTTCGTTTTCTGTGATCTCACAATGAATGCTAATGGGCTTAAAAAATCAGAGAACATTTATAATATTAGAAATCATTTGTACATACAAGTCTTTTCAACTCTTATTCCCTCATTCAGACAAAATCCAGTTGACCAAATGGGGGTATCTAACCCCAGAGCCAGACAGATAATGTATCCTTTGGTGTCAGCTGAGAGAAATAGGCACTTTCAAGGCGCTGTTGATCTGAGCTACTTTAAAAATCTTTGTTGGATTAAGTAGCACTTGTACTCTTCAGTTGCTGCTTCTCACCATTGTCTGCAGAAGAAGAGTTTGTAGCTCAGACAAGAACACTGACATCATGTGAGATGAATTTCATTCACAGATTCTTCTTTCTGGAGCTCATGGTCTGGATAGACTAGGAAATTACTATCATATACCTTGATGGTATTTCTACTTGATTTGGTTTGGCAGCAAGGGGTCACACTGTGCTTGGCATTGAACACATATTAAAACTCAGTTCCTGTCTTGAACACCTTAATGAGCTCTATCTTTAAAACCTTTTCTTCTGAAGTAGAAGATGCAGGATTCCCAGTCATTGCTCATTGCCTCTGTATGATTTCTAACCATTCATTTGCACTATGGGAATGGAGTGATCCAGAAAAACAAATCACCTGTTCCTGTAAAGCCTGATATTCATAATACCAAAGTTAACAAACTATGAATTGTAACCGGTTTGCCTCACAAGAGAAAAAGGAGAAGGTTTACATAGTCTTTCCCTTGTCACTTATGCTCAGGCAATTCAGATGACACCTGCAAGTGCAGAGCAGTAGAAATGGAATACTGTCCAGGCTGCAAGACTCACAGAGACTGAGAATATCCTCCTCTTTGTCAGATACAGAGCATTTTCACATGTAGTGGTGAGACTGGAAAACCATGACTGGTTTTATCTGCAACCCATGTCTCCCAGATTATAATGCTTACATAGCTGGGAAAGAAAAGAGGCAGTTGCTGTCTCAATCCCATCCAGATTCTTATTCCCAGTCCAACTTTAGTTCTCCTAGATAAAGACCTACATTGTTAAATGGAAAATGGATATCTGAGCTCTTTTCTGCCTGCAGAGAGAGGCCTAGATTCATCATACTTTTATCAAGTCACCCCATGCTTGATAAAAATCAATGTGGCAAAACCGGATACCTTAAAAATCTCTTTTATCATGAAATCAGCTGGATAGAGACCTATAGGGGAAAGATGGATTGGAGAAAAAGTACTGCCTGTAAAACATGCAGCTCACTTGGGAATGTGACTAGCTGAAAATTGACTTGGTAATGTTCTGGGACAAAACCTCTGGAATTCTCAAGCTAGTTGTGGAAGTACTTTTAAGAAATCCTATTTTCCACAGGTTGTAATGTTGATTTATTTCTGTGCTAAAATGTGAAATAATATGGCTGGCAAACACGCTTGTCAGAAATCTAGAAAATAGTTAGTGATATAGAGGGACATATTCTTCAATGTCATTTGTTCCTTAATGTGTCCCCATGGCAAAGGCACCATAATCACTTCAAGGCCACTCCTTCCCATTCTGTAACACTCTCTCTGCTCTCAGCCATTCTCTTCATCAGAGAGAAAACAGAGATTAGAAGGGCATCATTGTAAAAGGAAGATCTGAGCAAGATATTTATATCCAAAATTTAGCTCTGGCCTCCTAGACCAGGGTGACTAAAGCCAGACTCTCACTACAGGATATGAGCCATACTCTAGAGGTACTCAGTGGATGCTAAGGACACAAGCCAGTTGCTGAACTTTGCATCCAGAAAAGAGCCCACACACACTCTGGAAGCTCTCCAACAAATGCAGGTGAACTTAGCAGGCTTTCAGGAAGGGCTCTGATGCTGCATGGTGATCACACAGCTCAGTTTAGATGCACACCTAAATATTTTTCCCCATTTGAAGCACTAGAGTGTCTGATGCTTAGAACCTCCACATTTGTTTTACACTTATCCAGGTAGCCATTCCCTAAAGGAACTGGGAATATTTTGTCCTTTTCCACTATTAGTAGTGACACATAAAAGGACTAACATTAAGGTTCTCTTTAGGATTTATTGGACTTCTGAATGCAATGTTATCTGATTTTGAGACCTTACTCCTCTAGTTGTTGGCTTGCTGAAGTGTTTTCTAACAATGAAAGTAATTATCACACTATAATCCAGACCAACGACCAATTTCCAGCAAGGAGTCCAAGGCTCAGACTTCATTTGCACA
Source organism: Promerops cafer (assembly GCA_013398275.1). NCBI lineage: Eukaryota > Metazoa > Chordata > Aves > Passeriformes > Nectariniidae > Promerops > Promerops cafer. The sequence goes on from VZSE01010195.1 coordinate 1,203,035, forward strand.
ATTCATCATTTAATTTTTATGGATTAAATTGCACAGTTGGGGGAAAAGAGCAATGATAAGAACATACCTGTGAATGCTCCATTCTTGCTGCAGTGGTGGAAGTTGCCATAGTAACTTACCAGGATAAGTTAATCAAGCTTTGCCTGTTATCAGAAACTAGATGGAGCAAAGACTCCAAACTATGGATCTTTAGGAAACTATTAAAAGTCAGACTGATGTTCAGCTAGAGGTAAATAGGGCAAGCGTGAAAGGGTCTGTCAGATAGAAATTATAGGCATAATATGTTGGTAAAAGGGAATTACAGAGGAAAATGGGGTTATGAGACACAGCAAGAAGTGTTTTAAATTTCTATTCATAATATTCAAATATTATTCTGGTTCAGAAAGTATGTTTATTTAAACAAGTTTCTGATATTCCATATGGTTTGCTCCATCCCTTATATTACTACTATCATATTTACTTAGTCACAGCTATTTGTCTTCTCCACTCAGTCTTCCAGGGGTGAGCCCAGCAAAAGAAAATCAAATTGTCCTAGTTGTCTTTCATATGCCATCATTTATAACCTGAAGGAACCTACCTGTTTTTCTTTTACAGTACCTGTCTATGCCTGGGGGGTCATTTGTGAAGGAGAAAAGCAATGTGATTTTCATGGGCTAGTGTGGGGATCAAAACTTGTTTCATGGACTATGACAACAGAGAAAGGTGCTGCATTTTCCACCAAGGGTGCACTGGAGAGAGGAGAGGGACACTAGGGAGAAGCCTGTTTCTCCACGTGTGAATATGCAGGCTGAGAGGTTCAAGATGGCCAGGAATTTCAGTTGTGGGAATTGGCTGTATGCTCAGGGAACACTAAAACTCTTGAGACCTTTGCTTGGAAACACAAAGTGTGTCCTCTTCTCCTATCCCCAGCAGCCAAAGAGGGCAAGCAGTAAAGTTTTTAGTTTTCTCTGTACATAGAATTTTTAATTTGCCTGTAGGCTTCACGTATGAAAGGCCATGACAGCATGGGCAGCACAAGATGGTGCTTAGTGCCCTGCACCTGCTGGTCTGTATCATAAGGGATGGCAGCATGAGCACTGCAGCCTGGTAAACACCTCCCACAATTTTAAGTGTGGAGCACACTATGCTGGCTGCCAGCAGGGCAGCAAGCTGTTATCCTGCACTGCAAATTCAGGGAAGGGAGGCCAAAATCATGAGCCTTGTGTAGGCTTATCAGTACAAAAGAAAAGCCAAGAGGTGCTTCTCACCTACTCAGTCACCAGCTTTTAGCCTTTGGGGTGCATAGTACAAGACAGCTTGAGATAACTTCACTCTTCATCCGAAGAGGTACTAGTCCTGAAAGGATCCACAGGCATCAGATGAATTTGAATTTCAACAAGCTAATCAGAAAACCCAAGGTTAGCCTGGCTTGGGAAGGTACTAAATATCCATCTAGTTTCCATGAAGAGCACTCATCTGCACATTTTCCTTTTGACAGTTTGCCAGGTTTTCCTAAGTAGGAAAATAAATGAGATAAAAATTGCTAAAACCACCTTGAAAGGAAGTGTAAACATCACAGAGATTTGGCTTGCATAGTACATTTATTAAAGGGTTGGAAGCTCTGTGGGATGATGGGAGGCAAGTTATATCTTCTGAAAATAACTGAACCCAAGAAGCATAAGAGCTTAAAAGGAGGATGAGTAATCCAGTAAAGATAAAACGAAAAGTGATTCTACCTTTTCTCCCACACCTCATTGAATTAAACAATATTGTGCATTTGAAAGCATTTGAAAAAAAATCGTGCTGCTTTTTTCTTATTTATTTTTATGAATGCAATTCTTTTTAGGATTCCTGACAGGAAGAAGGGTCTATTAGCTAAGAGTTGTACAAACATACAGCTTTGGCACCAAGAACTTGAGTCAGAAGTTAATTCAGATCCTAACCACCCCAACCCTCAGCTATCAAACAAAATTTTCTTTGAAAAACAGGCAGGAAATATGAGTAAGGCAGACAATTCCTTTTTTTTTTTTTTTTTTCTGTTTATCTGGGTTTGGTTAGGATTGGAAACAAATAAGCTAATAAATGAACCAAAGCAAGCTTCTAACATAGTCTGCTATCTGAGATTGAAGTAGAATTGCAGCTATATTTTACAGATTTCAAAGGTTCAGAAACATGAAGTACTCTGGTTTTGGGGTGGTTCTTTGAAGTTCAGCTTTAAAAAGTAATCATCACTAGGTATCTCCTTGCTTTGGTGCATAGTACTGCAGAAGTTGGAACTCATCTGTAGCCTGCATAGCCCAAGTAAGTATCCCGGAGGATGTCACTCCCATTTAGAGACCAGCTGTAGGATTGCTCTGAGAGCAGTCCACTGGTTGCTGTGTTACTTTGCACCATTCTGGTTCTTCTCTATTTCTGCTGTCTTTCAGATTGTCTGCTTGCATATTGTAAGCCAATTCTTAAAGAAGTTGTAGTCAGAATGGTAAAGTTCCCCTGGATTTTAATGATTTAACCTGTAGGCTCCTTCAGAGATTTTATTGTGGATTGAGGGGGTTTTTTTGGTAACTCTTTTGACACAGATTTGCTTTCCTCTTGAACCTACAGTGGACTTCTAACCCTTTGCTTTTTCCATCACAGGATGAAGTCATGCATACAGTAGCTGAGTTATAAATTCAGCTTCACAAGCAGTGGTACTGTAGAATAAAATAAGACGGGCAAAGCATCTGTAAGAAACAAAACTTGTTTAGATGTAAGTAGCTTTGATCAGCAAATGTGGCAAGGGCATGAGGAAAATAAATTGGTTTGTCTTAAAATAGGACAGAGTTTAAAGTCATTCCCAGTGTGAAAGTATTCTCTTGCACAGCTGAAATATAAATAATTTAAGATCAATGTTAGATGTTGGCTGGTCTATTCTGAAAACAAGACTGCAGAAACTGTGCAAACCAACCAATAAGTTTGCTTTGCTGTATGCCTCAAGACAGAGAAATTGAAAGAACTTGTAAAATAGGCATGAGTTGATGGAGAAATTAAACTATAAAATGACAGGAAGACAGGAGATGTAATGACCAGCATAGGCTGGTTCAACTGGTTGAATTAAAATTATTACATATGCAGCCTCAGGAAATAAAAGCTCCCATTCCATTCAACACAGTTTATAAAGTTTTGCTCCAGTAATGAAAAATGGAAATTAGCCTCTCTAATGAATTATAGCAATTATCTCTCTGCTGGGGCAAGACTACTCTGAATCCACTTGGAATCCCCCTAAGAAAAGAAACACTGTGTGCTGTTATTCACCACACACCTCGAGAAATTCAACATTTTCTTGTTATTGTTTTTCTGAAGCCTTGGGCAGCCTCAGCTGCCAGATCATGGTGCTTCCGGATTTCACACTGTGGGTAGCCTTCACTTACTGGAGTATGTTTGCACAGGGACCTCTCTGTGTATGAACATCAGGCTGACACAGAATTAGGTTGATTTCTTACACTGCTATGTGACAGTAACTTTTTCATGGATTGTGAATCCGGTTAAAATAAAATCCAAGTTGTTTCTCATTTAGGGACACTTAGCTTGTGTAAGTGTAAAATTGTGCAAATCATATTTTAAATAAAAGCATTTCTTTTCTGTGCCACCTGTCATGGAAGAAAAGCAATGCTGGTATTTCTGTGTTAGCAGGACTTTATCTAGGCTTCCTGATTGGCATAAGTGATGTACTAAAAGTACTATGATTAAATCCAACTGTACTTCATTTTACCACACATGTACATTTTCACACACACAAAACATTTACATTCAAACTGGCTCAAATACATTTTTGTTCAAAACTGCTGTGTAAAAAGTGGGGAATTTTCCCAGGTAATTACACTTGAATTGAGCAAATAGTGAACTATTATAGGTAAATAACATTTATTGCAAGCTAGAAAGTGTGCTATCTCTTGGCCATTTTTTCCAAAGAAAGAGCATATTCAGTGTGTCCCCTCCTATAGAATGAAGCTGATGTCTACTTATATCAATAAAAACTGAAATATTTTTTTCTGTGAGGCCACTATTGAGATATTTATACAAGCTGTTCATGGGCAATGCATCAGAGCTAGTCTGGAGTATTATTTTTAGGAAAGATATTAGGTTAAATCCAAGGCATTGGGAGCATCTGGAGAGTCTTTATCTGAATGTTTTCATGTGATAAAAGCATAGATATATTTGTATCATATAAGAACAACATATGTTCATATAGCTGAGTTTTTCAGACTTGCAGACTGAAAACTTTACAGTCTAAACAGAGTTTTGAGCACCCAGAAATTTTTTAACATCCCATGCCTGAACCTCTATTCAACTGAGAACAAGCTCTGCAATTAACTGTTTAAAATGGACAGAGTCTGTTTTCTCTCTTTCTTTTGATGGCAACAGATTCTTTGCATCATGAACAGCCCCAGCTATAAATCTCACTTAAGACCAAAGCTGTGCATCATCTCATTGTCAGTGTTCCGCCACAACACGCGGCGTTCGCAGGCTCCGCGCTTGAGTCTCAGAGTCCACAGTCATTCATAAAAACTGCATCAGGAGCTTTTAACTCGACACACCAGGATGACCCTAGGTTCAGGAGGAAAGCAGGTGTCCTCCTTCAGGGGGAGAGCTCCCAAATGGTGGCTGGGGGAGCCTGTGGCCACCAGCTAACCAAGAGGCTTACAAATGCTGGGGAGCAAAACAAACCAAGCAGGAGAGTCGTGTGCCTCAGGAGTTTGCACAGCACTTTGTACTGTAAAACAGGGAGAGCTGGGAAGAATGAGACTGGCTAACTTCCAGTACACTTCTATGATATTTTATTGAAATGAAAATAGACCTGAACAGTGTAGGAGAGGGGAAGAAGCCTGAGGTTTCATCTGAGGAAAGCAGAGTCTTTCTGTGACAAGATTTCATCCTGTGGCTACTGTTTTATCTCTGTGGGTCCACTTGTTATTACTGTCCATGAGTAGCCTATTGGCAAGTTGCCACCTCTTTCAGGTCTTTTTTTTTTTCTCCTCTCCCTATGCAAAATCTTTATTGGTTCCTGATTTCTCAGGAGATATCACTGCTCTTTTCCCTCCCATTTTGAACCTTACCAGTAAAAATGTGTTACAGGTCAGCTCTGTGCTCTGCAGTAACACAGCCTAAAAAGTCAGAAGCCAGCTCTGGGTGAGCTGGTGTAACCCTGGCACTCACCATGTCACAGCATGGGAAGCTGCCAGCTCATGTCCCAGAAGAAATAAAGATACTTAGCATCATTCTGCAGCTCTTGACCTGCCTCTCCACAGGACTAATTTGTTCAATTGACATCGCTGCCATCCAGCCACCAGGTCTATAACGAGCCTGGTTGGGGTGATCTCAAGGATCTCTGACTGCCATGATGTAGCTGTGCTCCTTGCCCATCCTCTTTCCCATTCGTTCCTCTCCAAATAAGACAGGGCTTTCTGTGTCAATTTTTTTTATCATGTATAGCTTTTGTGTCTCCTAGAGGAACATACTTCATGCTGTTGCTGTTTTCTGTTAAAGAGCACTGCTGTACCCAAGTATGTATTGTGCAGGGCCTGGTTTTGATGTGTCCAGCTTGATGTGTGAGTTGTAAATTAGCTTAGGTAACATGCCCATGGTGTGGACGTCACCAACAGGGTGGCTCTTTCGATTGCCTGAGCTGGAATCACAGAGTTCCTGAGGCAGGAATGGCCCAGAAGAAATCTAAAGAGCCAAGAACTTGGAACAATCATGGTGTTAAATTTCACCAAGCTTGATGGCCTCATGAAAGCTGTTTCTGAGCATGATGCCCAGCCTACAACAACTCCCAAACCATGCCAAAAAATTGGTCTGGAGATTGGCCCATGCCAAAACTGTTCCCGTCACTGATCTTACACTTTATCTGTACGGACAATCAATCTTCAGTGTCTCCAGGGATGTTCCTGGCACTCTTAACTTACTGAAGAAAAAACTCCCAGGCTAGGTCCCAGAATGTAGTTGTGGTAAAGAGTTTTACTTGATCCCTCATGACTCAGTGATTCTTTCTCTGTCCTGTATTTCTTTTCCTTTAAAAAAAGAAAAAAAAAAAAAAAAGTAAAAAATATCCAGCAAAACAACCATCTGTGGATGGAGGCAGTGTCCAGAGATCTTAGTCCACAGATGTAGTGAAATGCAAGAGTGCAGAAATGAATTCTCTAGTGTGGATAGTTTGGGATTCACTAGGAAATAAAATTGCCAATTGACAAAAATGCATATATCTGGTGTTTTTGAAAAATCAGGTTTAGCTCAGTTTTACAAAAGGACTGAAGAGCATGCAGTAGGTCATCAGATAATGAGTGAGAAAAGTACATGTATGGTATGTTTGTGAAAGTACGGAAAAATTTTCTCCCAAGGTAAGGTAGATAACTAAGAGCTTTAACTGCTAAAGTAATAAATAAAATTAAATTATTTCTGAAAAGATAGCTCAATTACATAAATTAAAATAGCATTGACATGGAAGAGAAACTAAAATTACAATATTAAGCATATAAAATTAGCAACTCAAAAGCATTGACAGAGGCCAATTTGACATTAAAATATATACTAGAAATTACTGTTCAACTAGAAATTACCTCGGAAAAAGAAGTACAGCAACAGTTTGACACCATTCCTCTTAAGCATACAGCTGCTTAGATAGTCAGAATCGCTATATAGAAGTTACGGTTCAAGAGCAGTCTTGTAGAAAATGCAAAAATCTTGTACAGCTGTCTACAAAAAAAAAACAAAACCTGAGAACGATGCTGTGAAGGCAACAGTTTGCAGATGACAGCTCAGAATGTCTGTGTCTGCTCTTGTTTTTCACAAAGATCAGTTCTGTAATCTAGCTTAGTAATGCATCCCTGTTAAGTGACAACATACATCATCCTGCTTTAAAATCTTCCTTTACAAAACATGGAGAAAACATATATTAAAAACCTTGAGAATGGAGACAGATTTTTCAAGATGTATAAGCACTTCCTGTAATTTCAAAAAGTATCTGGACTGACTAGCTGGCTTACTGATCTCAGCAAATAGAGGGAATCACCATTTTTCCAAGCATCTGTGTTCTTCTATATAACCACGTGATCCTGTGGAACTCTGTGAAAACCAGTTATAGATCTTTTAGCACTCAGTGTTTATGTTGGTAAAATTCAATATGAGCTTTGCAGCACCAACTGGTCCCATAATATATATTTGATAGAATAGGACAGCCCGAGAGAGTGATCTAAATCACCTATGATTTTTTTTCCATTTAGATAAAACATATTTTGATAGAGCCAGATACAAGGTCATGTGTATGGGAACAATGGCTACCTGCCAGACCTAAAATATATGAGACTATCTTGCAAAGGATAGAACTGAGGAGATAGCAGGAAAAAGCAAGGTAGAAATTTCCAGCAGCTGTTGCAAGAAAGGTTAGCCATCACCCATGCAATCATGCGGTGCAACTGAGGATTTATGTCTTTGTCTGAATATGGATCTGATGGGTCTACTTGGATCACTGAGCAAAAAAAGGCTGGGTGTGATCAAGGGCTGGACCAAGGGTCACTCACACTGCTAACGTGGCCGATTCATTCCCCATCACAGTTTTGGCCCACACCAATAAATATCCTCCAAGACATGGACATAGCTTGAAGGATATCAGGAACCATTCCCCAAAGCCAGCAGATGGGGTATGAAGTCAAACTACCTTCGACCTCCCAATCCAGCATACTTCTCCAACTCCATCTTATCATCTGCTATCCCAGTATTACCCTCAGAATACTTTGCCCAGATACCTGGCACTCCTCAGTGTATGTAACATACAGGCCATGGGAAACCCTGCACCGAGTGCTGAGTAAAACAGATACAGGGAGTTTCTGCCACTTGCATCATGGCCAAACTCTTGAGATCTTTTCTAGAAATAGTCATATTCTCCCTCTGTCATTTTCTAGCCTTTTCTAATCTCTAGAAAAATCCAGGGCAATGAGAGAAATTTCTTTTGCAAGAGGTTAAGACTGTGCTCTGTTTGTAACATCAACAAATAAAGGGCTGTTAATTCAGAAAAGAATATTTCTTCCAGCAGAATGGATAAAATTTGGAATAAATCTTGATAAAAGGTTCACTGCTAATATATTAGCACAGCAAATCCCAAAACAATGTGTAATGAATTCTTGGCATAACATTCAGCTTAGTAAGTAGTGAGGCTGTGGTTATATTCCATGCTTATTCCATTTTTCAAGTGAATTCCATATTTCACTCTAAATAGAGTACACTACAATAATCTAGTCTTGAGTTGACAAAGGTACATGGCAAGTTTTATTGAGGTGGAGAGGTTGTGTTTGCCTTTACAGGCAAAGATGGTTATATTATTTGGGGCTGTAATTGCAAGCTAGGCATGCAGGAGATTCTTAAGGTCACACCAGAATGGCCACCTGCCACCTCCCAGAGCACAATCACACTCGTTCAGTTTTGATGCTGATCTAATATTTGATGAGCATCTCACCTGAACTTTGCAGTTCACCCAAGTTGTCTCAGGTGATGTGTAACACATCTGCAGGCAGCTAATCATCTTCGGCAGCCTTGCTCATGGGGGTACTCAGTTAGTTAGCTCATTGCACCAGCTGGAGCCAACGGGACAGGTGTGGAAAGTTTCATCAGCATGCTGTGTGCAGGCACAAACTCCCCCAGTCCCGTTTCGAGCTAGCTCAGTTGTTTCTTTATTGTGCCTGTAATGCAATTCATTCAGAGCAGGAAATAATCCCCAAGTTAGAAATAAAGTGCTTGACTTTCATGTTTCAAGGGAGGGCTGCTAATTAGCCAAAAATCTCACACCATTTTATTTATATAGAAAGCAAATTTGATTTTTAAACCACTGAGAAGCAATAACCACAGAACGTTATGATGTCACTATTAAAGAGATGTTTTTTCAGGCTTTATTTATGACCTAATTTTATACAAAGCACCTGCAGTGTTGTGGGCATATAGGAATACCAACTAAGTGCAGGGAAATCAGAGGCCATTTGAAAAAGTCATTTGCTCAGTGATCCCCATAGGCTGATTCCAGTAGAGGATTCAGGTACTTGTAAATTATGTCACAGAAACACCAAACTTTCAAGCGGCTGGATCCCAGTGATGACTCAAGGGAAAAAAAAAAAATGGACGTAAAGCCAAAGAAATTTAGAAGTATGAATTAAAATATGTGTGCTGAGTAAGTGGTGGAAGTGCATTGACAGGTGACCTGATCTGGCCAAAGGGCTATTCTGGACCACAGAACATCATGTTCAGTATGTAAGCTGGGGGGAGTTGTCTGGAAGGGGCTGATCACTGCTTGGGGATGAGGTGGGCATAGGTCAGTGGGTTGTGCACAATGGCACTGTACATCACTCGTTTCTCTTGGATTTTATTTCTCTCTTTCCTTTTCCTTTTCATCATCAACATCATTATTATTATTATTATTATTACTATTCACATATTAAATTGTTCTTATATTAAATCATGGGCTTTACCTTTTTCCAGTTTTCTCTCCCATCCCACCAGGAGGAGGGCAGAGGGGAAGTGAGCGAGCAGCTGCGTGGTACTTGGTTGCCAGCTGGGATTAAATCATAGCAGTAGCCAAATTGCCTTCTGAGGGGAGAAATATACATTGCAGTCCACTGTTTCTGCTTGGAAAAAAAGTGCCACCTTGCCATAGGAACTACACACCTCAGTATATGATACATACTAGCAATGGCTATAAATATATTAGAAATAGTCAAACACTGCCTTGAAGAGTGGGGTACATACCTGCTGTGCCCACATTTCTAGCTGGCTAGGTTCAGGGGGCTCCACCTTCCACAGTGTGGATTTTAGGGTAGCCTTTGAGACACACCTGGCTTTGCTGAGCTCTGTACTCCAACTAGTCCATCTCTCACTCACCTTCTGAAGTGCAACACTTTGTAATGCTACACTAGAAACAGAGCAGTTCTCATCCAGATGGCTGTAAAAGCTCTTCTGGGGTGACTATGCCTCTTTTCAACCAGGTCTTGAATTATTTCTTATTTTAGAAAAAGAGGAGAGCAATTCTTTACATGGGCAGATTTTGATAAGACAAGGAGGAAAGAGTTTTAAATTAAAAGAGGAGAAATTTAGATTGGATGTTAAGAAGAAATTCTTCTCTGTGAGGGTGATGAAACACTGGAAGAGGTTGCCCAGAGAAGCTGTGGAGGTCCCATGCCTGGAAGTGTCCAAGGTCAGGGTGGATGGGACTTTGGGCAACCTGGTCTAGTGGAATGTGTCCCTGCCAATGGCAGTAGTTTGGAACAAGATGATCTTTAACGTCTCTTTCAACCCAAACCACTCTGTGATTCTATGATTCTATTATTTTTGGATAGCTGTACTAAGTAATAAAAGAGATTTTAGTATCTCAATGAAGATTACTCTCCCTCACAGCCTAACTCCAGGCCCAGGACCCACTTTCCATTCAGCCATTAGCAGCAGAAGGGATGTAAATGCAAAACATACAGCTCTGCAGGGTGGTTGTACCATATCTCACAGCTTATTTTGGTTATCAGTAGCCTATATGTCACACAGACTCCATGGAGTCAGTTTTCCTCTGTGTAAAGTCTAAAACAGAGAACAGAGAACCTGTGGGAAGTGAGGTAAATTTCTCACAAGTACAGCATACTCAGAACCATGCAAAACCATCTCTTGATTTTTTTAAGGGCTTACTGTTGAAACCATTTTGGTCATTTGGAGCCTAAAAGGTAAACACTGTCTCCAGACACTTCTTTTCTGGAAAGGCTTAAAATCCTTTGTCCCAGGAGGGAGAACAAGTCAGCCCCTCATCTCCACTCAGGGCAATGTTCAAAAGTTTTATTTATATATACATCAGCTTAAATCTTGGCTTCAAGTGGTATGACCCAGCTGCAAAAGCTGCCAACTCCCAGATGTTTTTTGTCTCTGGCTGTATACTTATCTCTCAGAAGACTACCCTGGGTCAGGGGATGGCAGTGATTATCCATATTTCTTTCCTACATCCAAAGCAATAATTTTAAAGCTGCACAGTCTTTCTCACAAGCCCTTGTCTGGGTCTTGTCTAGGTCATATATTACTACTCCCTATGAAAACTGCAGAGTCTTGCTAGATTGACTATAAAATATCCTCAGGTTTCTGCAGGTTTTTGATTTGTTGCATAGTACTAGATGAAAATCGTTTCAGCTAAATATGAACGAAGACTCGAGGTTTATATAGCAGCCTTGCAAGAAGAGAAGGTCATCATAACTCTGTCTTCTGAAAAGAAAATGAGGGCTAAAGGAGTGTAATTAAGAAATTTTTCTGCAAGTAGAAAGTAAGCTCTGTATTCATACGGTTTGAGGTAGTGATGGCAACCACTGACACTTATCACACATTTGCTGTTGGTGGGTATTTGGGGTGGTCCCAGCAGTAATTTTTAAATTTTTAAAAATAAATTTGACACCAGCTGACTCTTAAAGCACATTATTAGTGCTTTAAGAGAAGTGGAATGGACTGCAAATCTTTATCATTGTAAACCTGAGAGAGGCTCTGTGATCTTCATTTTGAGGATTTGTCATCAGAACCAAGCCCAATGCTTAATGTTGTGAAAAACACCAAGCAATGTGTGAAGATCTATCATGCCAGTAACATACACAGGTAACTAGGGCAAAGTTACTCCTTCCCAGGTAGTCTGGCAGCATGTTTCAGGAGAGGCAGGAGGACTCCCATCCAGCTGCAGTCCAACCACCCCCAGAGTGGAGTGTTTTGGGAGGCTTCTGCCTGAGCTGCTCCTCAGGACCCATGGCATCAAGGCTTCTGCATGTACACATGGACTTCTCCTACCAGAGATATTTTTTTCCCAGTTCTTTACCCTCTTCTTGTTCTAACACTCTTCTTACACAGACAGACAATCTCAGATACATCATAGAAGAATAAATATTGCAGATTTGAGCTGGATTTATTTTTTATAGCTGCTGTCACCAGCTGTGTTTGCTGTACAATCTGCTGGCCACAACCACCACCCTGCTGAGCTACCTCTGCCCACCAACTCCCCCACAGGGCTTCAGTTCTTTTGGAATGGAATAATTTGCAGCAGGATTTCCATATAAGCTTTGCAACAAAAGAGAAATTTCCCTAGCCCCTCTTAACAAAAATTAAAAAGCAGCAAACTGTGAACCCTTCTATCAAGGACAGTCTCATGCTACTGATTAATGCAGGGTATGACAGATATTAAGGTGCATTTGTCCTGGCCTGACTGCCAATGTTTCTAAGTGCGTGGGCTGTGGCTCTCTTTCATCCCCTAAATACCTCAGCTGTCACTAAAGCACTAACACACCTTGTCTTGTCTAGTTAGAGGCCCACAGACATACTAACACTGCTCAGAGAACTCTCTCCAATCCCTGCAAGAAATGCTGCCCACTCATTCTCTTCCCTTTTCCAAGGCCTCCAAGAAGAAGCTTAAACAGAGAATAGAAAGTTGTCGACTTTCCATGTCTGTAAAGCACCTGGGTGGCAGAATTTTCCAGAAGACACTACTGACACACATGAAAATTATGTTATTCATATATGGAGTCAAAATGTAGAGGAGAAATTATTTTTTTAATTTCTTTTCAAGTTTGATTTCTAGTTACAAAAGACAAGATGATGATTATTATAGTATTATTATTGCCATATCAAAGAAGATTAAAGCATGGTATGACTCCAGCAGCACGTATAAACCCGGTACACTCCTTCCATACCGTATTTTGTATCATCACCATGGCTACATAGAGTCTTTAATGATTATTCAGCTTTTTGGCACTGTAAATTTGTGTCCTGGACCTCCTTTTTTCTCAGAAACCCTTCAGAATTTTGTCAGAAAAAAATTGTCAAAACATTTCTGAGATACATTTTTCATTCCCTGTGTTTTCTCTCCATAGTAAGTATGCTTGCATCCAATTTCAGAAAGCAATATCAAGTAATATCTATTCCTGTAATTTTTGTATGGCCATTTTAGATTTCCCACATGGAGAGTGTGGTCTTTCCTCTAAAAGAATATAATGGAACTATATCCTTCTCATCTGGTCCTGTTATCAATCCTATTCAATATTCTTCTCCACAGAAACAAAGAGAGGAGTCTATTTTACATATCAGATGCTAAGTACTTTGATTAACTGTTTGAGATTATGACAAAGCACTAAGTAATTCTTCTGTTAGGTTAGGAAGTTTAGTTTGGAGCTCTTGTCCTCAGAGGTACACATTTTCAGATAGATATAAATGGTTTTGGTATTATTTGTGTAAACATCTACACTTGTGTCAGCTGGTGCTTGTGGCCCACCTGTATTTCTTAAGACTTGGAATTGCTTTAGTGTCTAAAAGAGTCATTGTAAGGACCATTAGCAATCAACAAACAGATTCTTTCAAACTTTTCCCTCATGGTAAGTGAAAAGTGTGCAAAACTCTAAAAGGCATTGGAGCAGAGCTCAATCCTTGGACATTATGCATATATTAACCTCTACAAAGACTTTGATCAAAGCCTTAAATGTCATCAGCCCCCTTTCTGTTTCTTCCGGTCCATATAACATCACACACATCACAAGAATTGACCTTTATGGTTTGCAGGCATGCCCGAGGATATTTATATCATCCACACACAGCCCAGAAATACCAGTCTCTGTTCCTTACAAGATCTAAATAACTCACAGTGCATGGAAAGCAGAATTGCATACCCATACAATAACTTAGATTAGAAGGAACTCCTGGAGGTCATCTGGTTCATGCCTGCCACCTCCTCTTCACATCCTCATTTGGTTCAAAGCAGAGACAACTTCAAAGATGGATATATCTTCAAGTTAGATCAGGCTGCTCGGGGCCTTGCCTACATCAGGTCAATTAATGTGTTTCTACCAGGATAGAGAACCCAATTGGTTGGACATGTGAAAGAGCACAAATTCCCCACAGCAGCATTTCAATATCTAGCACAAGCAGCTTTCCCAACTCGTCCATCAAAAACAGCATAGTCACTGACAAAAGCAAAACCAAAAATCCAGCCCCTCAGTTTCATGCTGAAGCCAGTGCTTTGATATCAGTATAGGCTCTAAGAGCACTCTATCAATGATGCCCATGCTGCCTGCAGAGAACAGCAGCTGGAAATCTCCAAAAGCATTTGCTCCACAGGGCATCAATGGAAGCCCTGAATTTTGATTATTCTGTTCCTTTATTCAGAGGTGGGGCTGTCTACCCATGAACCCCTCAGTAGACAGCACAAGCAAGATGTGTCAGATTTTGTTCAGAGGGCATCAGAGACAGAATGCCTTTGTAATGAATCACCAGGTCAATTCATATCTGCATCCCCCGTGGTTTCCATACTGCTGAGGGCTCTGAGAAAAAGTAATGGAAGAAAACAGCTAGTTCCTCCATTGTGTAGCTCTAAACCATCTTGCCTACAAAGTGCCTGACCCTTCTGTGGGTACTGTGGGGTCCCAAAATGCATCTTCTCTGCTTCCAAATGCAAGGGAGCCAAATCCCATTCAAATTGTTTCATCTTAAAAGGAATAAGAAACCTGCTTCATTCACTGCTCTTTTTAGATGACTCTGCTGTCACTCTCCCCTGCCCAGCAGGCACTGCTGGGACACATCTCCCATGGGCAAGTGCATTTGCACCCCAGCGTGCTGAGCAAAATGCACACAGGTAACACATGTCAAAGACCTCCAATTACTGAACACATAAGTAACTTTCCTCTCAGTGCACCACATGGTTGAGTCCTAATTGAGCATCACATTCCTCCTGGATGCAAAAGCAAACCATTACGGACAAATGAGTCAAAAAGCCAAAATAAAAATCAGTCAGATAGCTCAAGCACGCCTGACAGAGCTATTTAAAGGATTCTGACCATTAGCTATCATTTCGATTATATCACTTTTCATGCTGACTTGAAAGGTGGCAGAGGAGCTATTTTCTCTGTCTCTTGCTTCTTCACAAAAGGAGACAAACATCAGGCACAAAATATTCAGAAAAAAATTTTAGCTGTCTTTGTTACCATTTCATCTTCACCTGACCCTGATTTTGTTGTCTGGGGTGGGGAGGGCTCATGTCTCAACAGCCAAATACTATTTTTAAGGCTTTCAAAGAATAGTCTGAATGTGAAAAAGGTATGTCAATACATATGGATGACTACACTGGTCTTTAATGCTTGATCCCCATATATATTTTGCTGGTGCAATAAAAAGACTTAAACCCAGGTATACATATACATATATATGTACATATACATACATACATATATATATGTATATGACATCTTTTCAATATTTATGGTTTATGGTTTTATTTACAGTTGCCAGCAAGATTGTGAACATCCTAGGTTTACTTCCTTTGCTGTTATCCAAAAAAAATGCTGTGTTTCAAACCAATGATAATCTGTGTAGTTCAAAGCCTAGTTTTATGAAAAGTTAGGGAATGCAATTTGAGGCTGGCTTTGTTTGAAATTAAGCCATTCCTCAGAGTATCTTGTTATCTATCTTCCTTCACATACACACCCACACAAAATTCCTCACAGTAATGTCTTTCATTATAATTAAAAGAAGGGCAAATACAAAGAATTAGTCTCTCACATGTCCAACCAAATGGGTTCTCTATCCAATTAGCAATCCATTCAATGACTGCTGTTTTCACTGCCATAGGAAAGAGGGGAGTTCCCATACAAGCCTCCAACTAATTGTAACTGCAAGGTAGTCAGGGGGCTGGAGCACATGGCATACAAGGAAAGGAGAGGAGCACTGTTCGGGCTGAAGAGGTGAAAGCAAAGATGGAATCTTATTGCTGCCTTCAACTACCTCATGAAAGGTTGCTATGAATATGGAGCCATATTCTCATTGTAGCTCCATGGCCAAAGAATGACAGGCAGTGGACACAAGCAGCAGTAAAGGAAAATTCAGTTAGATTTTAGGAATTTTGGTTCCTGTGCAGTGAAGGTGACTGAGTGTCAGAACAGACTGTTGAGAGAGTTTGTGGTACCTCCCTCTTTGGAGATATTCAAAACCTGATATAGGCAGGGCCCTGAGCAACCTGATCTAACTTGAAGATATATCCATCTTTGAAGTTGTCTCTGCTTTGAACCAAATGAGGATGTGAAGAGGAGGTGGCAGGCATGAACCAGATGACCTCCAGGAGTTCCTTCTAATCTAAGTTATTGTATGGGTATGCAATTCTGCTTTCCATGCACTGTGAGTTATTTAGATCTTGTAAGGAACAGAGACTGGTATTTCTGGGCTGTGTGTGGATGATATAAATATCCTCGGGCGTGCCTGCAAACAATAAAGGTCAATTCTTGTGATGTGTGTGATGTTATATGGACCGGAAGAAACAGAAAGGGGGCTGATGACATTTAAGGCTTTGATCAAAGTCTTTGTAGAGGTTAATATATGCATAATGTCCAAGTATTAAGCTCTGCTCCAATACCTTTTAGAGATTTTAAAAACAAATCACTTCCCTTATTTGACTCTTGGCTGAAACTCCTCTTTTACTAAGGTTGTGTTATCTCTCTCTCTCAATTTATATTCTTTCTTCTCTCTCAATTTATATTCTTTCTTCTCAAACAATGAGGTATTATACTCTTCATTTTCAAAAAATAAATGTTTATTCTTTTCGTAATTTATCTCATCAGTACTGCTCAATGAAAACGCCAGTGACACAACCTGAATGACAGTTTTGGGGCTATGTGTATCTATCTGTTCATTAGGACATGGCCCAGTGCCAATAGCAATCTCAGTGAATTTTGAATCAGATCTTGTAGAGCTAGATGCAAAAAGAGTGGACACACTGAGTGAGCCCAGAGCTGAATCCAAATCTTTGAGTCAGGCATTAGCATTAGTTATATCTGGGGACAGATTTGTGCCTCATTGTGAGATGTGACACAAGTTGCAGAACTTAAACCAACAGTCTGCAAGCTTGGTCTCAGAAACATATAAAACAATTCCATTTAGAATTTTTTCTGTAATGCTTTTCTAAGGAAGAAAAAATTACCCATGGGAAAGAAAACTTTAGCAGTGATTTGTTGCCTGAAAATATCTGGGAGCCACTAGCTAAAAATAGCCAGTCATTTCTTAGGGCAGGCTAATATTTTAGATCTTGACTTCCTTGACATATTTGGTGTTTTACCTGTAAGCATCAGGAAGCACCTCCACATATACCTGGATCATATATTTGTATATGTTCACCATAGCATCACCTTGAAACACGAGCAGAGGTTGTCTTCCAAAATGGACATCAAGCGTGACAAAGCTCATTATGACAGCACTCACAGGCACATGGAAAGTCTAGGTTTAATTCCTTTCCCTGGCTGATGAGACTGCAACCTCCCATCTTCCTGGAAAGGGGCTTATCCATCACCTGTCGTCCATCCTAATACAAGAACATCCTCCTTGATGAACTCTGTAGCGTGAAGGAAATGCATTGAAATGTCTTGGGATAAAGTGTGGGAGTGTGAATGAGCCTGGCTGTGAAGTTCAGTGATTAGAAATCTCCCATCCCTCCCAGTTAGTTAGAATTTAAGGTGACTTACCCTCCTTTCAGTTTCCAACTGTTCTTTGGTTGTTGGTCTCTGTGCCAACAGCTTGGTTTGCACTTGATGTAAGAACTGAGAGCTTGGGCACTTGCACAATCCTTGAAAGCAGATTCCACATACTTTACTATCACCTGTTTTACATGTAGTATGGACAAATACAGCACAGCAAGAGAGGCAAATCCAAGCTTCTTTTACTGTTTATCAGTGGAATGGCTATTGTTTCAGTGTTGCAATTAAAGGATATTAAAATTTGCCAATAAAGTTTCTTATTTGTTTGGGCTTGGAAGGCAGATGAAACACGTTACTAGATTGTGAATGCATCATCAGCGTCGTCTATTCTACTAGAACTAATGATAGGCAGAAAAGATACAAAAGTGTAGCATAAAAATGATACTGTCCGTTTTTGACAAATTGTAGCTATATGGTACCTGTCATTTTGAAATGCCTTCAGTTTCGAGGAACACTAAGATGAGGTCATTTAGATATTATTGACTCTCCCATTATGGCATCAGTCATAAGTATTTAAAGCATTTAACCCTCCATGAGGAGCTTTGAACTATAAATGGCATTCTGTAATAAGGACAGCCTGCTGTTTTATAGCAGTGACACCAGATGTGTGGTCCCTTTCATGGCTGCCTGTACTGCCACAGGAACTTCTGTGGTTCTCATGGTGCTTGGAACAGCACTTTCATTGAAGACAATGAAACTATACCCATATTAGGGTATAGCAAGCATCTTTTTATTTGCCTATATATTTGAACTCTTTCTAGCTAGATTGGACCATCTTTTCTGGAGTGATGTTAATGGAGTTTGGAGTCAGTGAGCAAACTAACAAGTTTGCTCTTGTTCAAGGTAAACAGGAGGTGCAGAATACATATTAATACAAGACACCACATTCCTTTACTAGAGCCCACAATTAGGCTAATAACACTATACTCAGCTTTTTCAGCAAATGGCCTTGTTTTTCAGCAGGCCTGAGCACTGGCTGTTGCAGTGATTTTGCAGGAAGCCTCTGCTCATTCATGCAAAGCATGCAAATGTGGACATAGCACATTAACTCAGACACCCTATTAAAACAAACCTGGGCATAATGTTCACAAATCAAACTGTACATAGAAAAAGAAACCTCGAGCCTAACATTAAGTTCAGTGAGGTCAATATAAAATCTTCTGTTCATTTTCTTAGGTTTGGGTGAGTGACAATGAAGATTCAGTAGGTGCTCAGAGCATGAAGTCACAGTTTTGAATATCTGGTGGTCTAAGTATGAACCCCAAAGCACAAACAAAAATGCTAAATACATTCCGTTCACAGATTTTTTTTTCCTACTATAAGCCTTTCCAATTTAAAATATACCAGCAATTAAGTTTTCATCCCAGTTTGCCTTAAATAAGCATGATTTTTTTACCATTTACAATTTCCAACTCTCTGTGAACTTCATAGTTCCAGCTTTCCTAATTTTGTCCATCTGTAGTCTGTACCCAGCCTGCAGACCATCTCTTCTGAGTTACTGGTGAAGAAGCACTTCCCAGATGCTGTTCATCAGTCTCAGACAAGCACAGGTATCAGATATTTGAGCATTTAGAATGCACCTAACTTTTTCACTGTCAGAGCTCAATGCATTTGCTTACATATGGTACCTATGCCATTTGAAATTATGTAGATCATGTGAGACACCTGCATGTGGCACAAGGTATGTGTCACAGCAGTGCTTCAGCGTGACAGCAGTCATGCACCCTTCTGAAACCACAGCTGACATCCAGGGGGCATCTCCAACACTAATGGCAACATTTGGGCAACTGGACCACATCCACCAAGTTAGGCAAAGGAGTTTCCATATGTATTGCAAATATCTACCTGGACTGCCTGTAAGGGTATATTGATGCCACTAAATAGAGAACAGGCTAGGATATGATCCTGGCATTTTGAGGCTATGCAGTGTAAACTGTGCCTTGTTCACACTGATGGGGACTCATATCTACAGAAGAAAACTGTCTGCACCCACAGATCACACCTCTTGGTCCTGGACCTCCTGTGGGTCACTCATTGTGTTGCTGTAGTCTTAGAAAATACTGATTGTGTGGGGGGGGAAGTGTGTGTGTGTGTGTGTGTGTCTGCAATTCAAACAATCTGAAATAATGTGAGAGCTGTGCGTGATCCATCCATGTGGCAGCACTGAACTGGGCACCTGTCATTGCACACTTGACCGTGGCAGGAAAGATGTATGGTTGTGCAAGAAAAGGCAAAGCCTGCCAGGAGAGCATTAGAGAGCTGTACAGAGCATAGGGTATCATAAATATGCAGTCTCACGTGCATTGCCTGCTGGGAGCCATCTCTGGAATGAACTCTCCACCAAGCCATGGCGGGACATTGCAATGGAGAAAGCATTTGGAGTGATTGAGCACAGTTCCAGGGAACAATTTAGCACCATGAGCCACCTGAGGTCCCATGCTTGTGCCATTTCCTATTTTTATGAAGTAATGTAGATCTATCTTCAGTGTCTACTGGTTAGTGTTATTGATACTAGGGTTAAAAATGTATGCTTATACAAACATACTTACATTTGTAACTTTTCAAATATAGGAGAAATATCACTTAAAGTGTGCTTGAAATTTTGGTATTATTTTATCCTGGGCTGTGTCCAGGTTCAATAGAAGGACTGGGGTGCGCAATTCTGCTCAGTCTTTCTGGAACTTAGCGTGCCAACTCCCTTAGCAGATCATATAAAGCACCACGTTCAACAGCACTCCTGCCTAAGATGTGTGAGATTGGTGTATTCATTGATGTAACCTACAACTCATGGAGAGTAGATGGTCTGTGGATAATGTGCATGCCCCTCAAAAACTAGAGTCAGTGAGAATTAAGCACTTAATACTGGCTAAAGTCTGTTCCTGGCTCCAATAAAGCTAATCTAAATGAGTATTATGATGCACTACTACTTTAATTTTCAGCAGCCTTCCTGTTGTGGGAGTGAGAGTGCTCTGGGGAAGCAAATCATCAGGACATTGATTTAATATCAGTTTTGATTTAAGTTTCTTGCAACACAGTGGGTTATGCTGACTCTCAGCCTGTGTGTATTGTTATTTGGATTCTGGATAAACAAAACAGTGTTCATTAGAAAGACATTAGTACTTTTGTTTTGACTTCTCAGGGCAGGAAGAAGGGGGAATATGCCTTACATTTGTTGTCATTTTTAAAATTTTAAACACTGAAAATCATAGGTAATTTATATGTGATGTATTTCCATATCAGCTCCAAATACACTTCATGAATATTACTGCTAGTAGAGGAGCCATGCTTTCATATGGCTTTGCTGCTCATAAACAAGTTTTCTTTTTACCAGTGAATACACAGATCATTTTGTGACTACTGTATTGCAAACTTCCCGCAAACCTGAGTATTTGTGCCTTTCACAGTATCGTTACTTTTCTATGTGAAGCATCTCATCCACACGTCTGCAGGATGTCAGTATGCATTGTGAGTATTTTGCTTGTTATGAGGAAATATCTCTCAGATTTTCTAGGATGCTTTAGTCCCCGAGTATGGGTTACTACTCTTTTTTTGAATAGTACTTTTTCTTTGCTGAGGTAAACACCTAGAAATCATCTGTCTGCTGAGAGAAAGTAGCTTAGCTTGTTGTCCCTAAGGACTACAGCCAGAGCTATCTGCTCCCAGTATTGTATTGGCAAAATTCTGTTTGTCATGAAAATAACATTGGTCTGAGCTGTAATGCCAGCTACCACTCATCATATTCAAGCAAGACGAACTCTTGGTGTTTGAAGTCAAATTAATGCAAGGAGGAATGATTTCAGCATGCTATGAATTTAGTCTGCACAAAATAATTTTGTTCTTCATTGTGTAGAATTACATGTATCCATTGAACATTCATCAAAAGGAATTTTTAGTTCTATTCCTAGAGTTATCAGGCACGTCTTTCTTTCTGTCATTGAATTTATTTACAGTTTGCCTGCTGGACTCACTTGAGCTGGCCCTGTGGATTATTTGCCCCGTCCCTAGTATTATAACATCTTGTTTCTCTTTTTGGTGAGAATACTCTGTGGATTTTTCATAAATCTGTGCTATCCTTATGGGAGGTTGTTCAGTCTGATTTTTTCTGGTTTTTTTTTTTTTTATGTTTTCTACTTAATAAATTCCTTTTCAATTTCAGAGAAAAATAAAGATCCTAGCACTGACACCTGACTGCTGTCTGATTCAGAAGGAAAAATTAAATCATCTACAAACTGTCCCAAGAATCTGAATCCAACCTAGGCAGCATCACTGGATCTAGCTTGTCAAGTATTTAAAAAATATGGAAGTATAGAGCTTTCATTTGGCTTTGTTTTGCAGTGAAGATGTTTCTCAAAGTAGCAACTGCGACCAACATAGTGTATGGGAAAAGCAGTTAACAGAAATATCACCAAGATTGCGCTGCTCTGAAATTCTTGTTCAACTACTTTTTCATTATTACAGCATGATCACTCAATGGACTGATATGAAAAGAGACAGAAAATTTATTTTGTGCACTAAGGTTTGTGTTGCTCCTGGAAGAGTTTAAAAGTAGGATTTTCAGTGCCTGTAGCTTCCAGCCATATTCAAGGGCACCTTGATTTAACAGTAAGCAGTGCCCCAGTGTATAGTCATAGGGTTATTTCTGTTCTTTGGGGAGAAAACCAGGCTGCAAATGCACACATCCTTCATGGCAGAATATCTGTCTAGAGAGAGGAAAGCAGATATATGTATAAGAGTAAAAATCCCAAATATAGCCTCTAATAGGTGTGATAATTATTTTCAGGGAAAAGTGATAAGATGCAGTTTAAATCCATGGGGCACATTGTTCCAATGAATGTGCACTGTATTTATTAGAGTACTCAAAGGATTTATAGCTGCTCCAAAGAAATACATCTGCTCTATGACTACAGGCAACTTTAGTTTCTAGGGAAAGTTTCTTGAAACTTTTTTTAATATGCTTTAACCTCTTGCATGCTGACTTGACATACCTAAAAGTGAGTTGCCTTACACAGCCTTCACAGGAAAAGGATAAACGACAGCATCCATCTGCTCTGGATGTTCAGACTGGGCTAAAACCTCTGGCTTGGCACCAGCTCCAGACTATCAAGATTCAAGTATACACCTCCCAAAACTTTCGTAGTTCCTGGTTTCTGGGAAAGGCAATCAGGGTATGAAGACTGGATGGAATTATAGTTTTTCCTGTAGTATCTGATTTAGAAGACTTTGGTATGCAGTAGTAGTTAAGTATAGGGGAGTATATGTCTATGTACACACATGGAATGATCTGCTGGTCCTGAAAAATGGGTATGCTTGGCAAAATAGCCCAACAAAAGCCCATGGCTACATTGCACAGCCCTACATGATTTGACCCAACAAATCTCCTGCCCTTTAGCTATGCTCACACTGGCAGGCTTACAGTGTGGGGTGCCAAGAAAGAGTGTCTTAAGCCATCTCCCATCTCTGCATGCCTGCAAGGATTCACTCATGTTTCCCCTCAGGTGTTCACAGATCAAAGCTGGAGCTATCACAACCCTGGGAGCTGGTTACCAAACCACAGCCTCCTGGTTACCCCAACCACTCAGGAGAGACAGAGTCAACTGAGACAGCAGAAGAATGAGATACTGTGCTGCACAAAGGAAGAAGGAAATGAGATAGAGATAAAATTGAAAAAGAAAAAGGAAAAAAATAGCCCATAAAATAAGAAGTAATGAATTTTTCATTATATTCCAATGCAAGTTATTACCACTGTGACAAAAAATCTTTGAACCTCATCACCTCTTCTCATAGCTGCTGAATAACTTATCCTCCTCATGCGTGCCCATTTGTGGCTCAAGATGTGAACCAGAGAGAATGAAACTGCTGGCTTGACATTTAGGGCAGGGTAGTCAACAACTGTTTGCTCTGCTGGCAAATGACCCATAGGTCAGGCCATTCTCAGAAATATCACAGATGGATGTTGCCATTCAGAGTGCTGACTCAGGGAGAGCAGGAATGCCAAATGAATGAGCAATCATCATGGTATTTTGTTTAGCATGGAAAACTCAATTAGAATTCTGTACTTCTCCTGCTTCTTGTTCTTCCTTGTGGCAATCTTTTTACACAACAGCAAGATGTTAACAGTGCAGAATAAAAGGCATGCTAATAAGTATAATTTTCCTTTTTTTTTCCCTGAACACCGCATTTGCTTCATGTTCTTTATTCTGTTGTACATAGCAATTAAATAAAGAAAAACTGGTGTTGGGCTGTTTCTTTCTGCAGGGATTTTAAATTTTTCAAGACACTCCTCTCTTAGCATTTGTACATTTGAGAGCAACAGTACATTTGCTCCCTTTCCTCCACAAACACCAGGTCCCCTCTAGAAAATGCAGTTCTTGTATGGAAAGATATAAGAGCAGTGAATAGCAGTGGAACAGTCTGTCTGAAACCCATTTTCATCTGTTTTTTTCCTTTTTTATCCCAAGTGTTATCTTATTCATTATAAAATATTCCTGTTACTCTTGTATTTTTTCCTTTTCTCTTTTTTTTTTTTTTCAAATTCCCTGTGTCTACTGTTATTGGCTTTGATGGACAGATGATATATGATAGCCTGAGACATGTTTGACAGAATATGACTTTGGCCTGCATAAATTACTGTCAGGGAATTTTCAAGGAAGTACTGAAATAAATTTGCAGTGACTCAAAAATGTGTTAGAAATTATAATATAATTCCCACCACTGAATGATTTGATGCTTAAAACAATTGAGTTTTTTCTTTAGGTGAATCCTCATAATTTTTCCTTATAGTTAAACTTTTCAAACTGCTCTGAGCTCCATGGAAGAAAATATTTTAGAAGGGAGATTTTTCCTCTCCCTTGCCAAAAATCATATTTCTTTTCTGTCAAGCTTGTGTCTCTACTCTCACAGGTAGTTCAGAGATGGCAAGGTTTGGTCTTTCCTCACATACTTGTATCAACTCCTACAGGGGATAACTAGGATCCTACACTGTTCCACTACCTTCCTGATCCTTTTCTACTCCAAGTCACCAAATCTCAGCTTTTCAAATGACATTCTTGAAATACTCCAATTAAGAGGATAAGAAATGAAAGACTTTGTGAAGCTCAGAATCCTTATGGGATCTTGAAAATATTCTTCAGGCAGTGGCCTATATTTTATGCATTCAGTATCAATGGTAGCTTTGACTCAGTGAGAGTAATCTCTTCTGTCTGCTGAAGAGCTCCTGACTGGAAAATAACTAAAATAGACAGAAAATATGAATGTTTCTATTATTATCTTTAGCTCCTTTATGACACTACCCTTTGTGAGGGTGTATATTTTTTTTTTCCATTTTGAGCTTTTTCTACACTGTGAAGAACTCAGGAGTTATTTTTATAGACAAAATTGCAAATTTTCTAGATTTTTCACTCCCAATCCTCTGAAACTGCTTTTCTTAAAATCTGAGGTCTTCATTCTTATGGAAAAACAAATCAAATTTTCCAGAGTTTTTTACTATTACCAAATCCCTTAAAACATTAATTTCAAAGCTTCTAGATTTTGGAGGCAAGTAAACTGCAGCACTCGTTACTTTTACAATGTCATTGTTTTTATGATAGACTCCTGACTGTGAGAACACAACCCGTGATCACCAAATGCCTGGTGTGGTTGAAAAGCAT
Organism: Promerops cafer; assembly: GCA_013398275.1. Classification (NCBI taxonomy): domain Eukaryota; kingdom Metazoa; phylum Chordata; class Aves; order Passeriformes; family Nectariniidae; genus Promerops; species Promerops cafer. The sequence continues at coordinate 1,228,188 of VZSE01010195.1, forward strand.
CAGCAGACAAAGGTGGGGTAGGCACTTTGAAAAAAAAGCCAAACAAATAACCAGTGCACAGCTGCCTCCATCGTGAGGGGGCTGGCACAGGAGCTGGGCTGCTTTTAAGCTCCTGTGTGCGAGGAGCAAGCATCGATCTTCTGTCCAACTGCTTGCTTCCATCAAGAGCAGTAACTGGCAGGAGGCTGCCTGCCAGCTAGAGGCAGCTCTGCAGCTCGGCTGTGCCTGTTTGTTCTCAGAGACAGCTCTGAAGAGCAGGCGGGATTGCCTGGGCTTCGAGGGAAGAAAGAGACAAGAATTTTTTACTGTTCTTTGTGAAGTGACTCGCTAGATATCCATGGCAAATTGATTGCTTTGAGTCCTGTAGCTTTCCTTTCGCCACCCACCCTGCCCTCACGGCCCGCAGCAGAAGCTGCAGAACAGATGCATTATTCCTATTTTCCATTTGTATTTGGAAATATCCCAGTGACAGCATCCTTGTCCCGGCAGAACCACGCAGCCTGTCCTCCCCCTACAGCCTCTGTGAAGCCGGGGGCTCTTGCATTAGCACTAAAGGGAAGGGGAAGGTGCAAGCACAGAAAGAAGGTCAGTACACGTGGAGAAAAAAGAAAAGGAAAAAAAAAAAAGACAAAATCAAGTTTATATACACAGCTTCTTCTTGACTCAGGTCTCTTCCCTTGGCAGCATCTAGAAAGTGGTGTGATCCCCTCAGCAGTGTGGTGACATAGAGTTCCCAGATGCCAGCAGCATGCTTGTCGTGGCGGGGACATGGATGGCAAGCTACAAAGCCTTCCCAAGAGCCACAACAAATACTTGAGCAGTAACACCAAGCCTAGTTGCATGCCGTGTTTACCTTCTTGATTTAAATATAGCTTGAATTGTGCTATATTATCACTACTCTTAGGCAGATGTGTTGGGAGAAGTGGGGAAACTTTTTACCTGATGCAGTATTCAAGAAGGAAAAATAGAATTTTCATTGTAGGAAGGTACTAGAGATGTAGGGGAATGCTTTGCTTATCTAGTGACTCTCTGATTTCAAGTAATTTGCTTGGTATATGATTATTTTTCATCTATATGGGGTATTCTTTTTTCTCTTCATTTTTCTATTTGGAATAAAAACTATTTGGGACAGAGAGCTCATTCAAATTCACACAGTATGCCTCAAGTGCTGGAAACTGTGCTCATTCTTATCCATCAGTGTTTGCTCTTTAAATTGTCCAGATTAGATTTCACAAATGGTTTTGCAGTGTATTGAATTTATGGCAGAGGTGAGCTGTGCACCTTGAATTCATACTGCTCACAAGTCACAGGGCTCAGACTGAGGACTCCAGATATACATATCTGCTTCAAAGAGAAGCAAAGAAGGGGTCCATTTCCTGATTCAGGATTAGATCGAACACCAATTTTGAAAGAATATCTAAATTCATGACTTTCCACCCAGCTGTGGCAGAAAACAGGGAATTGATTAGCCTCATAAGATTTTTTGCTGCTTTAGGATAAAATCTTATGAGAACACCCCATTATGTTGATATACTTCAATCTGGACTTAAATTTTGCCCCTCTTTTAGAGTGATTCTTGAACACCAGCAGTAGCTGGACCCACATCCAACCTCTACATCTCCTGTCTGCATCTGCCTGGGTCCCTGGCAGCCCTGAGGAAGCTGTGTGAAGTTGTTCTGTGAGGATCCAATAACTGGGGTACTTAACCCTATCGTGAAAGGACAAGAGAGTGCAGTTCCACCTCAGCTCCCCTGCTCAGTAGGAAGGCAATGAAAGCCACCTGTATATTGACATAGCAGATTGACACTACGAGGCTCTCTCTGACTCCAATTGTTTTCCTGATAAGCACTTTCCCTGCTGGGCCTGCCCGCCCTGCCAGAAATATCTTTTCACATAACTTTGTGTCTCTGAAAACATTACCTTTTTTATTCTCAATATTTTGTGATTTTCACTTAGATGTTTTAACAATTTATATTTCCATGTGATTTAACATCAATTTCTTAATAACTTTCTCATCTCTGAAATAACTCTGAAAATGAAATTGGGGCATCTGCCTTGGAGAGTCTGGAAAGAAAATTTGGCCAAAAAAAAATACAAAATGACACATCACTATAATGAGCATATGCAATGTCACAAAGCCTCTATGCTGACTTTTAATTTTTTTCCTGACTGTATATATTCAACACTTGTAAAAATGCAGATTTGTATGTATTTGGATTAAAATAATCCAGAAGGAAAATATCCAGGCCATTGAAACCAAGCTCCAGCTCCAGAAGAGAATGACTGGCAACCAGAAGTGTTAGGAGAGGAAAATCTAGCAGGCATTAATTTTGGATGTTGGAACAAGCAGGACTTTGCATGGTATGGCTGCAAGTTTGTGGTGTTCCCATAGAACATTAATAATGGGAACATTATTAATCTAGATTATGATGTGGAGAAGAGCACTCTTGCCTTACTCTCTGCAGCTTCTCTCCCTGGGGCTGAGTCTGTGGGACCTGGGGATCCCCTGGGATAAGAGGGCCTGAAAAGTTTGGCTTTGAATCATTGAGAGTCCACTGAGAACTTCAGTTTGGAAAGCAAAGGAGATATGTCAAGAAGTAACTACTAGAAGTGAAGTTAAATGTAAGGCTGCTTCAAGTATGAAGTACAATTATCCTTGCTCTGTTATGAAAGGACATATCCCTTGCTGCCCTTTGAAATTGCACACTTCTCATGGCTCTTGGGCTATTTTTCTGCTGTAACACATGCCGTTCCTTTTAAACCCTTGAGTTTTAAGTGAAGAAACAGCCACTTCACTACAGGTACCAGATGAACATTTCCAGGACAAATGAAAGTCTATGAAAGCTTGAAATACTCTATCAGTAATTGTTTACATTAGCTATTAACATTTTTACTTGGAGAGGTGAAGGACTGTTCAGAAAGAGTCAGTGCTTAACGGCTTAGCCTTGCCACAGAAAAGACTCTGGCATTTTATCTTTAAGATTCCAACATATTTCTGTTGCTACTTTAATACTTATCTGCAATAAAAAGCTGATTCCTCCGAGTGCTTTGGATTTGCTTCAATCAGATTTATAGAGCAGCATTTTAGCACTGCTCCTAGGTATTGCAGGGAAGGGGAAAACTGCTTCAGGTCCTACAGATTTCCATTTCAGGGTACTGATGTTTCCATTACCTTCTATCTTCCAAAAGCAATGCTTTTATTCTCTGGTCAAAGTCTAGAGTTTAAATGGACACATTTATGGAAAGGAGGACACATCTGTGGAAAGGACATTTAGGCCACGTTGCACCACCATTGGACAGACTTCTGCCCTTCGTCTCTCCCCAGTCAAAATGAATGTGAAATGTGGGAGGAGTTTTGTGTCAGGTTCTACCTGCCTGTAAGCGAAAATATCAGTGCTTTTATTAAAAAAGAAAGGTCAATTTGATGAGACAACCTTGAGCTCTCTGCAGGGCTGTGGAGACTGCTGAAGGTAGGATGTCCAGGTGAGGGTTAAGACACAGAAAGGTAGGAATGCCAAAGGCACATGCCTGCTTTACTTGTACTCTTTTGGAGCACAAGGGTGTCAGCTCTGAGCAGTGACTGTCTAGCCCCTACACAAGCAAAGGCACCTGCCCCTGGAGCCAGTGAACATGCAGCATGGCACCAGCATTTCTGGGCCACAGATGTCAAGGAGCCTTCTGTGAGATATCATGTCAGCCCTCATGCAGACCCACAAATTGTTTTCCTGAAAAACATGCAGTAGGCAACCTGGATTGTTTTTAAATGCCTATTTCGGGTCAAAGCTCAATGAAACACAATTCAGCTAGGTCACCCAAGACACCACCCTGGGCAGTCACATATAAACCACAAATTACAAGAGACTTGCCCAGATCGCTGCAGGTGTCTCAAATGGCACTAGAAATTTAAGTGAGCTTGAGTGAGTTGAATGTTGGGTTTCTGGGGACTGTGATGTTAATGTAGATACATAAGTGTAGGAGTATTTGTGTGGAAGCTGAACGCAGTTTAACTCTCTGAACTTATATTTGTGTTATTCTGAGAATTCAGTAAGGTTAATAGCCATTCTTTGCTGTTATTAAAGCCTTAACTTTTTTCTTGTCAAAAAGGTGATAGCTCTCAGAGACAATGACAGGAAAAAATCCTTTTATTTTACTTTAAAATACTCTGACGAGAAAAGTCTTGCTTTTTAAAGTCATCTGGCTCATTTGTTTTATTTCACAAATTACCCAGGCACTCATTTGTGCTTTATAACTGGGATTCTGCATTAGTTCTTGATTAGAAGAGCTGTCATCTGCTTTTCTGTAGATTCAGAAATGTGAATCATGAGCAGGCAGTTATTGGTAAAGCTCCGGACAATTTCAAGCTACAAAGAAAAAAAAGAAAAAAAGAAAAGGGTGGAAAACCAAAAAGCATTTGTTGAGCAAGAAGACCTGGGTGAAATTCTCAGAACTTCTCTGCCCTGAGAAAGTATCAATAACCACAAAATTTCACGGCCCCCTTTTTAGAACCGCAGCCTTAATGTTTTGTAGGGAAAATAAAGCTTTGGTTAACCTTGGCACTGGCAGACCTCATTAAAATAACAGCCTGTCACTTTTGAGTTTAAAATAACAGGGTTGTCAGTTTTATATTCAGCGGAAAAATCTACGGTCTTATTCTCTGGGAAACACAGCGGGTGTGCTGAGGGGGGCCGGCAGCAGCGTCAAGACTGAGCAACACTGCCATCTCGAGGGCCCCCCAAACCCAGGGTGCTCCCCAGCAGCTGGGGCAAGGCGATGCTCAAATCCTGCTGAGTCCATGCGGCACACGCCTCACTTCTTAAAAAGCTGAAAATAAATCCATCGTCAAGTGCGTGGTGGTTTGGCAACTGCTTGGCATTTAAATTTCTTTTGTGAGAAAGTATGGAAATGTATAATGTATGAAAAGAAAAATTTCCATATAGAGCAAATAAAGTTTTGCCTCGTTTGTTTTATAATCGGAGCAAGTCACCCTCACTGAGGTACCTAGTGTGCATTGAAATTTTGGGCACCTAATGAGCCATTCTAAACAAAAATGTGTGCCTAAGCTCCCTACATCTAATCAGTGGAGCAATGAAGGTGCCTTTAAAAAAACCTCTGAGAGAGATCCTCTTTGACTAAATAGCTGGATGAGATAGAGGGAGCCCAGTTCAGTTGCTTACACATAAATGCCTAGTGCCTCCGAGATATCTATATGAACATGAGAGAAGTAACAAAGGACACACAGGAGACACATCTTTCTCAGAGGACAGCCCCTAAAACTTAGTTAACTGCTTTTCATTAAGCCCATTTTACAAGGAAAACTGTGTGTCAATTAAAATACCCAGCTGTCCTATACTAAGCTGCTTGTGACATATGATTCTTGCCCTGGATCACGTGTGTGTGACACACACATGTAGCAGACATATAAACATAACAACTTAGTTAGGACAGTATATAATATGTGCTTGCTAACCTAGTCCATTTAAATAAATTGTTGGCTGTTAGTCTTAGAATGCTTTCAGGTTAAATCCCTAACGGACATAAATCGATGTATGGAAGTCTGGCAGAGTTTTCTGCTGGGACGGCAGAACACAAATCAGATGGTGGTGAACTGTTTGTTCTTCCTGCCTGGCCATGCCCATGATGAAGGGCATGCCTCTCACAATTCCACATGCAGCTCAGGTGCTCAAGCACCATATCCACAAATCCATTATCCAGCTGCCCACCATTATACAAGGTCTACATTATGTTTAATAAAGACTGCAAGGGTGCTGGATGTCTTAGACACTTCTAGGGCAAAGCAAGCAGCAGGCAAACAAAAAACTTGTCTGGTTTTTCACTGGAAAATAATATGGCATGAAGAAGTGGCATTAGTTAAATGCTGCTTGTGAATGAAAGGGCAAAGGAGTCTGTGACTAAAGAAACTGCACAGACACGGACATGGCTCGTGATGGCTGCCTTCACTTCTGTTCTCTGAGACAAAATGTCAGACCTCTTTCCACTCACTGTCTGTAGCTGTTCTGTCAGTGTGACACACTGGCAGGATACCCTTTACATACATGGCCTGAAGTCCCTGAAATTACAGCAGCCCATCACAAGCAGACACTGGAAACATCTGCCAAGTGTCTTTGCTGCAGCATACAACCCACAGCACAACATCTGGGGTGGCAGACTGGTACCCCAGAGAAGCAACTTCCAGTGAACAACCAGAAACATTTGTACATTTTTCCAGTTCATAAAGGCTGAATTCTCAATGGACTTTGCATCAAGACTTCTCTGAGCATCCACAAGGAGGTGTTGACAGAAAGGCAAGCTGAATATTCTGCTCTCACTTCAAAAGGAAAATCTTTCCAAATTGCAGAATAAACAAGAAAAAATGCAATTCAAAAACACCAGGAAGAAGAAAGAGAGGTTAATGGGAAGCATTTCTTCCTAACATAAAGACTCCATACTGTTTGATATGATTTATTTCATTGAACCTACGTCAGGTTTGTGTGCATTTCACCATCTTTGAACATGACTTTAGCATCTTCTGATAGTCCTTGATCTTTGAAAGTAGGAATTATATGGGTTGGGATGATAAATCTGGAAGGAATATGAGACGGTCTTGACGGGGAAGGATTTGGCAGAGCAGGATGAAAAGGAAAAAAAAAGCGGAATTTACTTTTTAAAAATTATTTTAGGGACTCCACATTTAAAATTTGCTTTTTGTCCCCAGTTGCTTCTGAGCACACTTTATCACACTACCAAAGAAGCATTCTTCCATCAGAAATTGTGCCAAAGTGATTCCATTGGCAATTGCCTGCCTTCTTCACAAGCAAGGGTCTTTCTGCAATCTTTCATGCCTTATGAAACTGGTATTCAGCACACTTTTATTTTTACATGGTATATTCAAAACTTACTTTGAATTCTCATTTTATCCAAATGCCCTGAAATAAAGCAAGGAATGCTAGGGTCTGATTCCTACTAAAGTGACTGGCTTGCTTTTAGCTTGCTTCATGACTTTGGCATGCAAGGTGAGTGAAGACAGAAACATGGGTCAGCTTTATTTCCCTTGTAACTGAGCCCATGCTGGTAGGCTGGAACTGAGCTCATGGGTGCCCTTCCAAGTTCTGCTGAGGAATTGCATGACATACGTGACTCTTGGTTGCGTAAGAAGTCAGTGGCAGGAATACAAAATAAACTGTATTTCTCAATGTAGGGTGTGTAGCTATACCATTCCTGTAACTCTGGATTTGAGTTTCTTTTTGCAAATTAGGCAAATAGTTAACTTTTCTCACTTACACGATAATGCCTTTCTTCTGTTAGCAAATATAGATCAAGGCTATTTTAATATCCATTTTTTTAATGTCCCAAATAAATTAAAAATTTAACTCTTTGTGTGGTTCTTGCAGTATCTTTTTTTTCTTATGAGAAAGTATTGTGATTCAGAACAAGTTTCATGCCTTCAAAGTAGATTAAAAAAGGGTATTTCAATATAATATCAGGGCTCTGTCAGGAAGATAACTAGGGAAAATCAGGCTAGCTACAGCCAAAGATATCCAGCGGTCTTAATCCCTATAAATCTCTGTTAGAGCAAGTGGAAAGGAAATATGTAAAATATCAAAACTGCATATGTCTCATATTTAAATGTTTCCACAGAAGCCTAACCAAGCTTGAAAGTTAATCTTTATTTCAAAGAATAGGAAATACCAAGGAATCATTTACAAGGCCACAGGTCACTAGGGAATACAGTAGTCTGACTTCATAAATCACAAGCAAGCAATGTTAACTGAGTTCTTAGTGGGTTCTATCTCATTTTCAAGGGTCTGTACATGTTATATAGTTTTTAAATGCTGGTGGTGATCAAAACAATATACAGATGAACATGTGTAACCATGGGGACTAATAGGAGAATTTCTGTGGTCGTGTTTGACAAGATCCCAGAACTGAAGCCTCTGAAATCCACAGGCAAAAGTTTAACATGTCATGGCAGGCATTACATCTCCTAATTCTATTCTGCATTTAAAGTTACATTTAAAGTACTCCAAAGTCATTGCCTACCCAAACATTCATCTCACAGAAGAGTCCATCAGGCTACTCCCTAAAAGAGGAGGTGAATCAATAAGTGTTCAGAATTCCTTTAGCAAAGCCATCAGACACCACACTGCACTTCCATAAAGTTTCAGAATGCAGTTTGAGGAACCAGTTAGACAGATGTGCAAACTCCAGTGCCAAAAACTGGGGATTAACAAAGGTCTGATCAGACAGCAGGAAAGGGCAAGACTTCAGAGACTGAGTCCACAAAAGTTGTGTAAAGCTCCATGGTGAAATAATGCAATAGGGAGGTGTGAGGTGGGAGACAGCTGAGAAGGGAAATATCTGAAGGACATAAAAACATTTTAAAATGTACCTGAATCAAAGGCATCTCAAGAGGCTGTAAAAGGTAACCTTTCCCTGAGCTGTATTCATTTTTACTATTGCTGCCTTTTGTGAGTCATGCAAATATCTGCTTCCACCCAGGCTCTAAAATGGGAATAACACCTCAGGAGGATGCCTCTGAAATTTAAATAGTTGTCATTTACCAACGATCCTGAGTAAAGTAAGACCATCTTACTTTATCAGGTGTACTTCCTTAACAAAAATTTTTTATAAAAAACATCTGTTAGGAAATTTAATGATTTGTTATCTGATATAGAGTATGCAGACACCATTTAATATCTTCAGAAGAGTCTGGGGAATGGGAGTCCTCATTCTGATTTTCAGGGAGTATCTGGAGAGCATGTGCAGCGTGTGAGAATCTCTCTCCATTCTTTTGCTGGCTTCTATGAAAATGAAAGGCTTCTAACTCCAAATTATAGCCCTTAGAAGGGTCAGGGGAAAATCACTTTCCGATAGGTGTTGAATCACTTGTTGAAAACAGAAGCCTGCAAGTCCTAGAGCACCAGCTCTAATTTGAATATGGGCAAAATCTGAATGTAACTCTAAACATCTGAGTTTTGAACAGCTTTACATAACTTCCAGCAAGCAATGAAGTTCCTGCTCTGAAAGCTAATTACTCACCACCAATATCAATCAGATTACTTGTGTAAATAGTTATCCAGGCACAAGCAATAATAAGAAAATCTATCCTTTTGACTTTCATGTTCACCAAACTTACATTAATGGATCCTCCACCCTATAATCTTTCTTCCTTACACTTTCTATAGAATTTCTCTATTCTCACTGTGTCCTAGCAGGAATTTACACACCATGAACAATGGGCAGTTTAACTGAGTTGCTTGTGCTTAGCTGTCCCAGTAGAGACCTTGGGGTTTTTATCCTCAGCATGGGCAGAAAGGAAAGAAGAGAGATTATTGTCACCCCAAAACCCCTGGTCCTATGGACCAAAGACATCAGAAAGGGCAGGCATCCTGACACCATCTCCCCTTCTGCCAAAGCCTTGACCATAGCCTGTAAACTGGAATTTATTTTTTGGCTTGACAGGGCTGACCTATTGAGACTTTAAAGGCTTGCAAATGCCACTAGTATCTCATGTGAAAACAAAGCAACTGGGGCTGGGCAAGGGGTGTGGAGGAGATTTATAAGGTGTCTATCATGGCAAGAAACACTGTCAACAACCCATACAGAAAAATACTGTCCTACTTATTTCTTGTGGATGAAAATTCAAACAGTGCTTCTGAAATAACATCCTCAGCTGTTTCTATCTCCTGGCTTGTAAAGTGACATTCCACAGAGTTTAAACACGGCAGAGCAGCATAGGCCATTTGCAAGGAGAGCTATCATGTCCTGAGAAGAAGAGATAAAAGAGATAAATAGCCAAGTACAATATTGTACCTCCACAACCTAAAAGACAATCTCAAAACTGAATGGAGAAAAGGAGAGCTTTTATTTCTTGGTTTTTTAAAGAACAAAGCTTAGCGATTTCCTTTAAAAGCTATTCAACAAGCTCCCCTAAATCCTATTACAACATAATGTGAAATGCATCTGTTTCCATAAGAACAACAGTGGCAGCATTCATCCTTTGTAGTCTGTCCTTTGTTGTTTTTTTATCTATTCTTGTAGATTTGTCCAATCTAGTATACCATACGCAAAACAAGAATTGATAAAATTTTAGTGAGAGCATTTATTTATTAAGTTGATGCTGGAAATTCAGTTTGTTTCTGCTTGCTGCCTGAATCATGCCAAATTAAATAATTGTTCGAGGAATTTATAAGGTAAAGAAACTGTTTTGATACTGTCCCAACATTTCTTGCATGCAGATTCTGTATTGAGCTACAGATATTTAGCTACACATAATAGCAAAGACGAATATAGTCTCTGCATGACTTCTCACTGTAACTGAGATCCAAATGTACTGTAATGTATTCAGCCCATGTATCTTAAATCGGTTCAACATCAGCTCAGCACTGCACCATTTTTTTAGAACCTGCACATGTAGCTGTCTATATTATATTTTTCTAAGACATGACCAAGCTGGTGGGTTTATCTGATGTACACTATTTAACTGAATTCACATTCGGCAGACTGTGAGGCATATTAATTCTTAAAAAGGTGTATATTTAGGAAAGCTTAGACAAATGGAGACTAGGAAGCACAAGATGCAACATGCTTTTATTAATGTCTTGCCTGTGGGAAAAGGTGACTTTGATTGTTTGTATGTTCTGAACTCAAATGCTGGGTGTCTTTTTTTTTAAACACAAGGAAATTAAGTTTTAGCACCTCTAGCTTTTTTAACCTTCACCATCATCACCATCATTACAAATTTATACAATGTATTGTTTAACATTATAATTAGTGCGGCTGATGTTTTTAATCTGTTTTCCTTCTCATTGTCTCTTAATCAGGTAACAGACATTAAAGAAAAGCTAAAGCTCTCTAAAAAGTTCTGGTCAACATTGCCCTACACAATCTGCAAGGATGAGCGAGTGACAGCCGGTCCGTCAGTCGAGGAGGACTGCTGGAACGGCCACACCAAGGCGAGGTGAGGTGGACCCCTCTCCACCCCACCCAGTCCAAATCCCCATCTGGCCTGAAGCAACCATGAAACTGAGGGTATTTCACAAAACTGTTTGTGAGGGTGAAACAGAAATGGGGAGAACAAGTCACTGTCCACACGCAGCTTGTAGCCAAGATTACGTATTGTCAAAGTGCCATTAAAGCCAGAGTGTGAATCAGGGTAAATGTGCACAGAGGGTCAGCATGTGAGGGCAGAAAATGTGCATTGGTTCAGCTCCAGAAGGATAATTTATACTGAGGTTTCAAAGAGCTCTTTAGGTCCATTTAGCATCCCTGTGTTGGGACTGACAGCTTGTGAAGCAATTGCGCTCTCGGGATATCATACTGGGATGAAACAGAAATTGGAATTTCAACTCTACTTGCTATTGGCTGGCAAAGCTTAGGGCTATTTACTGGGGGGGGTGGGCAAAAAATGAAAAATCACCACCAGAGAATAAATGTAGCACTCCTACTTATCTTGTGTAGAAGATTTGACCTTATGTTACTTCTTCAGAGATAACTGTGATCATCTGCCCACGTTTGTGGTGAGTTTTCTGTGAGTTTTAATTTTGAAGTTTACTTGGCCCTGACTGCTGCAGAGCAGGAGCCAGCAGATGAGCAGGTGTCTCCAAAAGTCCCAGTGTGGATTCATCAGCTGACAGAGGAGAGGATCTGATTATCCCTGCTGAGAGGGGGAGGAATTGGCTCAGGGACCATGCCAGGGGCATGGTTTCAGGTGCGCAGCAGTATCCTGTGCTTTTGGGTAGACGTGAAGAGTGGAGAGGTTTGAGTGCCTGGTGACAGCTGAATCTCGAGAGAAGTGATGCTTTCTGCCACTCAGGGACTGAAATTTTTATTTTCCTTTTACCTGAAGATATATATGAAGACAGAATATAAAAGTGAGCCAAAAAGAAAAAACAACCAACCAATCAAGCAAACAAACAATAGAAAAAAATAAGTGAGACAAGCATGTAAAGTATAAAAATAGGGAAAATAAGACAACATAGGAAAAAAACTTAGAAACTTGTTCAGTGTCATTTTACATGGATGTATGGATGGACAGATGAATAAATAGATTGCACCCATCCCACCATCTCATCACCTGATCATTTTGATAAGGAGCACAGTTTACAGGGGGATGTTTCACACTGAAAGCACACCATTTTTTCCTAGCTTTACTGCATAACCTTCGAAGGAATTCATTTTACAGCCAAGAGGAGGGACCTGTTTAGGATAATGCTAGCCCCTTGAATCCACTTTTGGATGCATGTGAACAAATCTGTCTAAAACCATGGGCCACTGCTTAGTTGCTAAGTCCTAGATCCAGAGAAAGCCCCTGGGGATTCAGAGAAATACTAGGAGGAGCGTCTGGCTATTACAGGATTCATGATAAAGGAATGGTATGAAGAGAGAAAGAAAAATGTGCAGTTTCTCTTTCTGTATTTTATCCTTTCTTGTTATTGAGCTTTGAAAGAAATGAGCCCAGGCCAGGGCACTGCCAGTATTTAAGCAGAGTTTCAAGGCATCCCAGCTAAATGTCATGAGCCACATCAGCATGCATGCATCAGTAAGAGATATATGCTACTCTTTCTACAAAAGAGCAGTCAAATCCCTTAATATCTATCTATTCCTCCTGGTTTCCATGCTTAACTCTAGTGTGTGTACCACATCTGGCAAATACTTGGCAGCTGTCTTCTGCTCCTGCACTGAAGGGTTTGGCACAGCTTCCACATTTGTTGAGAGTTAAGGAGGTACATTTTATGCATACAGTTTTTCACCCTTCTTTTGCAGAATTTATCTTATGAGAAGCCTGGGTTTTTTCATTATGCCTTCTGAGATTAATGTTCTGGAGAGAGAAGAGCAGTCCTCTGTTAATAATCTCCTTGGTAATTGAACACAGATGTTTCACTGGATGCAGAGTGACAGCTTCAAAATATCACCTGAAGATATGATTTCAGCAGGTCCAGCCACTGCTCCTCTGCCCAGTTTCTGTTTAATAACCATTCACAAAAGAAATGTATAGTCATAGTCTTAGTAACAGAATTCAATAAATGCTTCAGGTGGAGGCAATAGTAATAAATCAGAGAAAGACCACAGAATGCCATGGCTATATAAGAAATAGTATTAAAAACAATATTGAAAATAACTAGCTCTAAATGCAAAATCACTTCTTGGTTGGTGGACAAAGACTTTTACTGCAGCATAAAAAAAAATATTTCCTTGATCAAACTGATTAGTACCTGATATTAAATACTAGCTCACAAGAACGAGCAAAGCAAAATATGGCCAGTATTCATATAGATAAATATAGATATAGACGATAGATATAGATATAGATATAGATATAGATATAGATATAGATATAGATATATTAGATATAGATATAGATATAGATAGATGTAGATCTGTGTTCACTGCATCAGCTGTCATAAGCACCCCTGTGCTATATGAGGAGCTACATGTTGAATTCCAGAGAATATGACAAAAGCCTGTGATAGAAAAAAAAAAAAAAAGGAGATTTAGCCACCTTCTGTTTTTCTAGACATTAATACTGTAAGTAAGAAGACAACATGGTGTGGGCTACCACTGGGAAAGGAAATTATTGCTGCGGTTTTCATCAAATCCTGTTTTGGAATAAAGAATTAGAAACTTTGAATTGCCAGATAGACATTATGCCTTATGTTTCACTTTACACATCACCTTTTGATGCTGCTTTTACAGGGGAAAAGAGTTACAAACCTGAGATCACAGAGAATGAGAGCTTGGCTTTCTCCTGAGAGAGGCATTACACCAAGGTCATTTGTGGTTATTACACTCCCTAAATATCACTTTGCTGCCATGATTAATTTACAGTGACACCAGGTCACCAAGTGAAGGTCGCCAATTCACAAGTAATCATGGGGTAACAGAGTCATCCATTTGGTGTTCTGGAAGGGTGCACTTAGCTCGTTGCTGATCCTGTACGAAGAATGGTTTTAATCTGGTCACATCACGTAGAAACCTAGTGCTGTGGAAATGGGAAAATATTTATTAGATGGATGAATCTCTTTTTTTGAAAAATCCATATTAAAGATAATAATAATAGCTACTTCAGACAAAGTGCCTTTTAGAGAGATGCCCAGCAGGATTTTTCCATCATATTTGTATTCACAAAAGAACATGAACATAATTTGATGTTTAAAGAATTAATATCTTCTGCCAGATGTGCAGGGAGAGATTTCTGAAAGCTATTTAGGATTAAAAAACAACATTAAGACCAAACTTTGAAAATTTACCTCCCTCTCTACATGCAATTAAATTCTTAACAACAGCTGATGGTATCTTCACTAATAGGCATTCTCCAGAAATTAAGAAGTTTTCCCAAGAATGATGGAAAATCAGGCTTTGGGACTTAAACCAAGTCCAAGGTATTAATCCTTGAATATATGACTTTTACTGAAGTAAGAGCAGCAACCAAATCTGGAACACTCTGATGTTCAGGAGAATAACCTTGAATTGCTCCAACCAACTCAGCCAGCTCATTCCAACCAAAGCATCTGAGAGATTGTGCTCATGCACTATCATCCTGGTGCTCATGCTCACCAGGGCTATGGACTTACTAATATGTCTTAGCTCTGATAAGCTGTAATCCATGGACTAGATGAGACCTGCATTCCTTTCTACAAGGAACCTATCACTCCTCCAAGCAGAAGAAGAAATAGAATGATATATGAGACAGAAAAATAAAGCAAACAGAAAAACATAGAGAACGATAAGGAATAAAAGGAAAAATGAACCCTGCAATTTTCAATATCTAGCTCAAAACTGCAAGGTATGTCACCAAAACAAACACAGGATAGATTCTCAGCTGTCCTGACATTCTCTTCTTCTCCTGCCACACATGTGGGAGTGTCTACTTCTGTGTCAGAGAGCTTTTAATTTCTGGTGAAATTCAGGTGGGAAGAAAGACTCACCAGACCAGTGTTTGCCCTGAGCAAGTTGCCCACTGCTGTCCAGCAAACCTTGCAGTGACCATGAGTTGAGTGTCCTTTAGCTGGAGGTAGGCACAGATAACTGTTTAGCACCACTAGTGAAAGCGGGACTAAACCACTTCTCAGTAAGTGTGAAAATTGCTTATTCTTAATTGATGGCTCTAGTTTATTTTTATATCTTCCAACAAACTGGCAGTGAGGCATTTTCTCCCTCTCCTTGTGTCTGCTCAAGCTTTTCTCCAAGATGGAGGGAAAAAAAACAAACTGAAAATATCCTGTGGGGATTACCTCCTGAGCAAACAGAATCAGATGAGGTGAACTAGTTAGCCAAACAAGCCAATTTTCCCCTGCACTTATCTTTCTGGACCAGATGTGACTCTCTAAACCCAACCCAGCCTGAGTAAGCCTGTGCTGTATTTTGTACTCTGTTGCCTACAATTCTGTACACCTGGAATAACTCCAGTACTGCCTAGGTGGCATGCCCCAGCTGTACTGTAAGCAGCTGCTGTGGCAGCAAAATATGGAGAATGTTGCCCTTTAAGACAGATTCTTTTTAAAAATCAGAAGATCAGAAGATTCCTTTTTTTCTTTTTTTTTAATTCTTAAGTTGTTACCAGACAATACAGAGAGGAAGCAAATTCTCTGAAGTAATCAAAAGAGACAGAAGACAATTTTTGATAGTNCTTTATATATATGACCTGAAAGATTCATCAATCATTTTTAGACTTGAAAAGGAAGCAGACACCTTGGAACATTAATGGGTTATTAAAAAAAAAAAGTGAGGGGGAAGAGAGAAGTGGTTTTAAATAGGCTTTGTGGTAGTTGGCTATGATGTGCCAAAAGACATCTTTGCTGTGAATGCTGAGACAAGCAAGAACTGTGGAAAGGCTAAGAGGAACAGAAAGCATTAATATTTTAGAAAACAACGTAAATTACACTAAAATCCTGACATAGCTGAGCAAGGAGCAAACACCAGAAAACAAACAGTATTGTTAGGCTTCTCTATACTCAGAGGGCTAAGAAAGCTTGCTTCTTTTTTGTTGTTCTTTGCTAGGAGGATGCAAAGAACAGACACTGATTCAGGTTGGCACTTCTCTTCATTTATAATGGGCATACAGTCCTTGTAATGGCCAGGCCTACAAAGACATCATTAAGGAAAGCAGAAGCAGCAGCAAAGCTTAAAATTCACAAGGGTGTCTCAACTTACGGAACTGCAGCAAAGGCAGCTGTGTTCAACAACTTTGCCCAGCCAGCAACAAATCTTCTGTCAAATCATGGTCCCAAGACATGGCTTCCTATTCGGTGTGACTTAACCCTACCCCACACACATCAAAATGCTTTTGTCAGAACATGTGTTGGGCTGCCTCTCCGAGGCTGCCACTCACAAAACACCTTGGGCTGCATGTTCCCACATCTGCATCAGTCCTTTAAAGAAAGGAAAACTATTCAAAGATATTTCATTCAATATAGACTCTCTGAGTTTCTCCCCCCCACAAAGAAGCAGGTGAACTAGTTCAGTACTGAGGGCAGAATCCAGCTACACATTCAAACACGTAAATTCGGGTCCTTAAATCCGGGGTGAGACAATAAGGAGTGTGTTGCCCATGCAGTTGTAGTGTCATTGGAAAGTCTCTGGGCCATCTGGGATGACTGTGACACAGGACACTGCCTCCCCTCTGGACCAAAGCCTGGGCTAAAACTGCTTGAGCATTTTTAAAAGCACCAATGTTAAGATGCCTGAAAAGACCCTCAATATCCTGTCAGTGTACTCAAAGAGGCAGTTTTCCACTGCTTGAACTCACTTACCTACTGCTATGTAAGATGGTCTAAGTAGTCATGACACCTTCATGGAACTGGGAAATTGGACCCTGGACCTACTGGATATTCAAACCCTACAGGAGTGGCAGCATGACACCGAACAGCCTACATCCTAGTGGCTAAAGGGGCATTCAAGACTCAATTCAGCTGCCTTAAGAAAGACACACACTATAACTTTAGATGCCCCAGATGCCCAAGACCTCCCTCTGAAGCCTGCAGATATGATCCAGAAAGCCTCACCTTTCAGAGCTCACCTTTCAGAGCTAGTGACAAGAAGAGGAGGAATCACTAAGAGCATTCAAATGGCACCAGCTGTCTATGTTTATGCAAGGAAATCCCAGCAGATGAAACATAATGAACTAGTCATTTGGCCAGAGGCACATGGGACTCTAACAGCTGTCCCTGCTCCACTGATGAATAAACTCCTGACTAGCTGTGACTGGGTCTGGTGGTGGCTAGATCTGGTGAGGGTGGGATTCTGCTTATGCGCAGACACTTGCATTTGAACATACAAGATTTGGTATGTGTGTAAACCTAAAGATTAATTTTCTGCCTTTCTAATTTTTTTTATGTCCTAAATGTCAAGGGAATTTAAGCATCCAACTAACTGTTAGGCAGTGTTAAGGCCATGGATTTCTTGTGACCTACAGCAAGTATGTGTCCCTTAGACACCTAAGTGAGGTACACTTGCCAGGAATGCTTTGGGGATCACCAGATACTGGGCAGATAAAGCAGGGTGTGTGACAATTTGAAAAAATCACTGAATGGGCTGCCCCATTTAAAGTTAGATAGTCCTGAGAAGGACATCAGATGCACACTAGTCACAGTGCAAAATACAAACCTTCATGAAATGCATACACCAGAGCACTCTCTAATTGCTTTAAGTCAATGCATTCTTCCTTTATTATTGATGGTAAGACAAAATGAAATCAGACAGGTATCAGTCAAAGAAAGCCTGTGAGCTGCCCTTCAGAGCTGTCCTTAGCTTCTCATGGACAGCTTGCAATAAAGAGCTGCTAACCCTTCATAAACAAGGAAAGCAATCCACATGAATATTTAGCAATTTCATATCACTTGTAGCTGCTAACAGCTATGGCCATCGTCATGGACAGGATACGGAGCAAGACAGTCATCCTCTTTGAGCCAATAGTTCAGTTCTTACCTTCTTGCTTTTTTTAATCAACTGCACCTTGAAATTGCTGGTTTGCTACTAGGCTGAGTAATTTATCTACAGCAGCCCTTTCATTTGTAGAGACATGTGACAGATGGAGATGCTGTTCCTTTGCAGTCCAGAGCATCCACGCCTGCCAAGGTCTCCATCCTACTGCCTCTAGGCAGCTCTGCAGAATTATTTCCTATTCTGTCTTTAGTGATTCATAACACCGTGGTCTGCAGTCTTCCATACTGGGGGAGGTAGCCCTGTGTTCTCACTGTAGTAAATCTGACCACAGGAGTCTGGATGGAATCCCCACAGCAATGTCATTTCTCATCATGGTACTAGTGAAACAACAGGACATGCAGCTTGAGGCTGGGTATTTTGGCAATCATTTTTGGTTCTTAGATGTTCACACACTCTCAGGATTATTCTCATGGAAGCCTTCAAAGGCCACTGCTGGCAAATGAGTCTCATCTTGTAAAGCGAGGCCCCATTAGGCTGAGACTAAGCCCTTCCTTGGTGCAGCAAAGCATCTGTTGTCTTGTGAACCTCCGGAAGCAATGCAGAGCTTATTTTCCCTTCACCATGACTTCAACAGAGGAAGACCTTTCATCTCCTACTTTCACATTCATTTTTCAGAGATATTTATTTTTCCAGACCAATATGAACAATGCTGTCATCGACGCCAGACTTCAGTGCTGGTAGAGAATTGGGCACACACAAGTGAGAGTGACGTGAAATACTCTCAAACTATACTTGGTGCCAGGCATCATGAAAGTTTGCCATTAGTAGGCCAGACTGTGCTATCATTACTTATTGTCTGTGCACATATGCACACAAGGAGTCCCACAAACATCAGTAGGACAGCCTGGTATGCAAACTAATTACAAAATAGATCATATCCTTATAAAGAATGTAAACAAAGGGTAGATCTGCCCCAAATCCCTTGCAGCCTAAATATGAGACAGAGATAGTAGGTAAAGACAGACAAGAGAGAAGAGGGAAGCTGTGATACACTGTTTTCTCAGGGTACCATGCCAGCACAGAGAAATAATGTCAATGCTTTTGCAGCCTGGCAGCTGTAAAATGCACAGATAATTTTTAACAGAAATTAGAAGCAGGAAAAAATGTAGCTTTGCAAATGCCTACGAGGAGAGCTTCCTGAGGACAAAGAGCAGCAGGGGACAAAGAGTGCATTTTTAACAAAGGGTAATGGAGATTTTTACTGTAGGATGATTGGAGGCATGGGCTGCTTTTTGTAGAGGAAAGATGTGCAAAAGCACACTTGCTGCCTGTGAGAGCAGTCACAGTAAGACTGCGTTACTCAAGGTCAGAGAAAGGAATGCTGCAGTACTCAAGAAATTATAAGGTAAGAGCCTGAATAAAAGATTCAGATTTGTAGAAGGATAGGAAATGCCATACCTTAAATATTATGCACAAAGTACACGAGACATGCAAGCATAGCCAGGTTTAAAGGAATAATGACCAAATCAAATAGAATACTGGAGTTTGGTAATATTATAATGCGCTTTATGGGCCTGGATGTCATGTAGGCTAGAGATGTTGTTCATGGTGGCCTAAAATAGAGATGCAAGGAAGAATTGGAGAAGAAAATTAAGTGCTCTTTTAAACTAGGAAAGCCATAATGCCTCAATATAGGCTTCTAAACTGTCTCAGAACAACAAAGATGCTATAGACAACAAAGGACGTCATACATTTTAAGCAGAAAGAAATAAAAACAGCAGAATGCACTGTTAGATGCTTAATTTAGTGTGTAGCCATTCATTTCAGCAGAGGACATGAATATGTGGTGACTTACTGCTGGCTTGCGAACCTTCTCCATAGTTGATACAGTCATTGCTCTTGCTGGGGAGTATATGGAGAGTTAGGAGTTTGACAAACTTAAATCCTTTCTGCTCCCCATGCAGCTGTGCTACTAAACAGATCCTTTGGAGTCAGTAAAATTAAAAACCATATTTTTAAAACAGTTTTCATGGATCTGTTTAAGAACTGCACATTGAATTTCTTAGCACATCGTTTATTGCACAGTGTTTTATTTCTGGAATTACTGCGTCTCAAACTAATCTTTTATTCTGCTGTATAGATACTTGCCTGAGATTATGAATGATGGCTTGACCAACCAGATCAACAATCCAGAAGTAGATGTGGACATCACAAGGCCAGACACCTTCATTCGACAACAAATCATGGCCTTACGTGTCATGACTAACAAACTGAAGAACGCGTACAACGGGAATGATGTCAACTTCCAGGATACAAGTAAGAAACCACTAACTGTCATCACATAACTAATTTTGGAACACATTTATAAGTTGGCTCTGTTGCAATGACTTTCTGTGGTCTTGCGCTCTGCGCTGCTGACAACATAAAAAGTCCTTTTCTGTTCCATGAAATTCCAGTTATATAATTGGTTTTTTTGCTTCTCTTCCTTATCTTCATGTTTAATGCATCCAGACACTGAAGGCTTTCCACAATGCCAGCAGTCTGATCCTTTTTCAGAAGAGCATTTAATCACCTAATTAAGTCACAGTGGGTTTCATTTGGAAGCTTTACTGAATGAAATTTAGCACCACCACCACTTCGTCATTCCCAATGTGTTCATCCCCACTGGGGTGCCGAGTGGAAGGGAGAAAAGGGGTGAAAGCTGTAACCTATAGCACTCACGCTGTTTCCCTCACTCCTTTGTGCCAGGTGACGAAACCAGCGGCTCAGGCAGCGGAAGCGGCTGCACAGATGACATCTGTCCCACCGAGTTTGATTTTGTCACCACCGAAGCACCGCCCGTTGACTCGGACAGGAGGGAGGTGGAGGCTTCGGCCACACAGCCTGGCTGGTCACTGCAGACATTGCTCATCATCTTCCTCAGCCTCGTCCTGCAGAGACAATGGAGATAATCCTGGATCTTGTCAGAGAAACTGTGTTTTAGCTACAGAAACAGCCAACTTTCTTCTTTTCTTATACTCTTGGACAATGGACCATGCCACAAACACTTGCAGTTTTCTACAAGACAGCAGTTATTGCAACCTGCTTCCCGGTTTAGTTTTCCCAAAGAGTACCAGGTGCCAGACTGAACTGCTTCCTGCTTTTTTCAGATATCTCTGAAGACAATATCCACTCTTGAGAGAATTCTTTCTCAATCCTTTATTACAGGAGACTTTCTGAGCTTCATTTCCTTTTATGCTGCAAAAGGGAAAAAGGATCTTAGAGTATGTGTTTTTCCCCAGTGAGAAAAAAGACGGGGGAAGAAACCAAGAAAGTTTTCTTTCTGAATCAAGCCTGACTCAAGGCTGCTGCATTTCAACAGAATATCAACAAAACAAAACAAAACAAAAAAAGACAAGAAAGGAACTAAAGAAATTCAACCATTCTTCACTGACAGCCAGGTTTCTTTTAGGAACTTCCGTAGGATGATTCAGGTCATCAGAATGATCACTGTTACAGGAAGGAAGGCTGGATTTTTTTTCCCCAACACTAAAAAAGTATGTCTCAGCAGTGAATATCTTGCACTCCATCTGCCAACCACATCAGATTGGTATGAAGGTAGAGAAGCTGAAAAATAAGTTTATCTTTTAGTATGGTAGTAGCTCCACTAGCTTCAGAATGTCATGTTACAGTTGCTTAGGATTTGAATCTTAATGCCCAGTAAAAATGAGTAGTAGCACGATTTCACCTAGTTTCTTTTAGGATTTATCCATGTTATAGAATTGTCACAGTTTTCCACTTAGCTCACCCCTGTGAGCTCACCAGCCATGATGGCAATGTTAAACAACGCTCTTGACCCCTCACGGGTTCAGACAGAAAATAATCTCTTGTGATGTAATCTTTTTCCTTTTGTTGCTGTTCTGACATCGATTAGAACTTTTTGCTACTATGTCCATTACCCTACCAAGACAGCAATTCTCTAATAGACTAACAGCAACCGGATCAATAGTGTGTTTCACACCTAGCTACATCTTTCACATCAGTTAATTTCAGTGTCACAAGGATTTCTTCTACAAAATTTCAGATCAAACAAATATATAGTACTGACATGGAGATTTCTTTCACTTTTTTAGTCTTAGTATGATCATCTATTTTTATATATATAAATATATATAAATCACAGATTTTAACTTCTTAATTACAAGCTCAGGGTTGACACTTCTTTATAAGAAAAAAAATGTTTGGTCAACCAACTCTTCTTTTTTTTGCTGCTCTGAAAAGTAACCCTTTAATGACTGGTGAGCATAAAAATCAAAGAAGAGAATTTTTTACATATCCAGTTGTCCATTTCCTAACAAGTTTGCAGGTTGGTGAAGAAAACCTCTCTCATATGTGTGTATTTGTGGGGGGGAGCATGTGAGTTTGTATGATAGGCCTAGAGAAGGACATGGATGTTAATTGTGGTGGTAATTGTACTTCAGATTCTTCAAGGATACATTGCTTTAATAATCACTGTCTAAATGGTTATGGTCGGGATAGAGTTTCCCTAATTTGCATTGGGTCAAAAAACCCAAGACGGAAGCTGTTGAAATCCTGGACAAATGTGTGTCAACAATTAGACATCAAAATCTTCCTTCTTCTATCAACCACAGACAAAGGATTTTTAGGGCAACTCTGCGTGGTGTTGAAATTATTTGCCAGAAATTTATTTCCTGATTCTTACTCTGACTCTGGAAATGGTGTACACAAATTGTAGTAACACTCTAAAGCCAGCCAACCACATTCCAATTTAACAGCAGAGCAGGTAGATCGTATCCATTGCAATCGCTTTTTCTTGTCAAATTATAATTTGCTATTGATTTAGGCATGAAATTAAAATAGAAAACACACAGCACGTTAGAATAAAGTATACTTAAGCACTTTTACCAAAAAGTATTTACAATCTATTTATATAGTATGTCTAATAACAAAAAGCATAAGTTTTGAGCCACTTGTATTCAATTCCTTTTCTTTCCCATTTGTTTACTTTGAAATATAATGATAGATAGCATCATAGAATCATAGAATCACAGAATGGTCTGGGTTGGAAGGGACAATAAAGATCATCTAGTTCCATCCCACCCTGCCATGGGCAGGGATGCTGTTCACCAGGTAAAGTTTCTCAGGGCCCCATCCAGCCTGGCCCTGACAGGTGGTCTGTTCTTCTGGGCCCAGATTAGTATGTCACTGTCTAAGTGTACAGATCACACAGGTTTTACATGGCCTTAGCAATGCTTTCCGCTTCTCCAAATGTTCCCCCTGGAGCAGATCTTCTGACTGAGCATTTACTGTCTCCAGGAAGTTTAAGCCAATTCTCATAGGCTTTTTCTTTTGCCCTGGTAAAATAGGTATTAAGCAGAAGGTCTTTTCATTTCATTTTTTTCCTGAACTTGCACATGCAGCTTTCTACAAGGAGAATCCTTTAAAAATCTCCCCTGATCCACCTCTTTCTACCCATCTCCACATCCTCTTTACATCCTCAGCAACTTTTTTTCAGAAGTTTGATTTTTATTTCTCTGGTTGTGTGTTTATTCGGTGGTAAATGATTCTATTTCCATCCGATTATTCTGGATCTGAAAGCTTATTGACAGGCAAAAATGTCCAAGCCCTCTGATGCAAGTCCTCTGTTGAACTTGCTCCACACTGCTAGTGAAGGAGCTGACAGACTCATCAGGTTTTTGTGTTAGCCTCGGCCCACATGTAGGTGGTCTGATGACTGTTTTCAGCTGGTGCAGCCAAGGTGTGTGTCCAGGGTGCTCTCATCTATTTGCAGTCCTCCACGGACTTTTGGACAAGGAGTAAGAGGGATCCCTAAGAACTAGGGGTTCACTGAAGGTGCTCATCACTGGATGAGTTTGCCCTGCTCTTTTTGAACGGGATCTTATAAACTGCCGCTCAAACAACACACCAGCTTAATCTTTGCCAGAATGTGATTCTTGAGAGAGTTCTGCCAGGAATTTGTGTCTTCCACATTATTATTTCTCCTCTTATTTTCCTACTATGCATGGTGATATTTTGTCAGGAGACAGAGATGCCTTTGTCTGAAGTACTGTGTATGCATTTCTTTAATAGTCCCTAAAGGTTGAATACACTCTTCATACATTGCATTTTTCTGAGATTAAGAGAGCTATTAAATCTACAGAGAAAATGAAATTGGGAATGAAGGAGAGAAAAGAAAAAGCATTCATGTTCATAAATGTGAGAATCTACATAATTTCCAATTATTCTACTCACACATCCTTTGCATCCAATAGCTCTTCTTCTAAGGTAATTTTTTGGTGTGCCACAATTTAAATATTGCTCTTCTGTTACCAGCAGATAAAGTAAGGAATTAAAAAGAAGACAATTACATGTTCAAGAAAAAGAAGCTAAGTCCTAAGGAAAAGTCCTTTGATTGTGTAAACCCTCTACGCTGCGCAATCTAGAAGTTCTTCACATGCAAAGTTTTTTTAAAGTGGAGGCTAATAAAAAATTAGATGCAATTAATTACATAACCATTGCTGTAGACCCCTGTTAGGTTTTATCTTTTCAATATTAACTGAATTGTTTTTGCATCATCCCCAAATTTTTCATGTTCATTGTACGGCAGATTTTTCCACTGATGACTCAGTACATAGTACTGTAAATGCAGTGCAGACTACCTGGACTCTGCCCAAACTTAGGCATTTCAAAAAAAGACAATCAGAAAAAATTGAAAAAAGAGGATAGAGATTTCCTGCAAAAGAGGAAGAGGAAAGGGAACTGTGCCTCGGCGTTCTGGTAAGGGTTGATCTATCCCAGCTCCCTAAGAGGCATCATAGACCTCTTTCCATGGGAAGCCCCAAAAATCTGAGTCTCAGATGCACAAATCATCCCATTTATGTGGGATTTTTAGGAAGAATGATTCCCACAGATGTGTGAACCAGTTTGAGCTGCTTCCATGCAAAACGTCTTTACTGTGCATGTGACTGAGCACTGGCACAGATTGCTCAGAGAGGCTGTGGAGTTCCCTCACTGGAGATATTCAAGAATCACCTGGACACAATCCTGTGCCATGTGCTCTAGGATGACCCTGCTTGAGAAGGGAGGTTGGACCAGATGACCCACTGTGGTCCCTTCCAGCCTGACCCATTCTGTGATTCTGTGATTCTATGAGCTGGAGCTGTTCTTGGGAGGTGGACTCTATGTGCAGTGTCTCAGCAGGCAGCAGCTGCCTTCAGTTTACTAACTGATTCTGAATCATTATCAAATGTAACTATACTTATTCACTGAAACTTTTATTACTTCAACATAAAAAATAAATTACAGCACTGATGCAAGTTGTGTTTTTTTGTTTTTAATTTGCTTCCAAAGATAACCCATTAAAACTGCATACAGAAAATTTTTGAATGATTATGCAGGTTTCTATTGATTCCATTATGGATATTAAGGAGAAATCCACATTTCAAAGACCACAAAACTATGTTTACTCTATTAACCCACAAATGTTCAAACCTCCTAGAGGAGAATGGATAAAGCTAACAACAGTGGAATGTTACATAAAATTGAAAAAACCCATAATTTTAAAGGGAAATTCAGCAGTCAAAGGCTAAGTCTTAGTGTCAGTACTGAGATTATGTTGTCAAAACTTAATAGACTCAGCAATGCATACTTTCAAGAAAAATAGGGCAGGTGATGCACTGAGCATGGAAATTTTTTCATTACAACTACTCAGATGGACTGTGAGAATCATATTAATATGTGTAATTATGACCCTTTTGGATAAAATAATGATAAAGACCAGAGTACCGTGGTAACAGGGTATGTGAAGGATAAATGTTATGATAGTAATAATTTCCTCATCTGTTAAACAGTATAGAAGACATAATGGAGAATGAAAAACTTCGATTTTTAAAATGAAGGTCTCACGTCGGACAAGAGTGATGGTCTCAAATTAATTTAGTCAGAACATTTTGCAACAGTCTGTCCTATTTGAATCTGCTGACCAATACAACCAACCAATCACTTGAGGGTAATTTGCCAATGTAACAAGGAGTGTTCACTTACAGTACCTACTTACTTTTTCCACTAAGCTGAGTATATAGTTTATGATTCTGATTGTGCATCATATGAGGTCGTAAACAGACTTGTGCATTGCACCTGTGTGAAATCCTGGTGCCATGACAAAGCAAATGAGAGCTTTATCATTAACAAGGATTTTGACTATATTCAGGGAGAAAAAAATAAGTCTCTTTTTTTCTGGAAGCAGTTAATGTGTGGTTTATTTCTGACTCTTAATAAAACAACAACACTGTCCATAAAAGAAGTGACATTAACTTTGTCACCTGCAAGTTTTCAACCTTTACTCCAAAGCAGCTGTAGTCTTTCTGCCTGGTTTCCCCAGAACCAAGGTCTCTGGACTGTCCAGGAGTTCAAGAAAGTCACGTGTGTTTGTCCATAGCTTAAAGTCTACACAGTTAAATCAAATTATTTCAAGAAAATGGGTCGGTATTTCAGTCAGCTCTTATTTCACCTTTATATTTAATATGTAGCATTGAGAATCAACAGTATAACACACATGAAAGGCTTCTGTTTCACACTGATGAAAATAAACCTTCTTCCTTTTCCTCCTTTATTCTGGCACCAAGAAATCTGTGCGGCTTAATACTTAAAGCAGTTGGCAGCATCTGGTGTGTAGTTTGTTTATTAAACTCAGAACAGCTGCATTACTAAGAGGAGTTGTCTTTTTCTTGAGAGGGAATAGGGAAAGAGTGTGTCCATTAATCATTAGCAAAAAAGATGTACAGAATGCCGACTATTTATCTTAGATACAGTGGAGGTCCATCTGTCAGCATTTCTGAAGATGTTTTAAAGTCAAATTTCCAGGGAAGACAAATCTAGTCTCACTAAGACATAAATCAGTATGATTTTCTTCCATGAAAATAATACAGAATATGTGGCTTTCTGTTCCAAGCATTGAGAAAGTTAGAAAGAAATTTGACTTCTCCAAAGTGGGAAGCTAGCCATTTAGACAACTCTCCTTCTCTCATCTCCTGCAGCCCTTTTGTAGCTGTCCAGGGCTCTCCTGAGCCTCCACGCAGATGGTCTGAAGCAAGGAGCCTCCTGGGTAAGCAAGCTGTCCCTGCTGACAATGCAGTTTGTTTTTCCAAGACGAATAGAAAGACAGTTGAGGAATGAATCAGGGCAGAGTGACTTCAACAGTGAGACCCAGCAGATATATGACTGTGGGGCATTAACAGTATAATCACGTGAGGGACAGCTGGAGCTCCTCTCATCTGTCCAGCTCTTCTTTTCAACCTACTGTCTGTGAATTTTCAGTGCAGTCTGATTATAACCATCTACTCATGGATATAGCAAGGGCACAAATATTGCTTCACAAGTCAGCAGTGCTTTGGTAGTCTGCTGCCAAGTCTCTCTCTCTCTTCTCATTTTCCTGGTAGACTGTCTAATTCTGCATCTTTCAGAGCCTGAGGAAGAACCTACTACCTAAAACAGACTTCTGTGTGTCACTAGTCCATTTTTGATTTTTAAAAAGTGTTATTTAGTCACAACATTTGTTCACGTGTCTCATAAAAGTTATTTAATCCCACTATGTGTCTAGTGAGTTTTCTTCTCCAGCCTGAAAACGACACTCAGAGGAGGCTTTGGAAAAAGCCCAAACTCCATTAACCCTCTAAGTTTCTTAGAGGTCTCCCATGTTCCACTAAATACCCCAAATACCAGGTCACAGGTGGACAGTGCTCCTTCTCATCCCTCCTCTCCTCACTCCTCACCTCAAAGTATCATCCTGGCCTTGAAAATCTTTCAAAATAAGTATTTCATCATTTCAGCCAGTACATTTAAAAAAAAAAAAAAAAAATTGCCATATCTGTGTTTCGTCATGATAAATAATTCTAACTAAAGCTTCCTGTGTGCCACATGTCCTAGCTGTCTTTGAGTCACCAGTGTGGGTATGAAAATTTTCTTCTTCAGGTTGAACTGTCTTTTCTGTCATTTTTAGATCACTGGATTTTCTATCTCCCTTCACCAGATTTCTGTGCCTTTGGTGGGAACTAAAGTTTCTATTTTCAGACAGAGGAAGTACCAACAGGGAGATTTGGTTCACTTATTTGGGAGGTTTCTATTGGGCTTTATCAAACCCCACCTTTAGCTTTTCTTCTCTATTCTAAACATGCTTTGTGGATGTCTGTTCTAGATTATCTGACATAAATCCTTCTGACTCTTTTTTCCATCTATAATTAGAGCTTATAGACTATGTTTCGGGTTATTCATTCAGTTGTGTCAAAATTCTACTTCTTTCTTACAACTGTAGCCTGAAATTTCTGTTTTGTTATTTTCTGGTATGCTGATGAGCCAGCAAGGCCAATGCCAAAGAGCTTGTGGATTTTCTGTAGGAAGATTAACTGAATGGGCAACAACTTCTGCAAACAATTCATATTGCTTCTGTAATTGTTTATTTTGAAGTCTGGTGTTGGGTATTTTTTATTTAATTTTATTTTATTTCAACCTTGTGAGCTTCATTTCATTTACTCCACACCTCGGCTACATGTATATTACCTTGTAGGCATGTAATATAACTATAGATAAATTGTTTCCATCTTTGGATAACACAGAAGGTTTTCAAGCAGCTGGTTGATCTTAGGGGGTTTTTTAAGACCTAGAGAGTGATGATCAGTCTCAAAAATTTGCCCAAAGAGTAGTCAGAGGACTTCAGATTTCAGCTTCATGCTATTAGTTGAGTGTGAGGCCCCAAGAATATTTTGCAAATAATTTGTGAATATGTGTGTGTAGTTGACGGTGAAGAAAGGAGCATTTGCATCTCTGAAATATTCTGACGCTTCTTTTCAACTTCTGCCTAATCTGAACACAAATCTGCAAATGAAGAATTCACATTCAGATGTTCAGGGAAGTCAAACTAAATCAATTGATGGACATTTATAGACAGACTCCCCCCAGGTTACATTTTTTTGCTGATGAGAAACATCATTTAATTTCCACTAGGAATTTTGTTACATTTATCAAATTCAAAGAAAGGGTATTGTTTAAGTAGGTCAGATTTCTTGATTTGGGTATCAATTGACATTTATACATGTTTGTTAAACTTTTATGACTCTAGACATATGAACATTGCTTGAAAGCATGCAAATTGTTAGCTCTGGTTTTTAAGCTATATTTCTAGATTAGTATTTAACATAGCTAAATGTGAATTTATAGGGATGATATTTGAATGCAAGTCAAGTTTAGAATAAAATTAGTTTTAGACAGAAAAGGGGTTGGGTTGAAAAAATATTATTAATCTTTAAACCTGCTTTTTTACTGATCTGGTTCTAACAGATCTTTTCAGCTTAATCTGGTGCAACAAAAACCCAAAACCAGTTTATAGCTCATACCTGAAACTAAATGGTAGTTTCAAATTTGGGGGTTTCCAATCAAAATGAAAGTTAGAGAAAAATCCCAAGTTCTCCCATCTCCAAGCACTACTTACAAAGATAGAATATTTAGCAGCATATGGCAGTG
Source organism: Promerops cafer (assembly GCA_013398275.1). Lineage (NCBI taxonomy): Eukaryota > Metazoa > Chordata > Aves > Passeriformes > Nectariniidae > Promerops > Promerops cafer. The sequence goes on from VZSE01010195.1 coordinate 1,257,582, forward strand.
TGTGTGTGTATATATATAGCAGTATATCATGGCAGAGTTCGAACTTTTAAGGGAAAGATTCTTTATGGCTTTGTAATTTCAGAGAAGTATTGTACCACAGAAATAGACAAAAATAGAAAAATATATACAATTGTTTTGATACATTTGTGAAATAGGTTTCACAGAACCTGATATTTTTTGTGCAAAATGCCTTAAATCACTTTATGTAGGGCTAATGCAATTGAATTTATTTCTGTATATAGCCTTTTATAGGAAATACTTCGGATGCAACACTAGACTTTTCTTTCCACTGCAATCATATACAGCCTTATGATTACTAACTATAATGGAGAGACAATGAAAGCTCTGCTTTATTAGCTGTGAATGCACTTTCAGTCCACTTGTAGACTGAGAGCTTGGAAGCAAGAAGTGGTGACAGTGCCAAGAGCACCAAGACCTTCCTGATGGGCAATGCCTACATTCTCTCAGTCTTTTGCAACTGACTTTTCTCCTCTCATGCCATCTGTCTTCATGAAAATCAGCTGTAACTTAGGGCCTCGAATCATCCCACCAAGCACTTCAGGGAGCACATTGTAGATCTCTACAGTCAGTCAGCATCAGAGATGGGCACCTCCATACCTGGGAAGGGGCTTACCTCCCTTCCCAGCACAGGCTGCCTGGGATGACAAGGTTTGTCACATAGAAATCTCACTTAAGTGCCTGGAGGTAGGTGCCACTGGTGAGACGAGAGGTCCAAACTTCACCCAGAATCACACCTGTGCTTTTTTTTTGTTGGCCCAATGATGCCTCTTCAGGGCTGGAGTGAGGAGCCTGGAGAGGAATTCCACCTGGAGAATCACAGTACAATGACTTTGTTTCTGGGCCAAACCAACCCTGGTGTAACCAGACGTACAACCAACATGCATTCGTTGTTCTGAATGCTGCCTGATAGTGCTGTGTTTGTATTCTTACTTTTAAGACATTGGAACCAGTCAAATATCCTAGTTTTAAACAGGAAAGGAGACTGCCTTCCATGCACATATGCACAAGGGATGGAGTTCAAACAGGTCTTTTCTGAAATCCCAGGATGGCTTTGCAAGGCTGGTAAAAGCAGTGCACAGGGCTAAAGCCAGCTCAGACAGTTAGCAAGGATTGTGATGCACATGGCCAAAGGACAGAAATCAAATTAATGCAGTGCCTCAAAGAGTGAGGAGCTGCAATAAAGACACCCTTTGGGTTTAATCATTAATGCACTCAGTTGTTTGTCAGTCTCAGCCCTTACTGCATCAGTGAAAGGAAAATACACATCTAAGAGGTCGGTAGAGAAAGCAAGGTTAATACCTACAGGTTAATGCTGACAAACCATTAACACACCTCTTAAAAAATAGCTGAGTGGTATGACAGAACAATAATTAAGCACAGCTTCATCTGTATCCCCCTCCATCTCTTGAGACTCCATAATGAGGAAATTATTTTTCGTTCCCCAGAATACTTCTTGGGGTGTTGGTACTTGAAATGTGGCAGCAACCAAAAGGCCTAGCTGTGAAGCACCCATTTCAGTCCAATATTCTAGGCCTCCTGCTCTTCCATTTTGTTTTCCTTTTGCATTTCTGAGAATGGCATATGCACACAGTGCATGTGAGGATGCATCTCTCTCCCTGTATGCACATTCATGTATGCATATACACACATATATGTATCTCTACAAATACAACCACAGACCAGTAAATTTCAAGCACATATGCTATAAGAGAGTATTGGAAAGGCTCCACTTACCACCATACTCGACATAGACCTAATGAGAAGAATCCCAGGCAGGGACTTGTGCTTTAAATATTTCTATGCCTTGTGTCTGTATAAGTGTTGTTGAAATATTCTGAAATAACTGGGAAGGAGTGAGCCTGCAGGACTTAATTTGGCAACATCTGCTGCTACTAGTAAGGAACAGATAAAACCCACAATTTTCTAGATAAAAACAGCAACCTAGATGGTGTTTTGGGGCTTTACTGATACAAATTTCATTATTCCTTGGTTTCTATTTGCACACCAAAAAAGACCCTGTAGAAGCTCAGCAAGCTTTTCAGAACCCCTACTTACTTCCTTTCAGACTACAATAATTGTTAAATGATGAATTTTCTACATTTATGGAAGTATGTTCTTTAAAAATGAGTTGGGTAAAATAATCAAAACCATCATCCAGTTGGTGGGGTTTTTTAAAAAGTGAATTCATAATGCATGGAAAGTGGCTCTTACTTCTAATGATATCATCTGGCCCCCCTTAACTGAATTACAGATTTATAATCATGCTGCCACTGTCCATCACCCAAGAATGACATGACACAATACCCAACGGATTACCCCTGCAGCAATTGGGTCTTTTTAATTTCTTTCTTCTCCACATACTTTCCTCCAGGAAGTTTTGATTAGTAGAAATGCATTCAGATTTCCCTGCGGATAAAAAGAAGGGAAGTGTTTGACATTTTCCAGGCAATCTCAGATGGCACTGCTCAGCCCATTGCTTTTCCATTTCCCCCTGAGTCTTTACTAAGTCCAGTGCACAACAGCTAATGTGGTTTTCACAAAACAATGATCAGTAATGTAAATACCGTTTCTTCCCTCAAGATTTATAATGAATTCTGTGTTTCTTAAGCTTGTTTCTCTCACAGTTTTTCATGTTAAAGATGATATTTGGAAATCACAGAACAGTTAAAACATAAACCGTTGTGTTCATTAGTAAGAAAAGCTTGACTGCAGGGATATTTTGTTGGCAGGGTTGTATTAACAGTCATTTACATGCATATATATGTGTATATATATATATATGTAGATCTGCACCTGCTTCTTTCATATACCTTAAAATTACTACCAGATAATGAGTGTCCTCCTATTAAACTCATTTTTTGTATTGCATCTTCCTGAAATATAGATATTAGAAGACCTTGCTGCTCAGCCAAGGCAATTTTGCCTGGTGCAATATTATGTTAGTAGACAAAGGCATTTGAAAAAGCCGTACATTTTATTTTCTAAATCAATACTTCTTTTGTTGCCTACTGAAAAATCCTTTTTTAGTGCTTACAACACATCTGAGAGCTGGAATAGGATTGTAATATTCAGTAACAGACTGAAACAATAACTAGCATTCTTAAAGATTAATTTTATTTGCCCTGCCTTTTGCCTGCAAACATTATCCACGTAATGCTTTTCAGACAGATTGTACCTTGTTAGTTTCCCTGCTTCACAGTATACATATATTAATGAATATGTATTTCCATTGGCGACAGTGTAAGGCAAGTTATTTCTCTCATAGTGTTATTCTACTGTTTATTCATGTGCATATTTTAAATTTGCAATGGCTTGTTGGAAAGTCTAATTGATTGTCACTGACTACTAGCCAGAGTTTTCTTTTGTTAACACACCATTACATAAAATTCTGATCATTACATGAGAGTTCACTTCTGATAGTTAGATCTAAATTATATTCCTTTCAAAATCACAGCAAACTCCTTATCAATGAACCTCCACAAAAACATTGTGTTAAAAATATCAGAAAACACAGTTTTTCCAATTGTCTTCATAATAAGAAATAAATAGATTTTCTGAATTAAACAAGAAGATATATTGACCTTTATATGAATCTTCCCATAATTGGCAAAGCATTGGAATACAGAACCCACTATTCACTAACTCTCTGTGCAGATAGAGCAATAGCTCGGCTAAAAAATACCAGATTGCTCATGAGGGAAGACTTATTGATGCAACCCACAAAGTCACTTGCAAACCATCTACTACAGGTATCCAGTTGCAGCAACTACTGTGAGATGTAGTAGAGAGGGCAAAACTCTCTGCTTCCCAGTGCCATGAAATTTCAACTGTCTATACAATCAACAGACAGAAACAGGGAAACACATCCTTTCCACCGGCTGTAGCTACATGTACTGTATGTTGCTCTGACTTCTCTCTGTTGACAGTAAAGAGTATTCTTGGTCTGGCATCACGGCATGACAAGCTCTCTGAATGATACACTACCATCTTCAGCTTAGAAACCTTTAAATACATGCACAATGCCACAGTACGTGGTTTGCACCCGGCCCATTAATCCAAGGATTAAAGATACGTGACTAGAAGTAGTTCTTTTGGGTGAGGTAACTGAGTGCATGGATTAAGACTTCCCAATGTAATTCATTTAAAATCAAAGTTTAGAAGTGTTCCAGCAACCTGGACAATGTAATTTATGCTGTGTGAGGACTATGCAATGGAGGATCAGAAACACCTTCCCCAGCCTCTCTGGTCCTCCTCCCAGTGAAGCTAGTGAGAGTTTGCCATTGGCTCTAGGAAAAAGCACATCTAACAAGTTTGATACTAACCATTTAAATCTGTGTTTATATCCTCAGTGTCTATCGCTCAAACAACACTGGTGACACTTACTAGTTCATAATTGCAACAGAAATAAAGTGTGGGACTCTTTTACACTGTTACTTAATATTCAGTACTGTATGTATATATCTACTTGACACCTCAGTGAAGACTTTGACATGCCTTATTCATTCTAGTTATTTTTATGGTATTTGTTTTGTTAGATTGCTTTCCCATATAAAGAATAAAACTATAACTGTTCTGACTTAAAACTGTCCAATTCATTTTTATCCAAGTTTTGTTAAATCTAAATCATGTTCATCAGTTCTTCTCATTCCCATCACCCTTCACTCACACTAGGAAGGCAATGTATATTGGTGGTTTAAAAACAGGTATTTGATATTCTCTGATGGACTACAATAAATATCTGAAGTAAGTACCTGCCTCATGTCTTGTGGTCTCTTGTCTGCAGAATGAAAAGTGCTCTCTGCAGACCAGCAGTGTTAATCCTATGATTGTCAGCTACTGGAGAATCATGAGGTAAAATGAATCTTTAGAATAACTTACGAGGACTTCATTCTACAGCGTTCTTTTTTCAGCTGCATTTATGTGCCAGCCATATTCCCCTAAAATCTGTCAGAGAAGTGAAAAATATTGTGGAAGTGTCTAAAGTCATGACATCTAAGGATAAATTTCAAGCAGGAGTCCTTTATTTATTCTTTTGTAAAAGGTGAGATCTTTCTATATCTATATATAAAATATTTCTAAAAATTATACTTGATTATTACTTTTACTTATTTATATTAGTTCTAAGTCAATCATATAAGGAGCTAATTTAATGGTAGTATTTTATTGAAATTGTTGAGCACTTTTTTTTTTTCCATAAGACTGCCCATGATCAAGGAGTCTTAAAATGTAAATCAGTCTTGGTCTTTAAGAAATGTGGGATCTGGCAAATTAGAGGGGTCTCTTTCTCCTTTTTAATTTGTCTTATTCTAATTCCTTCAGTGGAGTCAAAGATTTCATACTAGGTTTTCAAACTGTCAGTGCAGCCTCTTTAAAATTCTTCTGTTGATTAGGTTTCAAGTTTAAGGGGTTTGTTCAGACGCCCACATATTACTGTCTGGCATCACTTGAAATATTTTAAGTTAGCCAAGGCATCTACCCAGAGCCAGCAGCCATGACACAGGACCTGCAGAGCCCTGCATCCTTCCAGATTGGCAGTTAGTTGTGCAGATGGGATGATCTCAAGAACCTTGAATGAAACTAAAGGCCTAAGTTTAGGCAAGAGAACCAATTTCCTAAATTCAGGTGAGCTGAATCCCACTCTAACCTGGTACAAACCTAGATTTGGGCAAAATGAATCTCACCCTGAGAAGGGGTTTAGTTACCTAAATAGGGGCAATGTTGCCATTTCTGGGTATGGCAGGGTTTGGTTCAGCTGCCTGAGTTCACATCTTCTAGTCCCACTGCCTTGGATTTTCTAGGATGTATCGAAGAGCACTGGACACTTTTGTGAGGCTCATTGAGTCATAGCTTGAATTGCAGTCAAGATATCTGTGAGTAGCTGGCAAATATGCAGAGCAGCAGGAAATCCCTGGCTTCCTGGGACAGCAGCTGGAGCCAGTGCATGGCACCCTGAGCATCTCCAGTGGCACTACATCACCTGCCTCTGGCTACCCACACCAGCTCTCCAAAACGGAGGAAGGCTGACACCTTCTGGGCGTGTCTATCACTGAACTGAGAGAAACCAGCTCATTTTAAAAATTATTCTGAGATCATTTTTGGGTAGGGTCGGGAAAGGTACTTTCTTTAGAGTGGACTGCTGTGTTCCCCATCCTAGACCAAAACACTGCATTTTCAAGGAGGAAAAAAAAATACTTTGTGGTGTTCAGCCTCTGAAGAAGGCTGAAGAATGATTTCCAGCTTTGAGTAATTTTGTAGTATTCTTTATCGTATTAACACAAGACAAGCCTTGCTGTGCATGTTTCCTGATGAGGTAAAAACAATCGCTTGTCATAGAGGAGTTTAGTGAAATCAACAATTTAAAATTCTGGTACTTCTTTGAAGAGACATTACCTGAAGCGTGCATAGAGTCTTTTGTGAATCATGGAAAATCTACCTGACAACTAATAACATCTTTTAATTATTATTCCTTTTGAGAAGATTCTGTTAATTAGTGCCTTGCTTTAAATCCTGCTGGAACAGAATGAAAATGTGAATTGCTAGGGATTTGATTCTGTTAAGTGTCAAAAAGTTACCTGCTCATTCAAACACCACTGAATCCTTTAGTCTAGAAATACTATCACAACCATTTTCTCTGCCAAATTTCTGATATTTGTTTCATGACTGTATGAAACATTGCAAGTCTATTTTGATTCTTTTGTCTCATCAGAATGCAAATAAAATTCAAGGAGAATGGAATGTGAGAAAGTATTTTAAAAAGTGAAAATACAACCATCAAACTGTTTGAAAACAACAGATGCTTTTATTTGAATGGCAAGTAAAGGTTCTGGTCGATTCTTTTACAATTTAGAGATGATATTTGAACACCAGCCTTAGCACTGAAATTATTGATATACTAAATTCTGAAATTGATATACTAAATTCTGAGGCTTTGCTGAATTTATTAGCACTCTCTTGGTATAATACACTATTGAACCTAATATTACATTTGCATCTGTGAAATACATATCCATTTACCTGAATGTTTGGGTAGTGTCTATGGCAAACATTAATAAATCCAAACAACTGTTGACGTTAATCCAGGGAAACCTGTGGCCTAAGAAAATGTTTTCTGATGCATTGGTAAGCTCAGGCATACCAGATACAGAGAACCATCAGATACAGACTCCCAGCTAATCTAAAGAATGTGCCAGTGTCAAGTTCTTGCAATATGGGGTAAATGCAAAAAACCTCCCCTGGGATTTGGATCTGCAAGAGGAATGATGTTGTCTTATAAAGAGAGGGATGATGGCCCATTTTTGAACAGCTCGTGTGACAGATGATGCTCACTTCTGCCATCAGCTTCAACTGTCCAAGCCCAGCCCATGGGAGGGAGCAAAGGGCTAGTAGGCTTGGAGAACAGACCAGCCTACTGCAATGAGACTTCTTTGATACTTATAGTTACTTCAAGTAAATTATTTTATGAAATAAAGAGTGCGGGAGAAAGGGGAGAGTAAAATGAAAGAAGCCCAAGAGCTACAGAATAATGGAATTAAGAGGAGATATTTGAGCTGAGTATCAGTAAAAATATCCTTGAACTGAAACAGATAAAGATGCCTAGTCTGGCTGCTGATTTTAATTTTTGCGATGAAGTTTCTCTTTTTTCTGGTTAATGATTTTCTTCAATATGCATTTATTTTGTTTTGATGGAGATATTAATTCAAAACAGTCAATAAAATTATAAATACAGAAACTCTTCAGACACTCTTTATTAGATGTTAAAAACTACCATCTTTCAACTGTAACCCTGACTATACTTAAACCAGCAGAGTATACACAATACAAATGGTTAGTACATGGGACAACTATTTGTGCTACTCAGTTTATGAGGCTTCTTTAAAATACAGCCTGGGCTTAAGCATCATTCTACTTTCCACCACTGGAATGAATATTAATAGATAACTTAGAGGAGGGTGAAATAGATATATTTGACAAGCAAGGCAGAAAGAGCCAAAAGGACAAGGCAAGCAATGTGGAAGAGAGGAGGGAGACTGGAGAAGTCTCTAGAGAAACAAACAGAAGCAAAATCTCTGGGCACTTCCCAGCAGAAAACAGAACTGGGACAATCCTGCACTGCCACACAAACATGCTAGAAATTCAGACTGGATTTTTTTCTTCTGGATTTTCTTCTCAACTGCTGTTCCCTGAAATACTGAAATATTTGAGGGACTCCTCCCTGAAACAATTCCAAAGATCCTTAACCATGCCACAGGCACAACTGAAAACTAAGGGATTTTATTCCAGGGCAAGCAGCTCCACTATGCATTCCATGAAATGTGGAAGGAAAAAAATCTGACGTTCCCTGGCTGCAAATTGAATTTACTGACACTTCTTGGGCGAAGGCAATATTCCAAGTCATCATTTTGTTGCTCAATAAATTCCCATTCCCTTTCACTTTGCTCTGTAAAACCTGCCCCTACCTTGCTTCCAAATGAAATAAATCATGGAATATTAGAGAAGAGAGAGCAATTTTGTGAAGTGCTACTAGAGATGTGTTTTTCAGATAAAAACCATACCCATATTGAGAGACTGACAGCAACTAAAGCAAAAATGAGCATAAGACAGGCTGTTGTGATGAGCTGACACAAATTCATCTGTCTGAATAACACAATTAAGTATACATCACAAAAACACAACTAGCAATCCCCAGACCAAGCTAGAAAATTTAGATATAGGCAAGACTGAAATGAAAAGTACCACTTTTTCCCTCCTTTTTCAATTTTAAGTAGAAATATACCTTTTATCTTGTTTGTCTGTCCTAGCACAGCCACCAGGGTATACTTCTTTCTTACCAGCGGATAGACATAGTGTAAATGAGCACTGAGCTCTGTAATTTCTCTCTCTATGTGTCATGTCCCTGATAAATATTTTTATTTGGGGGCTTGATTTAAAAACAAAAGAAAATCTATATTAAAACAAATGCTCTCATTGCTTTTGCAAAATCAACTTATCCTAAGATTACATGTGGAAAATGTTGGAGGAAACCAAGAAGGGCTTTTCCTTCTGTTAAAAAAATCCAGCTTTTTCTTTCCTCGGGAAAGATTGTGCTTTGCCTTCACAAGTGGTATTTTTCAAAGCTCTGAGCTGAATTCTAAATCCATGGGGTTTGGCACAGCGAGCGGGTGCACACATCTGCAGGAGAAACAGGCTTTCTGCAGCTCATCGAGGCTCCCGTCTCCAGGCTTGGGGAGGAGGTGCGGCCGCCTTGGGATGTGACCCGCATCCGAACGGCCTTGGAGCTGCTCTCAGCGGAGCTGCGTGTTCACAGCTCTGCCAGACAGCCGTGCCAAGGGGACCAGCGAGAGCACAGCGTGCCGGGCAGGAGCGCACCTGCTAACCATGGACCCGGTTGCTGGCGTCGGTCCTGAGGACTGTGAGTGGATTTGATGTGCATCTGCAAGGGCTGAGCGCACCGGCTCTCCTCGCAATGCCCTGCACAGCCCACCGCAGCACCACGGGAAGAAGCAGCTCTCTGGCAAGGTCTCTTCATCCTGAGCAGCTACTGACCACGGGATGGCAGCATGAAAGAGAGTGAAAAAAATTTGCTTATACAAGCCGGGCTGGAGTTTGGAAGTCTCTGGCAAAAATGAAAAAGAAACCCAATGAAGAAGGTTTAATAAGCACTTCAGACTCTATTTGGTATTGGTGGAGCCTTACTGGTCCTAAGAACAGCTTCTGAGCATTTAACGTGTTTAGCAGCTTTACTGTTAACTCAGGCAGAGGAAGCAACTGTGAAACGCTTACAGATACTTGAACAATAATGCCTCCACATAAATATGAAGCCACTGAAAGATTTTTTCAAGTAGAAGATATGTGAAGAGGGAAAAAAAATGAAAGGAACCTCAGGAGACCTTCTTCTAAGTCAGAAATAAAAAAAAATCTGGTAAGAGACAGAATAGACCAAACAGAGATGGATGTCAGGGAAACAGGCCTGGAAGCAGTCTGGATGCAGCAATGAAATCACCCAGTGAAGGAAGCTGCAAGGGAGATTTTGTGGCCTTACCACTGAACATTTAAGCATTTGTCTCCCAGTCATAAATCCATATAACACAACTCACCATTTCCAGAACAGACAGCTCTGTGTAGCTGAGCCCTCTGCTACACAGCCACAGAAAATCAGGGGCCACAGAAGGAGATCCATGACAGGCAAAACGATGGTGCTGGAAAGGATCTTTTTAATCTAGTCTGTGAGAAGCCTGAGGACAGACATGTGGGCTGTAGACCCCGTGACTGCCTCCTTTATTCAGGCACTTGGAAGTGCTGCTAAGGGGAATGGCTGCAGTCCACCCATACTTTCTTTCCTTCCTGCCTGTTGAAGTTGCTCCAGGGTCCACCAGTTTGTCAACAGGCCAGAGAGGAAAAAGCAGTGAAGGGAGGAGAGACAAACAGGGATGGATTATGTGATGTGGAAGAGACCTGACTGCTTATTTGGTCTCTAGTGAAAAGCTTGGTGTGTCACAGTCAGATTTACTAGCTTCGTTACTATCCTGCAAAACGCATGTGTCCTGGCCCAAGGACAAAATGAGACCTATGAAGTGGGAACACATGGCAATGGTAACATCATCATAAGTGCAGACAGGATTCATGAAGATCAGGACAGTTAAAATAACCTGCAGATTCTGCTGTTAGGAGCACCTGGAGCTTTCTTTTCATATTTTATCCATACCCTGCTGGTCTTGGAGCATGGGTTTGTATCTATACAGTGCAATGATTTATATGTTGTCTTAATTTGAAGCCCAGTGTAGAGGTGCTTTTGCTGTCCACGGAAGAGAAGGTGAATGCCTCTTCACAAGAAGAAGCTGGTATATAAAAAAGATGGGCAGCATTGGTACTATTTCGCCTGCCCACCCAGGTCTTGGAAAGCCTAGTTTCAGTAAAAAGCCCTGAGTAGTGAATATCTGCTGTCTCTCAGCTGCAGGAGCACTGAAGCAGAGCAGGATCATAGATGCAGCTTTGTTCATAACCTGACTCAGTGCAGGCACCTGTGTGCAGAGCACGTCACGGGCTGCATGCATGGCACAACAGGGTACAGCCAATATTTCAGGAAAAAAGTTTCCTTCCTGGTAGGTATCAGCCTAGTTCTGTAAGTGGATACCTTCCCTACTAAATTTAGCTGACAGTCGTTCAATCTGCTTCTTTTCTTTCTCTTTTCTGCCATCACAAGTGTAGGCATGTGTCTGCCCCAAAAGAAAGTCAGTAATGGTATTGCAACTTAAAATTTCACAATAATAGCCATGAGACATGGTAGCTTTACGTCACTTCTTTCCTAAATTAGGGCAAAATTGGAACAAATTCCATTTCAAGCATTTAGCTAAACAGACAGGAATGAGATTTAATTTAATTCAGAAAACAGGTTCTCACTAATTCTTTAAGAATATTTTCATGATAATCATTTTCACAAAAGCACAGGCCATGACTGAAAGAGATGATGTGGCTTTCATCAGCTTACTGCAGTGTCAAAATATAGACACCTAATCTACTGAGTGACTCAGAAAGAAGCATTAGCTGCCCACAGATCCAGTACAGCCAGGTGAGAGAGCAATTAACTAGTGACCAGAGAGCATTAAACTCCTCAGAAAGATGATCCACTGAAAAGCCCTACATGCAAAGCTGAAAGCTTCATGGCTCTAGCTAACAAAAAAAGGCTGAGGAAGGGATGGTTTTGAGTACTTCTTCTCCAGAGCTCAGACACCTCATTTGTAGCTCCTGTGTGCATTTTCTCAGAAGAAAGCAGCAATTTAGTAGGAATTATTTTAAAGGGGGGCAGGGGTGGTGATGATTACACCCATCTCAGCTTGAAGCCATTCAGCAGTGCACCTCCCATCTGTTAGCAAAGTGCCTTGAGTAAAAAGCACACAAAGACAGATGAGCTGATCCCTCATCTTTCCTCCCTGCTGGGCTGGGTGGCTGTTTAATTCTGAATGTGAAGGGGAATAGTGAAGGGCAGAGGTGGTCCATGGGCACCAGCTGAGGTTATGCTTTGCACTGATTTGTAGGATGAAAATCCCAGGGTGTACTGGGCTATGTGGAGATTGGGGATACTATGTTTTCAGCATTCTTTCCCTCAGTTTAGGCATCTGTGGGAGCCTTTGAGCATCCCTCTTCATCCCACCCCATCAGCCTCAGGACAACTTATGAAACAGGAGACAGTAGATATTTAATAACACCTGCATAAAACAGAAACAAAAAATGCATCTTGTGTGGTTTGGGGTGAACGGAATAGCAAAACACATAAAACCAACCTTTACAATCAGACTTGTTGCAGGATTTCTTCCATCCATCCTTTGAAGTGCCTGTGCTCGGTTTCCTTCCTTTTTAAGCATTTCATACAAAGTTGACCTGTGTTTCTTTCCTTCACCAAAGACACAGCTTTTCATGCTTGCTAGAACAATACTGTACTTTTTTAAGAGGAAGAAAAGGAGCTTTCTGGTGTCACCAGTAATATTCCAGTAAGCCACGAGAGGGCAGGTTGTGCTCTCGATACAGCAGCAGATTTTTATAAGCAGCTGTTAAGTCCACTCACATTTTTAAAGTCCTAATTACCAAACTAAGCTCCAGCCAGTGAAAAGAGGAATGCATGGGTCTTTGACCCTAATACTTGTTATGTGCATAGCATCAATCTAATGCCCTCATTGCTTTTTTTCTGGAAAGGAAAATATCTTTCCACTCAGTTTACATGTGAGATGAGAACAACTCTCCTTTGCTTTACCCACAGGCTCTTAGGCAGAACCTGTTCTAACAAGTTAGCTGCTGTGCTACATTTTTCACATTTCTCCCTCTTTCTTTCCTTCCACTACCCCACTGCCACTGTTACTTGCCCATAACCAGGGCAGCTTGCAAAGCAAACCATTGGGACAGCAGCATCCAAACCTCCAACATGATGAAGCTAGTTGGGCACCCTGTGACCCCAAGGAAAATTCTCATCCACCCTCGAAAACAGCAGTCCAGAGTGCCTCCTAAATTTTGGCATCCAGGTCCCATGAAGGACAAAAATATGTCAATCTCCATCCAACAGCAGCTCTCTAAATTAGTGTTTAGCATGAACTGGTGTGTGTTCTAGGTTGTTCAGTCTGGAGAAGAGAAGGCTCCAGGAAGACCTTGTTGCAGTGTTTCAATAGTCAAATGGGGCTTACAAGAAAGATGGGGACAAAATTTTTAATAGGGCCTGTTGTAATAGGACAAGGGGTAATGGTTTCAAACTAAAAGAGGGTAGATTTAGACTGGACATAAGGAATAAATTTATATACAGTGAGGATGGTGAAACACTGTCACAGATTGCCCAGAGAGGTGATGGATGCTCCATCCCTGCAAACATTCAAGGTCAGGTTGAACAGGACTCTGAGCAATGTGATGTAAAGGTGTTCCTGCTCACTGCAGAGGAGCTGGGCTAGATGATCTGGACCCGAAGTCTTCTGTGATTCTATACAAAGACCGATAGTCTTGTAGTGCTGGAAAACAGCTGACAACTCCTTGAGAAAGGCACATGGAGATCTCAGACCTAGTTACCTTCTGACACAGATCAGGGTCAACTAATGCAACACGTGTAAGCTAAATAGATCTCTGGAGACCTCATCTGCTGTCTTCAGCACCAGATAACACTGGTCCCTAAATAAGAAAATCCCCAAAGGGCAGCCTGAGTTGGGAACTAAGGTAGTGAGCTGAGCTGAGCTGCTGTACAAAAAGTGCTTCAACCTTTGACATCTTGGGTATAATTCAGGAGCAAGTGCACTGGGATCCCCCAAAGGCATCACAAAACAGCAGAAATGGCAGCAGACTGCTGTCCATCTGGTGGAGCAAAGGCTATCTGAGTGTGTGGTGAGCAAATCACAACTGTGTTTGACCCAAAAAGTCTGCACTGTAGAGGTAAGTTTTGTGAGTTACACATATTCAAAGCCAAGTATATGTGAAAACCATCTTCTTTCTAGTCCACATAGGTGGTATTGAGTAGGCCTAAAAGAAATGCCAGAAACTGTTACTAACTGAATTATTTTATTCAAGGCTACAAAAGCAAAGGTTTTATAAGACTCAGACCCCATAATACACCAAGTCTGAATACTTCATTAGTGTAATATATCAAGCACCAAAGCTGACAGGATCTGTTCAAGATCTCATTTGCTATGTAAAGAAACTTGTTCTAAGATAACACCAGAGAACCACAAAGATGGGCTTCAAATCTCTATCTAAATGAAGAAATATATAGGGAATATATAAAGGAATATTTAGGATGGTGTCTAGCAACTGCCACAACCAAACCTGATTCCCCATCTGCACACCTGAGTAATGCAAGCTATCTTAAGTCTTGTTACCTTGAGTTCTGCATCCTAGACTTTGGAAACTTGGAAGTTTAAGTCTAGATTCATAGAACAGTGCATCAGAGACAAAAAAGTCCCACTTTCAACTTCTGTCCAAGGTCCCTAACAAAGAGGTAAAACACAAGTGTATATCTAGGTGTCAGAGAACTCCTGATCTTAAATTTTAGGAGTTGGAGTTTTGGAGTTTACCTATTGTTGCTATCATCAACTTTATTGTAAATAACATACAGAATTGATCATGTTTCTGAAATAAACTGTAACCAGGGCATTCCTATAGTATTTTGTAAAACAGCATGAAACATTTTGAACCTTAAAACAAGACTATGTTACTCAGAATATTTATTGATAACTGTAAAATAATATATTATCCAAATATACATGTAGAATTAATTCAGCACATCTTAATGCTGCTAAATGAAATCAAAAACACATTGAGGTGAAAAATTATCTTGGTTATTCAAATTGGTTTTCTCCTATTTGGATTCTCAGCTGTCTTGATCTAAATCTATAGAGGATGATATACAAGTGTCACACACTCCAGATAACATTTAGTAATGAGAAAAATCTAGCCTGACTTGGGCCTTTCTCATATGTACCCAGAGACTTCACACATTACAATTCACAAGATAATGGGAAAAACCTGAATGAGAACAATTTAGTCAGCTGCCAAAGGAGTGTGTGATAAAGTCTCAGCTAAGATACCAGTAAGGCAATCAAGGTCATTTCCTACATGAGCAAGCAAAGAAAGAAAGTGAGGGCACTAGGCCTCTCCCATGTACTTCTTGGGGCTGAAGCTCACATTCATCAGTGGTTCAAAACCTCTTCTGTGCCTTCGGTGCTGGAAAAGTACAAGCAGCAGAACAAGCACAGCCAGAGCTATAAGCGCTCCTCCAATTGTGGATCCAACCATGACAGCCCATGCTTGGGTTTCTTCAAGGGAACCTGGAAATATGAAACGACTGAAGTGAGGACAGCCCATAATTCAATTTTGCAAATTACACAGAAGACGTAATATTTCCTACATGCTGCTAATTACGACTACTTGTGCAGCTTAGTGACCTACTGGCCACAGGCAAAATGCATAACACACCACTGAGACACATAGCAGACCTGGACACGATTCCTGCCAGAGAAGTCTACGGCTGAATTTAAACTTCAACTATTTGCCCAAATTAAAGTGTTGGGAATGGAAAAGATTGACCTTGACAAGACAAAAAGACCATTCTTTCATCTAATTTGGCCAAAAATTATGAATGATGGAAGCAATTCTTTCTATAGTGACCTTTCAAGACAGCTGCTTCCAAGCTATTTTTGTCAACAGAAAACCCTCAAATTTTCCTAAAGACAACAAAGCAGCCTATTGTCAAACTTTTAACTGAAAACACTACTTAGTGTGGTTCTGCTGACCAGCTCCAGATCACATCTGCTGATTTTGAACCACTTCTGAAGAACCACTGTCTTCGAAGATAATATTGCTTATTCCTATAATAACACTGCTCCACTTGACTGAATTTTTGTATTTTCATCTGTGCTGTCAGAAGCAAAAATTGCCTGCTCTCCTCTTCTGAAGAATGCTATATATACTGAGATGGCAATAATCACGTTTGACTAAACAATCACAGAAAAAAAAACTCTCAAGAGGACTGCATATTTAAAAGTTATCTAGGTATATGGGTTAGAGAAGCCAGATGGCTAAGGGAGATGTCACACTGACTATAAAAGCAACTAAAAGTCTTGTGCCCCAATCTGCAGTCTTAAAAAAGGTTGAGTGCAATCATTCCAAAAATTAGTAAAGTCACAAAATTCATTGATCACTGCTTTACCACCTTTCAAGTAAGAACCAGCAATGTATTAATATACATTTATTTCTAATGTGATTGCCTGAAGTACAATTAGTAGGTTTTCTTTTACCTGAAAAAGAAGGGTTTGGATGCAAAAGCTGTATTGTTTGAACACAGGCCATGCAGACTGGGATAGATACACTCCTTCACAGACAGCTAACAATTTATTTAGGTGTGAGTCAGAACCAACAGAGTCACAAGCTACCCGTGTTCCTCTCTGGGTGCCTCATGACAAAGGGGCATCCACATTTGCAAAGCAGGAGAGGGGGACAGTAATCCAAAGGGAGGAAAAGTTAAACTCTGTAAGAGGGGAAGTTTAAATTTTCAGGGAAAATTCTGGGGATGCCCCTGAGAAAACCACTGCAGAAGCAGCTAGCATGCCTTCATAAATCAGGGCTCCCCTGCAAGAATGCAGCCTGAGGACAAGGGTTTCAATCTTTTGCAGTCTATAGACCATTAAACAGTCTCCACAGATTAAAACCAGAGATATATGGTAAGCATTTAGAAGAAATTCCTGCCCACACAGGTTAGATAAGCACCTTATGCCTCTCAAAGTAATACTGAAATGGAGAAAGAAACTACTCAGATTTAATCTTTGGAAAAGCAGCTGCAGCATGGTTTTCATGCAGATCTTACTCTTCTGCCCTTTACAAATATTTTAATATCTTGTTGCAAAATTTGGATTTTCTGCATAAATACTTTGCTTTCTTGCTATTTTGTCTTTGTCTGATTTGTGTCAAAGGTAATCGCAAATGAATAGACAAACACTAAGGAACATCCCAGCTATGGACACGGAAAATCTTTAAAATTGGGAGTTTACAACAAAGAACACCCAGGTACATTTCTCCAGGTACCCAAATATTAATGTTGGGAAGAGAGCAAGTGAACAGACCTCCGTGTTTTGTGAAAGGTTCCTTATTTTATATGTGCCTGCGCCATGGAAAATGTGAGCTGTCCCATCACTTGGTCAGGAGCAGCATCCTGGGACATACCTGGCAGGTCAATGGCATAGGTGTAGCCAAGCTGCTCCGCAGTTTGGAAGAGCTCGTCGTTGGTCACCGGAGGGAAAAAAGGGACCATGTTGTACAGCCGGTTGTGCCCGATGGGGGCCAGCTCCTCAGGCCAAGCCTTGTCAGGGGGCTTGAAACGCTTCATCCACTCATCAAAGATGGCGTCAGTAAAGGAGTGAAGAACCTGCAAACCCAGGCATGGGCATGCACATTCATTAAGGTCTTTCAGAAATCAACCACCGTTAAAACACTCAACAAACACAGGAGCCGGCTGGAGCTTTTGAAAGAGAGAGGAGAGGGTAATCTAATTTAGATGGGATTTACAGAATGGGAAATCAGGAATGCTCATGAGAAGACTGAACTTATCTTCTGCATGGGACATTTTGCTTTATACACCCTTGTTGCTGCTTGTTCACAAGATCTTTCTCCAGACAGTTTAACATCAGTTGACATCAAAAGGGCAGGTGAATCATTGCAGGTGAGGGGACTCTGAGCTCATTCAGATGAATGTGCCTTTCAAAATTATTTTAATCTTTCTTGTCTCTGAACAAGTATGGGAAGTTGCAGGAAATTTGACTCCATCATGCTCATTTTAGAGCATGTGCCACCAGCTCCACAGCTCCAGGTGCCCATGACTTTGATCAGGTGAGTTTATAGATCTAAAATTAACTAATGCATGAAAGTTGTTTCAGAAAACTATTACAAATGTCTGAAACTAATTTCTGACATACCCATTTTTTTTAATTACAACCCTGGAAAAAACTTGGAAAATATCCTATAGAAAATAATGTTTTGTACAAAATTACAGCATAGTGAAATGCATTTCACTGTATAAGAAAGAAACTAATGCAGGAATTAAAGAATTATTAAGGAAACAATCTGAAGAACCACTACATAAGTATTTGGACTAATTTCTCAAAAATAAAAGGTTGAAAACTTAAAATAAAGGCAAGAAAGAAATGTTTCTACATAATATATAGATATAATAAGTAAACAATTTATATATGTAATTTAAACACTGGTTAAATCTAACAAAGAGGAGAATAAATTTGCATGAATTTACTAGGGGAGAAAGATGTATAAGCAGAATCAACTACTGGCTTTTTATCTGCACAATGCTGTTTATGCTGCTCATGGCAGTGCAGCACTATTCCAATGCACCAGTGAAATCACATTCTTTCTATTTCCCAAGACACGCTGACATTAGATGGACTTCCTTTTAGCTTGTAAATTTTGAAACAAGGAAACAAACTACGCTTGCAAATCTCTTGTGAGAAAGGTGCCTTTGAGCCTCAGCCATGGTCAATCACGCTGGGGGTAAAAGACATACCACAAAGATGGGGTCATTGGCAGCTGCGTGAGGGAGAGCACTGGTCCCATTCAGGAAAGAGTGAACCAAATTATGGAGGCTCAGCATCGGCGAGTCAAGGGCTCCGTCTGGTTTATCAAAGCCCTCCAGCGCATTCCTGCAGATGGGGAAAGTGCCATCAAGTAACCACATTTTGCTGACAAATGTGCTCATAAAGAAAACCAGTGACCCAGCCAGCTCTAGAGGAGCCGAAGGACAAACCTGAAACTGAAACTGGAATTGCGGAAAAAGGGGGGTCTGTCGAACTCCTGCAGGGAAAGGCACCTCCTGACATCTTCCACGGTGGGCAGCTGATCGCTGGAGCCCCGGGGCGGCCTCCGCCGCAGCGGCCCTTCGTCAGTCCCATTGCACAGCGTGACCAGGCGGTTGTAGTCATCCAAACTGAGCATGGAACAGAGAGAAGCACAAGCCAGAAGAAGGTGAGCACTTGTTTGTTGGCTTTTTCTCGTGCAGTATAAAGAGGCCTCAGCTATACCTGTGAGATAGCAGAGGTTTGGGATGGACACCTCCTGGGGCAGCTCAGTTCACCTCCCACAGCCTGGGAGATGAATTTATTGCAGGACATGGCTTTCTGTGGCCCTGCATCCTCTGTGGACCATCAGTCATTTAGACCAAGAGTTACCAGGTTCATTGTCCACAGAGAGAGGATGCTTTAGAAAAGGCAAGCACAACTCCCATCGTGCCTTCTCTCCTCCCAAGGACTTTGGAAGAAGTTTTTGTCAGGCAATGTAAAAAAGAGTTTTCAGTTTTGAATTGACAAACTTTTGTTCCTGAGTAAGGACTATTTTTTTAACTCTTAACAAAAAGGGAAAAAATGAAGGGAAATGTGAGCTGAGAAAATGCAAGAAATGATAGAAAACAGGTTTTCACTTGTCATCCCTCATCCGCATTAGAAGAAAAGCAAGAGCAATGCACTGCATCCTCTTTTTTACAGGCCTTCAGAACAACCTGCTGTTGCAGGGGTTACCCAGTAACTAATGGGAGCAAATCCTTTATATCAGTGAGAGAAAGACGGAAGGAGAAAAACAGTGTAACACTTGTGAAACAAAAAAATCTGTTCTATTCAGTGTGAAATGAAACAGCATTTTCAGAAACTTTTGCAGTAAACAAAAGCTCTTCTCAGTTTAACCTTGGTGGGGCAGAAGTTGAGTCACTTCAGTTTTCAAGAAAAAAACCCAAGCCCTATTTATCTTTGAGGAAAAAGTAGGGGCTAGACTTAAAGCCAACTGGTGCCTAAAGCTGGAATTTCAAATATCTCTTTAGGTATCCAGAAAAGAGACTATTTTGAAAAACCCTGAGCCTTCAGTACCTCTGTCTGACTAACTGCACACTGCCCCTGAGCTGAGAGAAGAAGGATGTATGGGTGTTGTAACCAACAGCATTTTATGTCACAACACCCTGATCCTGCATCTGAATCCCCTGTCAAAGCCCTGCTCTCACACGAGTCAGCACATTCCCACAGGGAGCCGGCAGCAAGCTCCTGGCTGGCTCTGTGCTGTTTTTCATGTAAAATCTCAGATATTTCAAAGTCAATCCCCAAACTGCATTAAACATATCAGGGTTAAAGTCTCATCCAAAACAAGGAAGCAGACTTTCCAGCCTATCTCTAGCTTCCTATATGCCGAAACAATTTTCTTTTTCTTCTGCTGAGATCAGTTGGGTGTATGTTATAGAGAACCAACACACAGGCATTTATTTTTTAGAAAGATACTTGCCACTTGGGAAACTCTTCAGACTTTTGGCAGCCATAAATTGGCTAAATCAACTAAAATCCTGTACTAGAAGAATCATCTTTAAAAAATACATTTCCACAATATGAGAAAGTTTACACAGAACCATCTACACATAAACTGATGGCAATTTCCAGCTTTAAAGAAGATATCTTGGCTCCTTTCCTGCCACTCACTTGCACTGAGAGAGCAGCCCATGCTGTCAATGCTGAATGACAGCAAGGTTTTGTCCATGCGTGAGCTTGCCCTGGATACTCTCCTACCTGTTACAAACTACTTGCCACCGGGAGAACCTGGAGCTCAGGTTGATCAAGCCTGGGTCGTCGGGCCGTGGCGCTCCAAAGAGCTGGTCCGTGCAGATGTCGCACTCGTTCCTGCCCGTGGCGAAGTTCCAGTACGGCAGCGCAAAGGACTCGTTGCCCAACAGGCGCTGCAATGGACAGAAATGCATGAGTTGGGAATCAGCTCCACAGGAAAGAGAAAGAAAGGGACCCCTTCAAGCTGTTTGACTGGATATTTCACTGAATATTCAGCTTTTCATTCTGCATTTCAACTACCTGCATTTCACGGTGCCGCTCCAACTGCTTCCAAAAGACTGTGGCATTAAATCAGTCTAAGCAAAGATGTTGTCATTAGTTGCCCTACTGTGGGATTGCACTTCTTTTGGCCATGTTAGGCTTTCTGCCAACTCAGAGACCAGGCAGGAGAGCAGGAGCAGAGATGAATTGAGCCTTAAGCAAGTAAGAGGCTTTGAGTGATGTAAGTGGGTGATGGGTAAAATTGTGCGTGTGGTTGGCTTTCGTTCCAGAAAACTGGCCCTGGGGAGGAATCAGAACTTGTGTTAATAGGGGAGTACAGTGCATTTGATTGGGCTTGCTTGCCAGATACAATTTCACACGAGCAAGATCCTGCAGCTATTTTGATAAGCAACCATTTTCATTAGAGATCTGTAAGGCTGAAATACAGCAACATTGCCAATATAGAAGTCATGCAAATGGAAATGAGACTATGCTTCTGCAACGGACTCTCGGGCATGCTAACATATATTTGTTTAAAAGGCATATTACTAAACATATATATGTACTAAATGTATAATCTGACAGTTTAGAGCTGGTTTCACAGGAATGATATCTTCAACATCAGCTAGCCGTATCTGTTACCAAGTTTGACATGAAGGCATTGCTTCAAATTTTTTAATAAATACTGTTACTTCATATCTTCTATCCTCTGTTGTGGAGATGAAGGGAAAAAATCTCCATGATAACCTTCACACCACTGTTCATGGTGAGAAACCATTCAGTCCTCAGCACCCAGAAAGCACTAATTTCACTCAAAACAAAACAAAACAAAAAAATTATCAATGAGCAAATACTCCTGGGAGTTTGGGTGAGAAACTGTCCTAGGAGGTAGCTTACCCTTGGCTGGCTCAACAAAGTGACAGAGCAAAAGGGAGAAGCTGTGCAAGGAAAAGGAAAGGCTGTTCAACTAACCTGCAGTTCCCTCTCCAGCCACAGCAAGTGGTACCTATGCCAGGTAACAAAGGCAGGTCCTTGGTGGGAGAAATCAATACCTTTGAAGGGGCGGCCAGGACCTACAAAGGGAAGATAAAACAAGCATTTAGGCATCAAATGAGGCTGGAGAGAAAGACAGCACTTCCTATTATTGCATGGAGTGGAGTTAAACAAGAACCTTCAGCTCTGCAAGTTTGAAAAGAATGCACACATCAGAAGCTACATCACTTACTTGGGACAAGTGAAACAAACTCCTCTGTGGACATTTGCTTCAATGCTTATCAAAATTTCACATTCCCTGAAAAGTTGAATATTGTGAAGATTTCTTCTCACTTTAGTGGATTTTGATTTTAAAAACCCATTTTATTTTCTAAAACCCTATCTCCTTGCTAATATGTGTATTATCTCATTCTCTTACTCAGCTGCAAGACTTACACCATGTATCTATCAAGAGAACCTCAGCATTTTTCATGCCAATTTTAATCCAGAATCCTTTGCCAACTTTCTTCAAATTGTGCTTGTTATTTCTTGTATTGTGCTTTTGCTGGGTGAGAGGTGAGAGGCTTCAAACCACATATGGATTTGTTTATCACTGTAGAAACCTTCAACCCACATATGCATTTATTTACCATTGCAGCAGCACTAGAAGTTTCCCCTTTCCCTTTCTACATGACTGTCCTGTCCCTTAAAGAATCTTTGCTCTTGTTAGGCCAGAGGATGCTTCCTTCAGCCCTGCAAAATGGAACTGTCTCAGAGGGGCAAACTGAATTACAGCCACTGCAGGGCAGCAGTCGCCCTCCACCAAGGAGATAGATATGGGCTGTTCAGCTTGCACATGGGGCTGCCAGGTAGAAAAGCCATGCTGGTTGGTGCACCTCCTACAAGAAGTAGGATTTGTGAAATGGGGCTGGTTTAGGTACTTCTGTCTAGAAAAGCAATGAGGCCTAGGAATCTGAATTTGGGAGAAAGCATGGGGTTAGATACCCAAAGCCTCTAAGCTAGGTTTTAAAAGGTGACTGTGGTTCGTCAGGCAAATCCCATCCTTGGTGACTTGGTGATTTGCTGAAAGCCACAGAAAGCAGTAGCACTTTGGTCCCAGACATCTCTGCGTGGCCTGTGGTTTCACCACTGCAGAGCCCCTTTCCCACAGCATCTACCTTGTCCTATGGACTGGGAACATCTTTTTGAAGTCAGTCGCTGCCTGACCACACTTCAGTTCACTCAAGTGAAGACTGTGCTCTGCTCCCTGTCAGATTGAAGATGCACCAGGAGTGCAACTGGTGTGCTGCAGCTGCCATGGGGTGTGGGGACCAGACCATAGAAGGTCCAAAGGACATCTCCCTTGAGTACTGATGGCCACCAGCTTCTCACCATCAACTGTTTCACTCCACAGCTCTGTGCCTAGTACGGGGACCTTTGTTCAGCAGGTACTTTCACCCTTTTCTTTACCTGCAGAGCCCATTGGAAAAGAAAAGCACTAACCCAAGAGCGTGTCTCTGACTGAGTAGTAATGAAGCCAAACAAAGTAGTTATAAATACTACAGTTGGCAATCTGCGGTTCCTCTCCGCTTGGACCAAGCAGACTTCTCCAGTGCTGAGTTGCAATGACATAGTCCGGGTGAATGGTTGTCTTGGCACGGTCTAGAGCATCAAAGAACTGCTCTCTCTCCTCTGCTGTCAGGGTGTGGACGTCCTTCCTGACAACTGCTGGCTTCCTCCTGTTGCATTCGGGGCCAGTCCAGCCAAACTTGCATTCACCACAGTTGTAGCCACCAAAGTTTCCTGGATCAAGAGGGAACAATCAGTCATGACATTATGAATCAGGGAAAACTAACAGTGAAATGCAGAAGAATGAAGAATTAGTGCTCTTCTTCCCCAG
This sequence comes from Promerops cafer, assembly GCA_013398275.1. NCBI lineage: Eukaryota > Metazoa > Chordata > Aves > Passeriformes > Nectariniidae > Promerops > Promerops cafer. The sequence goes on from VZSE01010195.1 coordinate 1,281,291, forward strand.
AGATGACAGTTCCTGGAAAGGACAGCAGCTGAGCAGACTGGCAGCTTTGCCAGTTGACTAACCAGAAGGATGACTGGCTCGATTCCCAGAGCCACAGCAGGGCCAAGAATCACACTCAGCCAGCTGGGGAAGTGCTGGGTAATGGGCTTGACGCCCTGAGGTGCTCAGAGCTCTGCAAAGCCCTCAGGCACGTGAGGACTCTCACTGAACAGAGAGCTGAGCAATTGAAGTTAAGCCGGTGATGAAGTGCTTTGCTCGATTGGCTCTCAAGTACTCCTCTACTTCAGGATCAAACCCAAAACAGGGTCAGTTCACATGGATCCTTAAGCATAGAAAAAATCCCTAAACAAAACAGTTCTCTTAAGGGCAAAACTTATGTGAAACTAGTGCCTCTTAGCAGTGTATCTGGGGCTCAAGACAAACCAGGCCAAGCACCAGAGTTGCTGCTGGTCACACTTTAAGCGTTATTAAATAGTGCTGCAATAATAGCCTGAGAAACACTGCAGTACTGTCATTCCCTGCTGGCATCACTCCTAAGGCAAGTAATCAGGTCCGCTCTAGGATATTAGCTCAGACTCTCTGATGAGATGGAAAAGCCCAGGAAAGCAGAGCTTGCTTTAAGTGTGGCCTCTTGCATGCTGTGGCAGAGAGCTGGCAGCAGCAGAATGGCCCTACTGAATCTCGCTCCCCATTTCTGGGGGAGCCAGGGAACAACCAGCCATTCCCGCAGTACACACCTGCCCCCTGCCTGTGTGCTGGCAGGCTGCAGCAGTAGGACATGGGGCAATGCTGCCAGGGGCAGGGGGGAGCAGAATGGCAACCAGGGTTCCTCTGGGATCTCCACGCTGCTATCAAAAATCTGCACTGACTCCTTAACCTGTTCTCAACCTCCCCTCCAACTCCCCACACACTCATTTCACAACAACCATGCCAATTGTTTGCCAAAATGCCACAAAATCTCACTGCTCACCACACATATTGGTGCTGCTAGGTCCAGGACTAATATGGGGATGAGGAAGTGTCCTACGAAATGTTCCCAGATGGGCAGATGTCCCAAGGCTGCAGGCTTGAGCCTATGACCAGAACAACAATTAACTTTAAAGCAAGATTTCGGATTGTTGGGGGCTACTGGGCTTATTACCAAATTCAAAGACCCCCAAGGTTACAAGGGCTGTTACCTACAAGGCTCTGAAGCTTATGTCTAGCTTTTAGAGTAAGGGCTGCTGAACTGTAAACATCTGTGGGAGGCTGCTTGGCTGCTTCTTCCTGCCAAGAAGATATGAGGACTCTTACTGCAGAGTTTGGACCAAATGTAGTTTGGTTATGGTTGTTTCAGAGCCCCTGAGATCACTAAGTTTACATGTTGTCATGAAGCTGAGGATCAGTGCTAAGTTTAGGGATCACAAGCATTAAGTCTTCAATAAGGTTTTGGATCATGCACATCCCAATGGCATCCCAGGAGTACAATTTCTAGATATATGGCTTACATTTTGTCATGGTGCAAGCAGAAGCAGCTGGGTTCAGCTGTCACGTTCCAGCTATGAGGGAAGGCATCTATGAGGGGTCTGCACTGGCTAAAGGGGACGAGGACATATACCAGAAAAAGCAAGAAGGTTATAGTTATATGAAACAAAGCAGATGGTGTGGATTGTATGGATATGGCGGGGGTGGGTAAGCAATATGGAAGATTTATTTGATCACCGTATCCTCAGGGTCCCATCAGAACTACACAATTACTGTTAACAATTTAGTGTACTCCACTACCTGTGTCAAGTTCATTCTTCATGACTCAGCCTAGCTATTAGGGCCCGTCACATACTCCAGCCTGAACTGACCAGATGACAAATATCAATAATGTCTTGCAACATTGCTTAATTAGGCCATGTATACTGCTCAAGTTTCAGTCATGGACCATGAACTTGTGGAAAGCATCTGTTGACTCCTCACACTCAGGTACAATTCAATCCTTAAGTGAAGGAGGAAAAAGCAGGAATTAACCATGGAAAGATCTGTCAACAACCTCTTTTGAGACTGGCAGTTATTCCTCCAGTCATTTAAGGGTCCCCTCTACTCACAGTGCTGGATAAGCATCACACTGAAATACAGCACTAACAGACCCAAAGTCAGTGCAGGACCAGGTTTGTGCTGTCCGGGTTGGTACCAGAACAAGACACTCTCAGTCACTTGTTGAGGCTCTGAATGTGCCTATTCCTCTCTCAGGAAGGGTCCTTTGAATCTGCAGGTCTTGATGCCTGAAATAATTTTATCAGACAATATCTGTATTTTAGGTATACTCTATGCACCTCCTCAGGCTCTGAGAAGAAATTTGCAAAAGCCTGAAATGATGAGTTGCCTTCATGGGAAGAAAGCTTTTCTCCAGCTGTATGTATCTGGAGCCAGGTGGACCAATGATTTGTCACCTGTTTCCCTTGGACAGGTGCTAATTATACCTAATTGATGCTCTGCAGGATTTTCTCCCTTAACCACCCTATCTTTCCATTCTTTCCATCACTTCCTCAGTCACTTTACAGCAGGGCATGAGCTTTTACTAAGTGAGGAGGGCTGCAGTGGAGACTTGCAAACAGGAGACGATTTCCAGGCAAAGTGGCATTTCACACTGCAATATTTCTGCTGATTGCGTTGAACAATTTTGTCACATCCTCGGGTCTATTTGGCGGTGTTCCATTGTCAGAAACACACAAAACAACAACACTTCATGATATCAAAACTTGCTTTTTTCATTTTCTCTCAACAGACTCCATGCGTCACAGGCCTGCCGCTCTGCAGCAGCTGGAATGGCAAGAAAATGATGGCAGTCTGTGGGATTTCCTATAATTTAAAGAGAAATTACTGCAGTAATCAGACCCAGATATTTTATGACCTACCCAAACCCCTTTTTCAGCATTTGTTTCTAAAGCACTCTAGAAGGCCACTGATCTTGAAATTATACATTACTGTTTCCAGAAAGCTCATTTACTGCCATGTGCACTTCCCACATGACAGCATTGTGAAATGCTGGTCTCCTACAACTTCACTTCCCCGTTTGCTATGCTAGTGATGGTGTACTTCAATGGTACAGCTCTATGAGAGCAGGAAAAATAATCTCATGAGAGCAGGATATAGTGCACAGTAGATATTTTCAGTAAGGCAGTGAGACCCTTTCAAGATCCTTTTGCACACAGGAGCTCTAGAAACATGCAAGGATTCATGCCTTAGCATTTTTTCACCTTCAGTGATTAACACAGAGGAGCTCAGTGTACAACCTTCCTGAGGCTTTGCCAGGGACAACAGAGATTATTATCATCTCTTGTGGTTTCCAGAGAACATAGTGTGGGAGGTCATTCTGGTACACAGGAAGGAGATCATATCACTGTTGGATGCTCCCGGCTTGTTCCACTGTTTCCAGGAATGTCCACTGTACTGCCGCTGGCCAAAAAAATCATCTGCATATTCTCCATTAACCCTTTTGTCTGGAGATGGGATCACATGCCTTGGGAGCTGTCTTCTTCTGTACCCAATCTCAGCAACACTTAAGGTGCTCTTTCTCAGTCAAGCTGGGTGAATCTGGCTGTTTCTGTAGGCACCATGACCGTGCTACTCCTCCCAGAGGGTCAATCCATGGGCATGGCACTTCTTATGACCTGACACTCGGTATGAGCCTATACACATCACTGGTGTATGCTAACACCACTGTAGCTGCTTCTCAAGCCTGGGGGTTGCCTGAGCTCTTGGATTTTCTACCTCTTAGTGGTCATAACATATGGTTGGCCTTCAGTCACCAAATGTAACACAAATTAATAACTCCATCAACTTCGTGTCTTTTCTTCAGTAAAAATGAACCCAGTCAACACTTACCATCTTCTGCCTTGTTTTAGTGTACCAAGATGAAACCCAAACAGCTGCCATGCCTCTTCTGTCTATAGAGACCAGTTTAATGCCCATCATTTATCAGATGGGGAGCAAGGACTCCTTTTCAGACTTCTTTAGCTACTGCATTAAAATGGGAGTTACATTAGATTTGAGACACCTGTATACTGCAATTTCTCAAGGCTGGAATCAGGACTGCTACCATGTGGGACAAATGGTTAGCTCTTCTCTCTTTTCTAGCTCTTTGTTTGGACATGCTCACAGGCTGTAGGATGTGGAAGATCTGTTCCTACATAGGATTTAATAGGGTCATCAAGGTATGGCTATAATTTAGTATTATCCCACAGACATATTACCCTACAAGGAGTAAATGAAGTGTATTTTATAACCACTTCAAAAGCCCAATTTTTACTTCATGGGGTAGCCATCATATCAGCTACATGGCTTAACTGATGATCTGATTACAGCTAAAGAATAGATGTTAAATCATCTGTCCCCAGCTTGAATATATTGCACAGGAATTCCAAAGGATTCAAAAAATTTTTTCTCAAAAAACTTCTATTAAAAAATAGATTAATGTTCAGCACATGCCATATGTAAACCTTAGAAAGTGGAAGCAGAAAAAAGAATGATAATTATGTTTAACTCCTCAGTGAACTCAAACGACATCATTTTTTAATCACTTTCACAGTCTGTACTAGCAACCACATGACTGACTGCAGTGGTTTTTCACAATAGTCTTCTGTACTGAGTTTTTAACATGCTATACCAGATCTGTATCCCTGCAGTACAACGTTATCGTTTAGAACTCAAAATAGCATTTAGTTCACAAGTCTTCTAAAATAGTTTTCTTCTAAACTAAATTTAACTATCTCACTGAAGTACTGCTTTGTTGTGTAAACAGCTACAAGTCTCAATATTCAAGGCTGGACTCACACATCAATCACTTGGTCAAATTCAACACATACACCTTCTTGAAAAACAAATTAGCACATTCCCCTTCACATGTACTGCACACTGTCAGGGTCTGTCATCAGGTAGTTTCAGTTTAAGAATTTACATAAATTGAATAATATGAGGGGCACCCAAACCAATTGAAAAACACATTAAATGGATTCAAAACTGAAATTAGTCAAGAACTAAAAACTCTTTGCTACCTTCTAACTACATTCATGCCATAACCCCATATTTTTTTACAGAGATATTTTTGCTGCAGCCAACACATTGAGTGAAATGTGGAGCATCCTGACAACAAATCTGCAATTGCTTATTGACCATGGCCCTTGGCACAAAACGTGGGAAGCAAAGCTGGATCTTTCTTTTGTTCTAATATTGTTCTATTTGTCCTCAATTAAAGAAAAACCAATGCATATTATCTGCTGAAACCTAGAAATGGAAAAAAAATTAATCTGATCCCATTATAGCCATTCATCCATATTTGTGTTTGGGATGTTCTTTTTTCTTTTTGGTTTGTTAGGCTGTTTGGGCAGAAGGGGGGTCCATAAATATTCAGGACCCAGACCTGGATAGATATGATTTTAAGGTATTTTTCCTCAGTGAACAGCTCCAACAAATGGAAAAAATTGCAGAGTTTCTTTTCTCTTTAGATACTAAGTTTTTAGCAAAAAGCTAAATTTATTGTGAACACTGCAGAATCTCACTTTTGGAAAATCTGTTCCTCACAGTTCCTCCAGTTTCATATAGCCATCAGCTATGTGACACATTCGGTTGGTACTGTCTAACCAAATAATCAGCTACATGGTTGTTGGAGTTCCCATAGTTTACCATTCACACCATTTCTAAACTATAAATTAAACAGTGCCAAGATGGAACACAACTGTTTATATTGTTAAAGTGCTAGAAAGAGCCTTGGTGGGGTTGGAGTTTGCACAATCCAGGAACCATCCCAAACAGGCAGTTTGCACTTAACATTCACTTGGAAAATAAGGCACCTTAATAGCAGAGGTGTGCGCTGTTCCATGTCCCTTTGAATGGGCATATTTAATTTCTGTTACCTACCACTATGTTACACAGGTAGCACAGCTCTGGATGCCTAATAAATACCACACGTCACGCCACTTACAGCTGGTGTGCAGACAACCAGCTAGTGTATTACACCAAGTTGAAAAAAACCACACAAAAAACCCCTAATAGACACGGAACCATGATCACCAGCACTGTAAAAGCATCAGATCTAATTCAAATCCCACGCACCTGTGAAGTTCGTAGCATTCTCCCAGAAATGGTTTTGCATACAGCATCAAGCAGAGCACAGCCCAGGAAAACATTCTGAAAATCATTCTTAAGGATACATTTCACTTACTCTTTTATCACTGGTATATTTAGATAAAAAAGACTGCAAGGAGAAAGAGGAATCCAAGGGATTTAATAAAATGAAGGGAGCAGCCAGCTCAGAAGAAGTAAAGCTGAAGAAAAGGACACTACATTCTACTCATGTAACCTGGGATCTAGTCCTGCAAATATCAAATACCAGTGCTTATCTCTACTTGGACAAGCAAATTAATATCTGCCTATGGAGAGCATGTCTGTCCCCACTGCTCTTCAATTTACTCCCAGGTTTTGATGCTCTAATTACTTTAACTGTGTAAATATTGGTGCATGCCCATGTGCTCCAGCGTTCTTCTGACCCCAGATCTGTGTCTGTATGCGATACCTGATTTAAGTCTTGGAGGTATATAAAGAACCTTTAAGAAAAAATGTGCTTTTTTTTTCTTTTTTTTTTTTTTTGCAAACCATCTGGAAAAGTCCTTTCACACAAGCATTTGAAATCCAGTCAAAGAAAGAGATAAAAATTGATGTATACTATAAAGTCTATTGTTATTATTTTGAGGAGTTTCAGTAACACCATGTATCCTTTTAAGTCATCTGCTGCTACCTCTCTGTTTCCAGCTGATAACTGCACTGGAAAATTTAACCTCTTTGGCTGAAATTCTCTGCAGTGATGCCTTCCCAGATTGATCTGGACTTTCTTGGTAATGCTAGCCAAGGTATACATTTTAAACAAAACAGTTCAGCTCCTTCTAAGAATCAGGCTGACACAAAGCAGTTGATTCTTCTCATGTTAGAAAATTCAAATAACATGATGTTTTCAACAAGAAATCCCAGGTTTCATTTGAAATGTGCCTGGAAAGAGACTTCAGTTCCTGGTATGTGCCTTTTGCCCTACTAGCGATGCCATCTCGGGCCAGCCCTGCACAGAAGTCTGGGCTGAGGCTGCAGTTCCTGCTCATTTTAGCCCCCCTTCAGCCAGGGCAGTTGCTGAGAAAGGGTTCTGTCATCTTATTCTGCCTGAGCTCACGTTCCTGCTCACTGCCTCCTGCCAGCATTAGGGAAGTGGTCTCATTAGAATCTTATCCCTTTGGCCAGGTTAGCCTTCAAGCACGTATTTTCCCAGACCCATTTCACCTCCAGCATGCAAACTCAGGAGCCCAGGTAAAGTCACAGTGAGAAGTAGCAGCTGGAGATGAGGAGGAAAAGGATGGGATGGCCTCTTTGGTGGTTGTACATTTTGGATCGGTGTAAGATATAAATTTAGTTAACAAACCTGGGAAACACCCAGCCTGACGTTGGGAGATTTTTAGTGCACAGGGCTATGTCATGCTGCAGAGTACTAGTCCATGAAGAATAAATCTTCAAGCAATGCACGCTGACCCAGGTTCAGTGCACTGTGAGTAGTAGTGATAGAGGTTTGAAAGCAGCACTGAAAGTCTCAAAACCCTGTGGAGAAAGGGGATCGCTGACTACAGGGACAACTCCATGGGCAAAGAGGAAAACACAAAAGTTCACATGAGAGAAAACTCTTCTTTGACCCTGCTCCTCTGAAAAAGTACTAACAGTATCATGAATATGGAAGAACTTTTAGGATAATGGTAATATTTGAAGCCTTCTTGATGCCTTATATCACCAGGAATGTCTCTGGCCTTTGGAGCAAGGTTAGCAGACCCGTCCATCCCCATCCCCTCCCCCCAGCACCCATCTCACCTGTGCACTGACAGCTGCGGTTGAAGAACTTGAGGGGCCACCGTTCACGGTCATCCACATTTTGGAGAGTGTAGGGGCCACTCCAGGGCTGAGTGTCTGCCTGCACCCCCTCACACTGTCCCCTGCCCTGCAGGGACCCGCAGATATTGCCTGGCTCTGTCCCCAGTGCTGGGCAGCAGCGTTTCAGGCGAAGGGCTTCCACCGTCATGCAGACACGGGGAAACTGTGCCTGTGCCTGTGGGGGACAGCAGCAGCTCAGGTAGCCCAGCCCAGCCCAGAAAAGCCACCTCAGGGCTCCCATTACTGCTGGGTGCAGGCTGTGCCTCCCTGCTGGAACCTGACTGCAAAGAGCAGGGAGATGTATACTGTGGGACAACCTGGCCTCACACAGCTCCACGCCCCAGCCAACCAGGATAATAACTCTTGCTGCTGAGGATGCTGGTTTGGGGTGTTTGTTTAATCCCAGCCTCTAATTGCCTTGAATGCAGCTCAAAAGACGGGTGCTTTGACTCTGTGGTGCCTGCCCAGCAGCCACAGCTTTGAGCAGGGTTTATATAGAGGTTGGGAGAAGCCCTCATTAGAGGGATTAGCACGGAACAAATCCTCGTGTTTTGCACATGACATCAAGGGCAGAAAAGATGCCAGTGTGAAAGCAAGTTCTGCAGGCTCTGGCAGCTTGTCAGTGGAGTGAATGCCTCAGATTTATTTCTCCAAGTCTTTTATTAGAGAAATTGATGGTCTTGTTTTAGCTGAGGTGGCTGGAGAAACACATTTATTCTTTTAATCAAAACCCTGTATACAGATGATAAACAGAAGAGGAAACTGCTTCTCTTTTAGTTCATTCACTGCAAGATAATACTTTCCATTAAAGCAGTAGCAGTGGAAAACTAACTGGAAGTGCAGAGGATAGAGATGCACCATTAACAAAAATTAATAAATGTGGTAATATAAATTTGGGGTGGAGATTCCACCTGCCAACTGCTGAACTTCAGTGCTTGCACTGAAAACATCTGAGTGGCAAGTGGGGAAGAGTTTCCTTCCTAATAGCCTTTTTGCATGCAAAAGTAATTATTTAATTGCTTTTAAAGGGTGAATGGTCCTTATTTGCTCTGTAATCCTTTCCCCATCATTACACCAGAGGTTGTTGTAAAGGTGGTCTGGCTGTTAGACTTTCAGAACTGTCACAGCTGAGCATTCATTACCCACCCGGCAGGAGACAGTCTATGAGATCAAAACACACACCAGACCTGCACTTAAGTGGTTCTGTTCAGCACACCGACAAAAATATCTTTAAAAAGCTCCTAGTATCCAGCAATTCTTGCCCTCAATACAACTCCTAGAGCAATAAAATTAATAAACACAAATGAAGTAGTGAAAAGTGATTCTGTGAGTCTGAAGCAATAGCTATTAGTTCAGGTCCACCATACTAAATAAAAACTGGCAACTCCCCCTGAAAGTTTTCACTACCTTCCCCCTCCACCTTCCCCAGCTCTGTTGTTTAGCCATTTTTATAAGCATGTATAATGAAAAAAGCCACGGCTGTGTCCGTGCTATTCAATACTTCCATGGATGTTCAACCTCACCATTCTGCCGCAAGAAGTTTTTGATCTATGCAGCAAATTATTGCCATCATGTAGCTAAAGAGTTCATCCACACCGTGGACACTGTCATCAGCACTTTTAGGTTCTCAGATCTTTATGTCAAAAACTTATTGTTTCACAGACAAACTGAAATATGATTCTACCTCATTTATGGAGGCATAAAGCATATTAGCAACACCATGTATTCTGAAATGGGTTTCAACTCACCTCACTTTGGGTTCAATTTACCTAGAATTGGCTTTTGTCTGCTGCTCTTGACACAACATGTGAAAAAGATGGAAAGTGTGAATAGTTGCTGGAAAATAAGTTGAAGAAGCTCAGGAATTATAAATGGAAGAACTGGCTCAAAAACCCTCTGAAAAACATTCCTCCCCATCCTACTCTGCACCCAAATGCATCTCTGGTGTGTGAAGGATTTGTCTTCGAATCTATGTTAGACAATGTCTCGTACCAAAGTTAACCACATAAGATCTGAAAGCACTTATCAGCATCATCAAAATGAAATCAAAATATACAGATAGCATTCAGCTAACCAATCAAACCCCTGAACTGATGGATTTATATGCAAAATATGTGTCCAAGCAGCCATTTTAATCAAAGCTGGCTCAATTCAGACACTGATAGGAAGGTTCCTACAGCTATATGAAACCCCATATGAGACAGAAAGAGTAAGCACAGAGAAAGGTGAGGTACTGAGGCAGGCAAGGTAAGGTAAGGCAAGAAAATAGGTTTCTAACATAGTACATGAGGAAGGAGAAATCTGCTGTTTTCACAGAAGCTGGAGTGTGGAGAAAAGGAAGAGCAGGTAGAGGATGACATGGAAATTACCTAGTGTGCAGGGAAAATAAAATTGTGAGTAGAAGAGTGACACGTGTAGATTTTAGTATGATTACTTCCCTCCATCACAACTACTTAATTCTACTACACTGGGAGCACACTACAGCGTGCAGTCCTGGCATAGATGTAGCAGTAGTCTCTTGTCCTCAGCATTAGCACTTTAGGAGTGCCTTCCCCAGCTGAAGGGGAACACCCAGACAAACGGAAAAAGGATGCACAGATCCCACATCCTGGCGTCACTGCGTCGCCAGCAATGGTGGTTGTCTGCTGCTGCATGACACGCCATGGGGAGTAGATGGAACAAAATTACAAAAAGACAGTTGTCTTTCAACTAGTCCTTGGGAGAACAGCAGGCACTGTCCGTTCTTTAGTGTGTCACTATGGAGATGTTCCTCCGTTTTTCCCACGGAATCACACTTAAATAAAGGAGCTGTTGTTGGGGCTGCACAGAATCAGCACTATACCAGTTTACAAATTAGCATCCTGAATGAGTTTCTATTTACTACAGAGTTTTACTACGTCTTGAAAAATGTGTAGTGCTGTGTGTCGGTACTACTGCCCTGAACCATCAAAGAACTTTTCAGGCAGCACATCTGAGCACATGAGCCATGCCAGTGATCCAAACTGGATTGCCCTGCTTTATCCACACGCACTGGGCTTGCGTGCCACGGTTTGGCAGATGGGGAGCTATAGGAGTGGTTTCTGTGAGAAGCTTCTAGAAATGCCCCCCATGTCCAAGAGAGCCAAAGCCAGCTTGTTCCAAGATGGACCCACCACTGGCCAAGGCCAAGCCCACCAGCAAAGGTGGTAGCACTTTGGGGATAACAGATTTAAAAGGGGAAAAGAAATTACTCCATAATAGCAACTACAGACAGAGAAAGGAGAGAAAATATGTGAGGGGGACAGCTCTGCAGACACCAAGGTCAGAGAAGAAGGAGGGGCAGGAGGTGCTTCAGGTACAAGAGCAGAGATTCCCCTGCAGCCCCTGGTGCAGCCCATGGTGAGGCAGCTGGGACACTGCAACCCACGGAGAGGGAGGGGAGAGATATGAGGGGAAGGTGTTTTCAAGATTTTATTTTATTTCTCATTGCCGCAGTCTGATTTGACTGGTAATAAATTATAGTAATTTCCTTGAGGCTGTTGTGCCCACGATAGTAATTGGTGAATGATCTCTCCCCGCCCTTATCTCAACCCACAAGCCTTTCTCTGCATTCTCTCTCCCCTATCCAGCTGAGGAGAGCTGTGGCAGAGTGGCTTTGAAGGGTATCTGGCATCCAGCGAGGGTCAGCCCAACACACCACACATCTGAGCTAATGGATCAGGCTACCACACCTGAAGATGCGTTCAGTTTTTAATTACAATATTTAGGATTTACACTGAAAGTACAGGAAAACAGTATTTCAGCTACCTTCTAGTCTGGATTCATGCACAGGGTGACTCCCTACAGAAAACTTCTCAACCTGTCATCAAAGGCTCACAAAGAATTATATCCATATGCCAACACATTTTTGGGATAAATACATTCACATATTTTTGTGGCAAGAGAGGAAATAAAGAAAAAGAAACTCAAAGGTACAGGCAAAGAAATCACTAAACACAATTCGGACAAGTAATACAGAATTCCTGAGTAGTAAGTAGGCAGCACAAAAAAAGTTCACTTTTTTTTTTCTCAATGACACTATTGTTTCTCAGGCTCCTTCTACTGTACTCAAGCATAGATTAGTATCAAGCCAGAAAAGTATTTAACCTTTGGAATTTTGGAAAGAATTTTGGTCAAAAGAAAACATTCTGCATATAAACTGGTGTAGAAACCAGTATATCAACAGAAGAATAAATATATTACATGATAATTTATAATTACTCTAGAGATAACAAGAAGAAAGATCATTTTATAAGGAAACCTGCAGCAGAGATTTTCAGACACTTGTGCATGTTCTAGGTTTCCTGAATCTCCTAGCAAAGTTATATCTTTGGGATCTCTCAACACAAGCTACTGCCCTGTCACCACCTTACATTTTGTCTCCCTGTCCAGTATGTGGGAGAATGAGGCCAAAGCCTGGGAATGTCCGAGCAGCTCTGAAGATCTCATGGTCCTGCCACTGCACAGAAACCCTCTTCATATGAACAGTCTCATCATCTCCTGGCTTCTCATATTCATGTTATTTATCCAGTCCTTTTCTAATGCATGGAATTATTTTCCTGAAAACCAATTTATATGCTACAACATGTTCATGTGTTAGAAGAGAAGAGCAACTCAGAGAACAGCAATATGCATAAGAGGTCTACATTTAGACACATGAATTCCCCCCAGATTCTTCATGGATTCCTCACCAGGTCTTGTGGTCCAGCTGAACTTGCCTCCCAGAAGTCTGGAGCTAACTGCAGTGGGAATTCCTCGTTTCTTAAAGACACACACACTTCCAAAGCTCCAAATTTGCTGGCACTTTGCTTCTCCCCTCCCCAAGGACACATGCTAGCTGAAGCATGTACTCTGCACAACTTGCATAGGAAGGTCCTACACTCATACACTGCTTTGGTACACCTCATGCCTGTGCCAACTCTGCCAGGTCTTCCCACAGCCTTAAATAAACATTACTTGCAGACACATTTTTACACTTTTAAGTCAGGTGTTGCCTTACTGTGGTTTTGTTCATTTCTGTCTGAGACAATGATTGATTTTTCTTTCATCCTCCTAGCTCATTCAAGATGTCTAAGAAACTTCTTCAGTGATCATGACTGAGTATCATCATTTGGTTTATGAGACTCAGTACTCTGTCACTTTCTAAATAAACAAGCACACTTTTTCCAGTGTCCATATTACGTAGAACATGGATATAAGCTTAAGCCACTTATAATTTAGATAAACACAATGCTGACTGGCAGATTAAACTGCACATACCCAAAGACAGTTTTATCTTCAGAATTACTTCATCAGATTCTAGCCTGGGCTTACTTAAGGAAGCCAGAATCTGGAAGGTAAGAGAACTAAATCTCAGTTACCCTGATGTTCATCAGTACTCTATGAAGGGAAAGAAGCACCTCCAGGGAACAACACTCCCCATTCTCAGACATGCATCTTGGCAAGGTCTTCTGTCCTAATTTCTCTACCTTGATCTTAAAAGGAGGTGAGTGACTAGTGACTAGTGACTAGTTTGACTTCAGACAGACACTGAAATTCTAAATGTCACTGATATCAAATGAATCTCACTAAATGGCTGTGGTAGGGGAGGGCCTGATCTACATAGAGTAGATTTATGCCAGCTTACAAAATGTGAAGTGAAATAGGTAGGACAGAGTCTCTCGTCTCAACAATTCACAACAAATTACACAACAAATTGCCCCTCTCACAGGGGAAAAAATATGAAAAAGGAAATCCAGATCTGGCTGTGTACCACATCAAAAAAAAAATCAGAAAGATAGGACAAGTATTTGAAATAATATATGAAATTATAGAGTCACGGTGTAGTTTGGTTTGAAACCTTACACTCAACTTTCTAGAGCCTGATCTAGAAGATATTCTTCTCTCACAAGTTTTATTCAAAATACTAATGCTACTACTTATCCCAGTAGAAAAAATAAAATGGAACAAAATATATTCATCCCTCATGTCATGTGGTCTAAATTCCAAGAATACTGTTGGACAAAGTAATGAATGCTCCCTTGCTTTAAGCAAGAGGATGTATGTACATTTAAACAAAAAATATAATGTTTCCCCTGGGGTTCACTGAGGAATAAAGATAGCATTGATGACCATAGCAAGACTGAAGGCTAATCTTTCACTTAACTGCCCCAAATTTGCCTTGGTAACTGTACCATAAATTCTCTACAGTAGTAGAGAATTCTCTATGTAGTTCTACATACAATGGAATAAGAGTCCTATATTACTAGAAAAGCATAAAGTAGGAACTCTGGAATAAAGCACTGGGAAAAAAAATTTAAAAGTTGGAGGGAAAAAATAAAACAACCACAGCCCAAAACTCCCAAGGAACAGGATCAGAGAAAAGCTCCTTTAAATAAGGTTCCTGAGCAGAACTCAAACAGGATAAAGCTCTCTAAACTGCTCACTCACAGAGGAGCAGGGGAAATAAAAGACTTGAATGTAAACTATCAGATTCTAGAAATGCATCATCAGCTGAAAATTTTTGTTGTCTTTTTAACTGCATTTACTTCCCAGAAAATTGAAAAACAACATTCTAGTTCTTCTACAGGATCAGAAACCAAATAGACTATAACTAGGATTTGTTATTAAAAACATAAATGTGACTCCTGACTCATGTGTTCTAAACCCCTGGTATCTGTCACACTACGTAACTCAATGAGATTTACCAGATGTCTGTAAACAGTGAAGGGGACAAAGTCAGAAATCTTTCAGTCAAGAGACAGAAACAAATATTTTCTATCAAACAAAGAGAATGAAATTTTACTGCTGAGAGGTAGACAAGACAGTAACAAATATCAAGTGCAGAAATTCCTCAGGGACAAGGAGGACACTTTTAAAATTAGGTAGATGTGCAGCTCGAGGGACATGGAGGAAAAGGAGGAGAATTTCGTATGAGGAACACCTGAACTTGAGCCTACAGAAAACACCAGGTACAGCAACTTTGTCCCACCACTGTCAGAAATTCCAAATAGAGGTATTTCACAGTAAAGCTTTAAGCTTCTTCATTATTTGTCATGTTCTGTGACTACAAGTTGCAGCCTGCAGCAGAGCTAGGATGTGGAGTATGCCTCTCTCTGATCCTCTCCTTCTGCCCCAGTTTTCATTCACTTAAAACAGGAGCCAAAGCTGGCCGTGGAAAAAGCACGGGAACCAAATCCACAAGATTTTGAATCTTTGCCTAAGGCTGAAAACACGTGATAAGGTTTTTTTCCTCTGAATCCCTGCAAGGTATCAACTTCAGTATTTGATGGACATTTTAAAAAGCATATGTAAGTATATCTGTAGTAGCAGAGAAGCTTCCTAGCTGCAGAGAAGGAACTCTGTGACTAAATCATAAAGGCCTAGTTAGACAGCCTGTATTTGTGTCCTAGCAGGGGGTTCATCTTGAGAGAAGAAGCTGATAGAAAAATAAATGGAAATGTTTGCTGGCAAGAAGAGGCCTAGAGTGCAGCAAAAAAAAAGATTGTGTAAAGAAGGTACAGCTGAATGAAGAAATGTCTGAATGTTCTGTGACAAGCAATAAAGCAGCAACACTTGAGGTTATTTTCACAGAACCTGCCAAATCACATTAGAAATCTGTATCAAGCCCACAAAATCAAACAGACAGGAGCTAAAAAAATCCAGAATTGAAGTTATCTCTTAATTTTGTCCTCTTCTTCCACATAAGACTTCAGGCCTTACTCAGTGTGTGCAACCCAAATCCCACACCAAACAAAAAATGAGATTTTCTTCTCACTGTCCCCATGGCTATCACCATTAGTATTTCAGTGCTCCACAAAATTTCTGCTTAACATCACAAAAGCTCTGAGAATGGAATTGCCATTACAGGTAAGATTATCTCTATCTATAAAATAGAAATTTCAGACACTATCACAGCACTTACTTGTCATAGATCCATGTGCCTGAGCACTCCTGCTAAAAATCAGACACTTTGAGGGCGTGAGGGTGACCCACACCCTTCCTGGCCCTCGAGGAACTCGGAAGCAGAGGGGACCAAAGCTCTAGAGCAGCATTGGGAGGGTATAGCCAGAGCACTGCATAAAAACAGTCTTGGGGCCACATCCAGGCCCCCCAGCTGAGCAGTACCAGCCGCTGTCCCCACTGTCCCCTGCTCTTCCCTCCATAGCACATGACCTTGGCAGAGCTGTCTCTCAGGGTGCCAGTGCACAAGCCAGGCAGAGAGTCAGAGGTCCAGCACCCAAGCTTGCACCATGACTCTCTTTTATTCAGCAGTGTGGAAAAGGCAAAAAAGTAAACAGCCATTCTCTGTTTTTGCTTCTTTGATCATGTATCTGCAGGAAATTAATACCTCTCTAATTCTCCCCCAAAGCATCATAGAAGTCTTTGATGAACAATTGAACACTTTTGGCAAAAAAACCAAAAAAAAGTACTTTTGATATCACACACTCAGAGCAGTTGTCAGTGATCATTTTAACGTTTCCTTCTGTCCCTGAGAACTCAAGTGTGCAGTCTTAATGTTATTTCAAAACCTTAAAAAACCTTTAGGAAAAATAGTAATATAAGCAGTTATACTACCCCTTATCTGTCTTTTCAGTAAGGATCTAAGTAACACTAACCTTGCTTCATACTAATAAGATATTTGTCTGCAGTGAGTGTTCCTTGTATTGGACAAGGAATTCAATATCAGTGCTTGTTGTGATGCTGTGATTAGAAAAGGACCAGTGACACCTTTTCATGAATAGATGAAAGATGCTGAACAGAATAGTAAGGGAGATGCTTTACTGCTGTGTTTTGCACTGGTGACATCAATATTGAAAGTCCTTTTTCTGTGTATTGTTCTGGTGTCAGTGTATTAAAAAGGTTACCAAAAAAATAACCTGAAAGCAGGAGAAAATGTCTTAAGGACCCAAAGAACTTAATTTCTTTAGCTCACCAAAACAAAAGTGGGTGCTGACCTGACAGTTTTGTGCTGACCAAATTCCAGGTACCAAGAAAGATCTCTGATCTAGCAGAGAAAAGGTTTAACAGAGGGCAGGTCCAGATTAAAGGTATATATTTGAAAAAATTGCAACAAATTACCAAAGACAACCAATGAACTGTCTGCCTCTTCAGGTCTTCAAATCAAAACCAGACACCCTCCTTAAAAATATGCTTCAGAAAATCCAAATAATTTTTCTCAACTTAAAGTAAAGATAGGAACAGGAAGAAACAGATGAACGGTAAAGACTAGGTGACATTAATTACCAGATTTCCTGGCCTCGAAGCTATTCCTTTGGCTTTCTGTGAAATAAAATAGTTTCAGCCATCTGTTGACAGTAGAAGAATAGTGGGGTCCGGGAAATTTTAAACTGGGCTTCAGATTTTTGACAAGAAGCAACTTCTACTCGTTGTGTCCGCCGTCCCAGTCCCCTAGAGCCACTCTTTCTCTCTCTGTCCCTTCCCTCCCAGCCATGCCGCCCCTCACGCGCAGTTTCACTTTCCCCTCTCTCGTCCCTGCCGCCGTGAGACAACCAAGGGCAGAGGAGGGACCGGGAATGAAGCTCGCTGCTTTCATTCCTTCCATCCTAAACAAAAACCTTAAACTTAGAGGAGTTGAAAAGGGAAACTGGAAGGCAGGGCACGCTGCGCCAGGAGCGACACGGTGGGTACGAGCCCGGCAAGGCAATTCCCAGGTGCTGCACCAGCCCCGGGGCAGCCGAGGCGGCTCCTGCAGCGCGCTCGGAGCCCGCGGGCCGGCCCGGCGGCAGCATCTGCTCGCCACCTCCCGGGCAGGGCGAGGAAAAAGGAGAAAACGGTTCTGCCGAAACCCGGGATCGAACCAGGGACCTTTAGATCTTCAGTCTAACGCTCTCCCAACTGAGCTATTTCGGCTGTCGTGCTGCCCCTACTGCGGTGAGATACCACTAATCTGTTCTCCCATACCCGCCACCCGGCTGCTTGCATCCGATGATCTAAATAAAGTAAATGTTATCGGCCCTGCGGCGCTGGATGCCACAAACGAGTCAATAATGGGTTTTCGCAAACAAAATTATGCCGTAAGCCAAAGACAAATCAGCAGTAACACAAAATTATGCATATACACACATCTATGCTCAACACACACATCAGGATGAATGTGTTTTGGCAGGAGCTCCCTGCGTTATTGGGGGAGGTAACAGGAACTAGAACATTATGTGGGACTCAGGAGCATTAAACTGGCAGTATTTTAGCTTCAGTTTTCAGGGATTTTATTTTAAAGCCTAACAAACTGTGTGCAGAGATGATGGTGTCATAAAAAGGCATGAATAGGAAGGGCACCCACACCTTCTTCTGTCCATGGTCTTCCACTGGAGAAGCTCCATGTGTCCGCATAAATCATAAATCCTAAGTAGTGTAATAAGAAAAACAGTTTACATTCAGGTTGTTGATTAGGCATTGATTTCAACAGGCAACTGGTCGCACACGCCTGTGGCTACAGGGAAAAGGTACGGGATGCATCAGAGTGCCCACGTTAGCGCCTGTGGCAGGCACTGACATCTCAAGTTTGATTTGCACAGCCCAAGGTCTAGGAAAAGCCGGCTGTGAGGGCATCTCCTACTCACACTTTCTGCACACTGTGAGGGGAGAGAGCCTGCTTTGCAAAATTGTCCACTGCTGCTCCCTCCTGTTAGTAAAAAAAAACAAGATTCTCTTCCATAGTACTAGAGGAATTTAAAAAATCCCTCCTTTTTCCAGTGGGGAAGAAGCAGCCTCAGCCCAAGCCAGCCATGTGAATACTTGGTAACATAAACCACCCCGTTTCTTTTTATTTTCAGAGTGTATTTTTCCTCATGTTGTCCCACATTTGTGGGTTCTTCGGGAGCTGATACGTTTTCAGGAGTCAAATACCTGTTTTCAGAAGTACAAAGGCTGAGCACTGAGCCAGCAGTTTAGTGACTGAAAACAAAAATTCTTCACAGAAAAAATTCAGTTAGCAAGAGGTTAAAAAAACCCACCCACACTTGTGCTTAAGAGCTGTGTGAACAACATACTGATACAAAATCTCATCTCATGATTTTCCATTGCCACTGGCAATGATTGTTTTGCTGAAAAATTATGAATACCATCCCTTAACAAGACCGTCTCCTACTGATGCAGCTAACACAATCTGTGATCTTTGGTGCAGATAAACTCCAAATGTGTCACAGCATGCACAGAAGTCAAAACACTATTGACTTAAGAATTTTCATACATTACCACAACAATCAGAGGTACTATGGAGCAATGGTTATTCCCATTGTTATTTTTAGAAATCTTTGTTTTGCCAGGTCAAATGGAAATGGCAATGGGAATAAAAACAGAAACTAAAGGTAATGCAAAACAAAATTAAAAAGAGAAGGACAATTCAGTCTCAGATACAGCATATTTAATAAGAGTCAGCTTTTCCCCTAACAGAATTTGGTGAGGGGGTTTATATTAAAAGTTCCCCATTCTGTAGTAAGATATTTGCATTTTGTGCCTGTCTAATGAGCATAAGAACACGGTTTCAGCAAAATGGAGCATTCTGAGTCAGAAAAACCACGAACAACAAAAAACCCCCACATTTTTCACCCACATTCTTTCTCCTACATCAAAGAAAAGTACAAACAAAAGGTATTTTCTAGTCCATCATCTTGTGACAGTGTAAACCAGCCTCAACCACAGCTGACACCCCTTAATACAAGCAGCACACAAATTTAAGCAAGTGCTGAGGTCAGATCAGAGAAAGCCTTGGAGAATGTAAGGGTTCTCTCTCTGTTGCACAAACTGGAGCTGATACACACACACCACAAACGCCCCACAGGCCACAGCTCGCAGGGCAAGCTGTGGCTGCCCCATCCTTGGCAGTGCTCAAGGCCAGGTTGGATGGGGCTCTGTGTCCCTGCACATGGCAGGGGGCTTGAACTAGGTGATCTTTAAGGTCCTTTCCCAGCCAAACCACTCTGATTCTGTGACTGCAGTCAGCCCTGCCTCAGCTGCCCACTTCAATGTCTTCCAAATCCTTCCACTTGCTGCTGGCAAGGGATGCACTGAAGAGCAGCTGTGGTACACCAAGACAGCGAGGTAGCAATGTTGGTTTTCCCCAATGCACAAGGGATTTCAGGAGCTGCTTCCCGAAGATCTGATCCAATTCAGAACAGTAATCCCAAAAAGAGATGCAAACTGACGGCAATCACCACATAACTTCCCGAGTTCCTGACAGAACCTGAATCAAAACCTTTGCCAAAGTCCAGCCCTTCTCCCTTAGAAAGTTTTAAGTTAAGTGACATACACGCTCACTCCATTTATTCTTACTGGTGTGGCCTCACTTTGTTCTGTGACACAAACCTTGAGAGAATGGAGTGAAAGATTAGAGCGTTCACAGTATTTTACATCACTACCTATGCCTTCTGCAGAAATGCTTCCCCATAAATCAGTGAGAAATAAAACCTGAAAGCATCACACTTCTCCACATTGGTAGTTTACTAGTTGAACCTTTGTCCTTTTCTTCCTACAGAAGCCAGAAGGCTAATGGCAAAATAAGCTGTTTCCTTTAACAGAAAATACTTTTCCCTGCGAAAGAAATGCTCCTACCAGATCACTCACCTGCTAAGAAAATCTGATCTACAGCAAAGTAGCTGAAAGCAAAAGCCCCCTATATTTTTAAATATATATTTCAATTATTTTAAAATGTGCATGTATATATTTATATATATACAAGTAGTAACACGAAGACAAAAATCTCAAAACACTTGGATGAATTAAATTTCAAAAACATTTAAATAAACTAGAATAGCTTCCACTAAAAATTAATAGATCCTATTGAAAATCCACCACTCCAAGTAATATCACTTCTTTGGATAGTCACATAAATATCAAAGCTTGCATCTTCAGCATCTATACATTAAGAACAACTTTTAAAAGTTCTGTTCAATAAACCAATCACCCCCTACTGCTTTCTTCTGTGTATTTCTGATAACACTATTTTTAGTGTTCCAAAGACACTATACCTATTTTCAAAGGTTTAAAATATTTTTAAATTAAGGTTTATGCATGTTTAAAATAGTAAGATTTTAGTTATCTGTAGTCTCTACCCTTAAAAACACAACACAGCCAGTATTCCAGTATAAAGAGATGTGAAAGACACATATTTTCATGCAACCCACTCAAAGCAGCTGTCACAGCAATCACAAATACAGCTAAGACAGATCTTTCAAGCACTTTAGCTATTTCTGGTACTGACTTTTGCAAAATACAGAACAGTAAGATGGATATCATAAGGAAGGATGCACATTGTAAGGAAGTCATATACCAAGAAAGGTATAAAAATTAAGGAAATATTTGAATGTAGTCAGCAACGTGCATTTGACAACGCCATTTCAGTGATTCATCCATAGAAGCACGTCTGGCAAGCCAAGTATGCAACACATCATTACATATGAAATCCTGTAACTTTCATCTGTCCCAAATGGAGCCTTCTACTTCCAAATCAAGTATCAGTAACTACCACACAATTCAAGCAAAGTATTATTATCCCACTTTGTCACAGAAAACTCACCTTCAATATCTGGCTCCTAGACCTTAAAACCTGTACTTGGCACTGCAGTAAGCCTAGAAACTTCCTGGTTAGCGTGCTTTTAGAGTGACTCTTGCCAGCCACAAGTGGCACTTCATCAACAGCACCATGCACCACAAGAGGTGTGATGAAGATGGGAACACTTGTGTTTCAAGAGCTAACTCCCAGTTTCTGAGACCCTTTAGAAGTCACAGTTTTTTCTGAGTACACCACAGCATCTCAGTCCTGTGCTGCTTGCAGCTCTGCCCAGGGGCCACAGAGGATCAGGGACTGTGCCAACTACAGAAGCTGAAGTGATAAAACCAGGAACAGTGCTCCTTTTTTTGTTTGCCACATCACCTCAAAGACAAAAAAGTGAGGCTAACTTTTTCAGGACAGAGGAAGAGCTAAGAAATACTTTTTAAAAAACCCCACCATCTACTTTTTCAGCATGTTTTTCTTAATTAAGAGAAATCATTTACGTTGCAATATTTATTACTAAATCAACTTTGAACAAGATTCATTGACATATTTCTAGAATTAGAGTTTTTTCCAAATTTTGTATTAAAACTCAAATATTGTTTTACCTTTAAAATGTTTATTACAGAAAAAATGGTGATACACGGCATTGATTAAGGTCTGCCAACCCACAATTCACAGAAAAAGAAGAGAAAACATTTTCTTCATACGTAGCCTTCATATCACAGGAGATAAGACCATTGGAATGTTAACTGTGTTACAGTATTTCAAGTTTGTTACAATTATAGCTAAGAAAAGGGAATTAACATGTAATAGACAGTAATACAGTAAAAAAGAGGACAAAGTTTAAGGAAATGCTTCTGGAAATCTCAGAGAGAGCACCTGCTACTTCTTGACATCCTTTGTTCCCCTTAAAAAGGGGCATTTAGAGTTCTAGAGTAGGTAAGTTTAACCAGTCATTACAAAAGCTAATAGCACACCAGCAGAGAAATGGACGGAACCATACAGGTGCTGTATCTAGCTTTTGTGAACCAATTTACAGTCTCCAAAAAATATATAATTCTCCCCTTGATTCAAAATAAAACCCAACTCTTCGAAGTGACAAAAAATTATAT
Organism: Promerops cafer; assembly: GCA_013398275.1. Classification (NCBI taxonomy): domain Eukaryota; kingdom Metazoa; phylum Chordata; class Aves; order Passeriformes; family Nectariniidae; genus Promerops; species Promerops cafer. The sequence continues at coordinate 1,303,845 of VZSE01010195.1, forward strand.
ATATTACACTGTAAAAACAAACTAATACAGATGAGTAATTCCAGAACTAAAACAAATTTAACTCCAAGTTCCAAAAGCTGCAATCACAGTTAATTATTCTTAATAAGGCAGATTTTACTTCAGTACACTAATTTATAACATTATAAATATTCTTCACTCCATACAGTTTTTTAAAATCAATACCTAGTGAGAATAGAGTATTGCACCGAAAGCTGAAACTGAGAGGTTCAACTTATAAAGTGCTGAAACCATTCCAAAGTTGTGCCATACTGTGGTTCTTTACTCATCATGGTTCACGTATCTTTAATACATTACGAGTGCAGTGTGGCCATTTGATTGCAGGCTTTGAAGAAAAGACCATATGAGGTAGAAAAAAACTCCTTCAGATTCTGTGCCACACTATGGACCACTGAGCTGGGCAAATGGGTCTGTCACAGGAAAGGGCTCCAAAGCTTTCTCCGAGTTTTTCCAGTTGTGGAAATTTTCTCTGTACCATTCAACTAATATGGAAAGAATGTTGATGAGTCAAGCTGACCAGAGATAACAGCGAAATCCAAATATTCCACAGATACAAGACTAACAACATGCTAATTGTTCTTAAGGGAAGATTTTAACCCACAATATTACAAAAATCTAGTTTAAACTTTGTAAGTTCTTTATGCGAGACTTATTCTAGAACTAAAAAGTGACTATCTTTTTTTTTTATGTCATGTAAATTCACTATTTAGAAAGCAGCCAATCTTATGTAAAATTCAAGTGTTTCAATCTCTTCAGCTTCTCATTAACTAACCTATATACCCATTTCCGCCCTTTCCCTCTCCCTCCTCCCATCACTCTTAAATCAATGTAAAGGTCACCAGTCTTACTTGTTTTCGTTATTCCTTCTTTCCAAGGCACTTTGGGTCTCCAACCTAAGTTGTGCATTTTTTCTGAACTCATTGGATATCTGAGGTCATTTATAGGCCTGATGGAAGTATAAAATGCACACGGAAAACAATCTGATTATACTACTTCATTAATTAGACATGCAGTACCTCACACTGTCTTCCAAGGAACATTAGATATGCTTCAATTTTGAAAATTCCCATCAACATGAACAGGTTGCATTGCCTTCAAAAAATACATGGCAGCTGAGTGCAGCTACAACTACACAATTCAGTTTGTACAGTCAACTACTTGAAATTGACTAGAATAAATATTAATTAGTATTTTACTGGCACAAAAATGAACACAAAACTCAAATCACTGCCAACGCATTTGTGCAAATCAGTGCATTTTCAACACAGAGCCACTGTTTTCTAATGTTAGCATTTGCGGTTTTTGTCCTGAAAACCCACAAATATACACACACTTCAGTTTTAAAACACACAGGCTTCCAAAGGGGCATCGTTACAGTGGCTCATTAGCTACATGAACTTAGTAATACTGAATGTGTAGAATACCAAGCGGCAAGATTTAACACAGAAAGATACATCTGATATTTAAGCATGGCAGAAATTTTCACTTCTGCAGTCTGGCAGATAGGTAGCCTAGTCCAGCATTCCTGCACTACTGGCACTGGCATATTGAATAGTCAAGGTACATGTGCAGGCACAAGCCGAGAACTCGTCACTGCTACTATAACATGCTAATCTCAAGCGGAAACAGAACTAATTTTTTCATCACAAGTAACCCCCATGACCTTTAAGTCACTCATTGTAGAATTATATAGTCATAAACTAGGTATATTAACAGTATTTTGTAAGACCTCATCACTCCCTGAAACATGTATTCCTATGTGGTTAGTTTTCCCAAGCACATTTATGTTTAAACATCAGCAGACAGGGCCCAATACACACGAAAAAACATCTCAAACTGAATTACACTGAGAACTCCTAAACACTCACATCCTGTGAGCCAAAGGCAATTTGTTCAAAGTCCTGTAATACATTGAGATAGGATTCTGAAGAACATTTCCGTTTTAAAACAAAAGTTCACACATTTTTAAAGACACTTCAGTTGCCATGATAACAATCTAAACGTGAACAGAAAGTGAGAATTCTAAAGGCCATAATACTTAACTGCTATCAGTAGACACATCATTTCTAATCACTCTGGAGAGAGTGGTATCTAAAGTAAGCAGAGAGTCATTGTTGCTGCAGAAAAGAAATGGATATAAAAGAGCAGAGCCAAACCAAGCCTGAAATTAAGGATGGAAACACACAGCAAAAGCATATCTATAAAAGCTACCCATTTTTACCACTGCCCTAACTTTGGTACCTTAGGGCTTTACATCTACTTTTGAGATAGCAGCTTCAGCTTAAGATAGAAATCTAAAGCTAACTGCACTCCACAGGCACATATTTCTGCCTGTGGAGACTGGGTCTTACTACAAAGTCCATCTAAGTCTGAATTAGTCACATTAACACCAAAATACTAAAGCTAAGTAAAAGACGATGAGATTCATCTTGCTCAGTGAGGCTGAATACAAAGTATACTGAATAAACCATCCAAACTACTGTGAAGGAAAGCTTTAGCTGTTCTGTAAAACCTATCCTCTTCCCAGAGCAGACTTCAGTAATGAGAAGTATGAAGAAAGTTTGAAGACAGATTAGCATTACATACGTGTTCCCCTTCAAGACATTCATTCTGACCTACAGATCCAAATAATATAGGAAAATCCTGTTTTCTATTCAGAACCCTGATCATAGATGTCAAATCCACTAGCAGAAAAAAGAACAACTTAGGGAAGCAAAACAGCTCTTACTCCCTCAAAAGCGTTTCCTCCTTTAGAGCAGAAACACTTTCACAAAAAACTATTTGGTTAGGAGTCCCAGAAAACCTTCAAGACAAAACTATCCTGCATGTGCAGCACATCCTGCATGTCCTCCACACTCCTCACCTGTCTTTGACATAATCCATCCAGTGCTCCATTTCAGACTCTGAACTGGTCTTCTTTATCTGTCAAGGAGAAAAACAGTATCACTCCCATACATCTTGGGCTGTCTAAACATATATTTAAAAAATAGGGGGTTTAAAACAAGATTTAAGTTTGTTAATAAAAAAACAGCACCAAATAAAAAATACAAACCACAAACAGAAATGGTCTTTTGTATACTGAGTCTTCAAACCACCAAAATTATCAAAATTATCTAGAACAACTCCAATCTGTCTCCTTCATCCAGAGCACTGGCAGAACATCCATAATCAAACTGTTAGATTTTAATAGTGCCACATTCTCAGACCAAAACTAAAGCAGTCAGCATGGAAAAAAAATGGTAATTAATCATGATGCCAGTCAGGATATGTCCCAGTCAGGATAACTGATGCAGCAGCCCAGTGTAGGATAGCCCATACTGCAAACTTACACAGTCCAGCTGCCACAGAAAGGGTAGCACATCGTTCTGCTGCAAGGATCTTCCAACACCCACCACAAGTCTAAGCTCTTTCAGACCTACAGAAGGTCTGTGTAATTATTCATTTGTGCAATGAAAACCGGTAAAGAAAAGAAAAGAACTGTTTACTCACTAAATGGATTAGCTCCTTAGCAAGCTGGGCAATGGACAGCTCAAAGTTAGTTCCAATGTTATAAATTTCACCTGGTTTCCCCTCCTTCAGGACAGTAAGGAATGCTTCTACAACATCAGCTGCATAAAGGAAATTCCTTCTCTGAAGTCCAGAACCATGAATACAGCTTAAGACAAGAAAAAGACAAAAAAATTTTGTTAGTCCTCAAATACACACATTAAATTTACTGGACTGTGTTTTAAGCAGTTTTGCTGCTAGATGGGTGCCTGAAGGCACCTTAAGTAGCTGACATGCAAACAATCCTTTACTTTAAGGAAATCCTGTTATTAAAATAAGTGATCAGACCTTAGTTATGTAATTATCATTTTACAAATGAGCACATATTTGTAACTGCAATTGCAGTTTTATAGCACAAATACTACCAAAAAAATGTGAGCTACCTACCATTTTCTGTTCTGTTGCAACAAAGATATAAACTTTGGAATAACCTAAGGAATTGAACAACAACAACAAAAAAATTACTCCGCTGTTTTAGAAGCTGTTATTCTACAAAGAATGAGGAACTTCAACAGTTATGTAGCATGAAGTATTTTAATAACATCCTTTAAATGCTTCCAAGTTTTATTAAGTCTAATGAAAGAATGTATCAAGCCTAGAAACTGCAAGGATTTTGGTTTGTAAGAGTAGATGCCTCTATTGTACTGTAAACCTTATCTTTCTGGCTGTTACAAATGTAACATTTTTACAAAAAATAAAAGGAGTTTCCATTACTTTTGCACACAGCAGTGCATCAGAGTCTTAATTAGAAATAATTATTGCCAACAGTTCAGAACAAGGTTTAAACAGCCAGCAAACTGCAGTAAATCTAGAACCAAAGAGTTGTTAAAATAGTTACATTTGGAAGAGAATCAACAGAGAATTTTAAGATAATGGAGATAAACACAGATCAAGTGACAGTGTGCTTGCTGCACAAAGATTTACATTATGTTCATCTAAAAGCTAAGATCCATTCATAATGCCCCCACTATTAAAGATACTTCAGAACAGCTGCCTCCACTATTAAAGTCCTTAAACTGAAGCCATTAGAAAACTACTCAAATTACTTAAATTTAACTTCCTACTCTAAACCCAGGAGCAGAATACTAGATAAAACTAAAGATTCATGTAGCCTAGTGCTGTGTTTTTAGCAGTAACTAAAATTGGGTATGTGAAGAAGAACATATGTAAGTCAAAAGTAAGCAAATACATCCCCTGAATATACCCCCAACAATCATGCAAGCTGTAGCAAGACACAGATCAATGAAAAATGTACTCTAAAAGCCATTGCTTATCCATCTGCAATAATGTAGGTGAAAATAAATTTATTTGGGAAAAAAAAACCACAAAAGGTGAAAAACAATTTAAATTAAAAAACGCCTCCATAGAACTGTAAAATATAGCTACATTTCCCATCAGTTCCAAACCCCAAAGAGTACATGTCATTATTACTTTCATTTCAACATTGCCATTCAATAACCAAGCAGATTCTGGTATTGACTTAAAAAGGCAACTCCTTCTCACAAATAACTGTTTTAAATAGTTACCCTGCAAGGTCTGCACGAACACATGCAGACAAGTCACTTTACATTACTTCTCACCTTTTATATGAATGCTATAGCTCCATCTTACTGATTTTCTGTGCACGTTGGAACATCCCTTTCTATACCAGACATTGTATTCTCAGTTTACTTTTTGAAATTTTCCCTTAGTCATTAAACACTCACAATTACAGAACATGACATGAGTTAATGTAATTTGTAGGGGAACTCTGTCAAAATATCCTTTGAAAAATAGAAAAATTACAAAACAATGTTGCTGTCATAAAATTCATTTAAACTACAAGTCTCTAACTGAAGTTTTATCAACAGCCAAAAAATACGTGTTCAGAGTAAGACATGTTAGTGTAAGCTCAAAATATAAATCATGTGTTAATTTCAAGAGTGCTTTTTTCAAAAGTCATCCCATGCGCATGAGAAAAAAGTAGCATCAGTGCAACCCTGAATTCTGGTACACTGAAGCTCAGAGTAAAGCACAGTTTAACTTACTTTTTCTGGATACTGATGTGGTCCATAAACATTACTGCTCCGTGTGATGACAACTGGAAACTGGAAAGCATTGAACATACACGTGATTACATAAGCAAGCATATACCAGCAAAAATCTGTAGCTTCCTGCTGATCAATAAACAAACCAACACATGCACAGTGCTTACTCAAAAATCAACAATCCTTTACAAATGTTACTGAATTAAGCTCTGTCGAACAAGCAAGAGCCTCCAGCCTTCTCAGTCTGTTAGGAGCACCACAAGTGACAAATGTTTGAAATCTCTCTTGCTCTGGAACCACCACAGGATATTGCATATGTGTATCTGTTTGACTGAAGACTGGCTTACTCCTACTTATTCCCAAGTTTCACAGGTCATTAACATCCTATTCTTGTTCACTTTATAGCAAAAACATCATATATCAAGAACAGAAGTCTAAAGTATCCAAAATATTAAATGTGTTTGCTTAAACAAATCTGACTAGCAGGGCTTTTTCTTTTTTTTTTTTTTTTTTGCTTTAACTATAAGCCTAGTCTTAATACAATTTGAATTATGCACGTTCTGCTTCTGTGTAATACTTTTGTACTTCCTGCAAACTTAGCACTGGTTTTTAAATTCCTAATGTGCTCTTTGACCATTTTATCAAAGCACATTTTTAGATATTACAGTTCAGATTTAATAAACAAAAAATTAAAAACATCTGACCTGTCCCCACTGTCTTGCAGTGTATCTTCACAACTTATTGGTGGAGATTCTCTAACACATCCAAACTACAAGACCAACAATAAGGAAAGAGGTGGCACTGTGTGGACTAGTGCTGATTTTTCTTTTATACTTTTATGTACATAATACAGACACTTAATTACAGGCTTCAGAAGCTTCCATGCTTTGAAGCTTCCATGGACTTACCTGGTACCTTTCCCAATAAGACTGAACAAAACACTCTGCAGCTGCTTTAGAGGAGGCATAGGGATTTGTCGGACGTTTTGGTGAGGATTCATCGAATTCCTAAAATGAAAAGAAAAATTTGCATTACTCAATTTCTTTTGCCCAGATAAGCCTTAAAGTTACAAAAGAAATAAAAATCCCAAAATATCGAAGCACATCAGTCTAACAAAGCCCCCTTACAACAGAAGAAGATAACAAAGGACAGCCTATTTATTGAACATAGGAGGCAGACAGATTACTAACAGTAATATTTTTATACTTGTAACAGAGTTACCTCACAGAAGCAGGTCCTCAGATTTTTATCTTTAATTTATCACTGTTGCTACAGAGAGGCTTAGTATTTTTCAGGTTCATATTGCCTCAGAGAGCAATTGGGCCACCACTAGCAAATTCACCTTTCAGTCCTAAATAAAAGGGGTCTTTTCTTAAATTTTTCTGGAACTTTATTTCTGTAAAAAATGTAAAATTGCAACCCAGAACCTTCCAAAGCAAGGCTTCAACAATTCTGACCAGTTCCAGAACAGGTATTTTCCAGGCGATCCTGACACTTTAATCTACTTCTCACTTGAAGGGAGAAAAAAACAAACCAAAAGAAGGAGGGATACTACCCAAGGCGTGATTGGTAACAATCACCTTAACATGATTAAAACATCCACTGCTCTTGTTCGGCCTTTGCCTCTGAAATTAAAATGGTCTGCCTCCCCTCAAAAAAAAAAACTCTACAAGAACAACTAGTGTGATTCACAAAGAGAAGAAAAAACAGATTAAAGTTCTCTTTTCAAGGCCCAGAGACAGAAATATTTCACTTGTAGGTATCAGCCAAGCCACGGGTCTACACACAAGAAAACATCATCCTTGAGTATCATAAAAGCCTACAGATGGAAGTTGTGTTGAACTGATAAAGACACTATGATAAAAAGAAAGTGAATAGAAATCTTCTGAGGTGCATTAATATTTCCAGGGACTATGGCAAAAGGCTCCTTGACTTTATTTATGCCTTTAAAAAGATGAACATGCATAATTCGCCTTTTTACTGAGGTAAATTACATTTCCTGAATTAAGGTCAGGTATAAATTCCCAAAAATCAAAGATTTGCATACAACAAGAAACATCTGAATATTTATTACAGTACTACAGGAATTGTTTTCTGTTTGAATTGTCACTACCACAGTTCTGTGAGTATTTTAGCTAGAATATAAAGCAGTTCCCTGCCTGTCAAGCTGTTCACATTACTGAAGTCGCATGAATGCTCCAGGACAAAATCTGTGTAATACATTGCTTTCATTCTACCTCTGAGGAGTAGTGATATCACTAAAGGCCCAAATCTCACTGCTTTAGACAATAAACATTCAATATAAAACAAGCTATGGGAAAAAAAAAAAAGGACAATTTTGATGCTCGGATTTCTAGAAGCTACCAGGGCTCACTTAAAGCCAAACATTTACAGAGGCCAAGGAAAGTTAGACTCAACTTTGTTTTCACTATTAAAAGCAGGTAAACTAGAAAAATCCTCATGCATTTTCAAACTCACCTCATCAGTGCTACCTCCATATACTTCATCTGTACTAACATAGACAAACTTCTCCACATTGGCTTCATGTGCAGCAGCAACCAGCACATTGGTGCCATAAACATTCACGTAGGTGAATTCCAGGGCATGCCAAAATGAAAGATCTACATTAAAAAATGCAAACAATTCTGATTAAATTTAGGCAAGACAGGACTACAGGTTCCACTTGGAGGCTGCAATATAGAACTGTGAGACAGCAAGGTCCTTATTAAATGAGGGCACCTACACTTACTTGAAGACAAAAATCCTTGTTCTCAACAAGAAGCTGGAATCACAAGCAAAAGCTTGTTGGTTATGGACTTTTTAATCTAAAATAGCATTGGCTAAGTACAGTAAGAAAAGTGTCATTCAAAGACAGTTGCAAGATGCAGTAATATGGACCCATGACTAATAACTCAGCAGCTCTTTTGATTCTTACAACTGTTCCCCTGACCTAATGACTTGGTGCCAATCAAATCTGACAATTTCAAGAAGTATTTTCCAGGAGAATTCTTTGAGGATTTCTTCTCATGATGGATGGAGTATGGTAGGGATTGTTCTCACTAACAGTGATACTAAAAAGCAGCCATCTGAAATAGGCACTCTATAATTCATTCTCTCTTTTTAGCACAGACAGGATTCCAATGGGACTTATGCCTAATCCTTCAGCTTTCATGCCGTTTTTTCATGTGACATTGGAGCCAATTAAGTAAAAACTTCAGACTATGTACAAAGCCCCTCTCCACTGTCTTTATGACTCCCTCAGTACACTGTCAGCTACATGTGAGTCTAGACAGAATTTAAAAATGTAATGCAGACAAAAAGGTACATTACCATTTATGTGCAATGAAAACAAGACAACAGTTAGATGAAGAACTTTTTAAATCAAGGCTGAGAATCCCTCTGAGTTAAAAAGGCCACCAGACACTCAGTCATGTGATTTGTAGAGACAAATTGGATCCTTGGTTTATACGAAGGGAAAAGACAAAAAGTGTACTGGCATATATTTCAAGCAGGTACAGCCATGGAAAACAATATCAAAACATGCAGAAATGCTCACCTACATGTGTCTGGGCTGCAAAATGAAGGACTATATCTATTTTCTCAGTTTCAAAGAGCTGCTTTATAAAATCAGGTTCACAAATATCTCCCTAAACAGGAAAAAAAAAAAAAAAAGCAGATTATTTTTTGATAGAAAATAGTCAGCTTCCCTTTATACCAAGTGTCACATAAGAAACCACTACAAAGGGAACACAGGATACAAACAGCACTATCAACTGAGTTCTGGGCCACTTATCAATGCCATGTCTAAAATAAGACCATACATAAAATTTCACCCATTTTTTAAAAAATCCTCAATGAAACTTATTTCAGAATTTATATTACTATTAACATTACATACAGCAAGGTGTCCAAAAATACACAAAACAGAAGTACAGTGTGGAGCTCCAACACTGAGGCTGAAATGCCAAGTCCCCAGAGCAAGTCAAGAGTTCCCAGTCTGGCGAGCAGGCAGGGACATCTAGTGGCACTGCAAAAGGAGAAGCAGATTCCCACTAAGGGGGATTAGATTATGTCTTTCAAGGGTTTTGCTGCTTGCTGTTTATTCTGGTGATTTATTTTTCAATTGACATATTTTTTTAAGAGAGACATTATTTTGATCTAAATGGTTAGTTACTGATTTTTTTTAAAACTGTAATTCAAGCTTAGCACATCTACGCTGAACAGCAACAGAAATTGTGATTAAAATGTATCTTTCATACAGCCCCTGAGTCAAATTTTCTAAACTGACTGTTCTGCTTTCCAAAACAGACTTCCTTTCTATAGCACCACTAGAGAATATATCCTTCTTGCTGTCTCATAAGGTCAGTACCAATGCTACAGTTCTAATCATAAGGGTTGCACATCAGAGATTATCTTTTCCAGCACATTTTTTCCTGTCAGTGTAAACTGCTTGGCTGCATACCAGCTGGAGGTTAAGCTGTGATCAACTGTCCCTAAAAACCAAAAACAGAAACTAGGAAATAACCCAAACACACACCCCAAACCACAAAAAGAAAAACCACAGTGAAAAGTTGGAAATATTTCTACTGATGTAAGTTTTGTGACCAGATATTCCTACCCTTGAAAAGCAGTATAGCCACATCATTCCTAGTTACTGTTCCCCTGCTTCACATAGGGAACTGACTGTTTAAAGGATATCTTGCAGAACTCCAAGCTCTTCCCAGCAATTAAATGTTAATATCTACCTAGGTAACAAGGCTTTTATATGGCATTCATACATTTCATATTGCACACTGGAAACAATGAAAGACCTTAGGAAAGTAACCAAAAAGCCACTTCAGTCATGCTGAAACTGCACACACGTGCATGTCTGCATACAGGCTGTCCCTTTCCTCTCATGCAACTTTTATCCCAAAAGCTCAGATATAATCCCTTACTGAAATAAAGAGGTGGTTCACAAAAACATAAAACAGCCATGGGGGTCACCAACAGGGCAAGCTCGGCTTCCAGCCTCGCCTGAATCTAAGAAAAAAGGCAAGTTTACATCTACTACCTCTGACAAAGGTGCTGTTTCAGCAAAATGAACTATATGCATTTCTCAGATGTCCTGCAACCTTGGGCAGACCCTAAGACAGAGAGATGATCATCAGCACTGTGTTTTGTAGACAGGAGGAACCTCAGCATACAAGCCCAGTAAGTGCGAATATTGACCTGAACAATAAATCAAAATCCATCTCCTCTCTGAAGACAAAACTGCAGAAGCAGTACACCAAAAATCTGTAAACAGTCATGTCTTGTGGAAGGGAAGACTCTATCACCTGGATAAACTTGTAGTTTTCCTTCCCAGAGACAGTTTCAAGATTCTTCAAGCTTGCACAGTAGTCGAGCTAAGGAGAAATACCACACAACATCAGTAAGTGGACTTCATGGAAGTAAAAAGGCTAACTCAAACCCAGCCTAACCACTGGAAAGTCTGAGAATAAAGTAAAAACTTATTTAAAAAAAAAAAAAAATGAATTCGCAAGCATATGCGAAGCTTTAAAAGCACAAATCTCCAAAAGATACCCCAACTGCAAAAATTCTTAGATGTTTAGAGCTGGAAAAGTTTTGTTCTTTTTCTGAACACCAGTTGACTTTATTTCTTTTGCACAGGAAGAAATGGAAAATCAAACAAAAATTAGTAACTAACAATAAACTATATAAATTTCAACCTATTATAAATTGCATTATAAATTACTTAAAACAGTTGTCCATATCAAGAAAGAAAACAAGGTATTACCTTATCCAGATTTATAATCAGATAGTTTGGATAGTTTTTCACAAGAGAGACAACTACATGTGAAGCACTGCAGGATAGAAAAAAAACATATTTTACAGTTATATACTTGGCTTTAAGGTAATAAAGAGATGACAAATTCCAAATAAATTCAGCATTTTCAAAAATCTTTGGGGGAAGAAGGGGAAATGTTCAAGACAGATGACAGACAAATTTAAAGATATTTTAACACATCAACATTATTCTAATATACATTCTATACATTATCCTAGTATTTTCTATATATAAGTGTGTATGGTTAAGAAACTAAAAATCAGAATAAAAGTTCATCCTAGACCGAAAGAAATCAGCACTGCCCACAGTCACATTAAAAAAAAAAAAACACGTTATATGCTACATTCAATTGCCATTGTAAAATACTTTTGCACTCCAAAGCTTACATATTAGGTATCAGGGAGAACCAAACAGTCAACACTCCTAACCCACGACAGTGACTCCCATCACTCAAGTCTCTGACACTGCTGCTAGGTGAAAGAAATGACAACCAGACAACCAGGTGGAACTAACCCTTTGGCACTGTCTTGTGTACATGAAGCCCATTCTGAGAGTTCAGGCTAGTTTAATTTAACCCTCTCACAGCTTCCGCACACTGACGGGCTCAAGCTTAAGACAGGCCAGACCTTTCTCTGACTCAAACTGAGCCCACAGCTCTGGGGGTTGATACGGGAAATAGCAGCTGGCTCGAAGCCCTGCCACCCTCAACCCAAAGAATCCATTAGGTTGGAAAAGATCTGAGATCATCGAGTCCAACTTAAGACCAAACACAACCTTGTTAACTAGACCATGGCACTAAGCACCATGTCCAATCGTTTCCTGAACACCTGCAGGGACAGTGACTCCTGACTTCCCTGCGCAGCCCAGTCCAACATCTAATCATCTTTTCTATGAATAAATTCTTTTAAACGTCCACCCTAAACCTCCGCAGGCGCAGCTTAGACTGTATCCTCTTGTCCTGTCATTTGCTGCCTGGGAGGTGAGGCTGAACCCCACCTGGTTACACCCCCTTTCAGGGAGTCGAATAGAGCGGTAAGGTTGTTTTGCCTGAGGCTCCAGGCAAAACAACCCCAGCTCCCTCAGCCGCTCCTCCTAAGGCTTGTGCTCCAGGCCCTTCACCAGCTCCGCTGCCCTTCTTTGGGCAGCCCCGTCCCGGCTGAGGCCGAGCACCGACTCCCACCGCCAGCGCCGGGCGGTCCCTCCTTCACCTTCTCGCCGGCCGCAAACGAAGGATCGCCGGGGCAGCCTCCCAGCTCACTCCCCAGCACTTACCACCTCAGAACCCACGACAAGGGCGAGTCACCAGCAGCCCCTGAGTGAGCGCGGCCCGAGCCAGCAGCGCCGAGGAACCGGCCCGGGACGGGCACAAGGGAGGCGGCACCGCGGGACCCCCGCCCGCCACGTGTCACCCGCGCCCCTGGACAGGAGGCCGGCGGCCCGCTCCGGCCCCGCGGGGCTCACTCACATGAAGCCGGCGCCGCCCGTCACCAGGACCCGCTTCTCCAACAGCGGCGGCGCCACAGGGCTCGCCCGCCCCGCCATCATCCGCGCTTTACGGCACCGGCCCCTCAATCCCTTTCCCCCACGGCCGCGCGTGCGCGGCACGGGCCTCTGGGTTTCACTGGGCAGAGTCGCAGCGCCTGCAAGAGGCTCATTGAAAGAACGCCTTCCTCGCTCCCCGCGCGGCCCCAAGAGCGGAGCTGTCACCGACTCGGAGGCTACCGACAGCGGGGTGGGCGCGGCGGGTGAAAAGGCCCAACACTTCGCCTCGGCATTCAGCGGCGACTGATGGCCGTCTCTTTTACGACTGTGGCTCTCTCAATTTACGGCCGGACCTGGCAACAGGACACGTTGCCGCAGGGGCGGGGCCTGGCGCTCGGTCACGCCCCCGAGGGCATGCGCGCTCTCTCATTGGCTCTCTCGCCGCTCCGCCCTCCCGCTCGCGCCTAACGCGGCGGGGGGCGTTACGTGACCCGGCGGGGGCAGCGCGGGAGGAGGGAAGGAGGATCTCGGTGTCCGGCGGGCCCCGGGGATGCGGTGGCGGCTGCTGTGGCTGCTCAGCGCCGCCGCCGCCGGCTGCTGCTGGGGCCTCGCCGCGGGCAAGACGCTGCGGGGCGGTTTCGCCAGCGCCGCCGCCCGTCGGGAGCCGTGGCGGCCCGTGGCGCGCTTCCAGTTCCACGGTGGGTGCCCCGAGAGCAGGGGAGCGGCTGTGCCGTCCTGGAACGGGGCCGGTGGGGAAGGGGGCGGCTGTGAGGAGCTGCTGGTGCGCGGGGGGACCGGTGGCGGCCGGAGGGGCCGCGAGGTGGGGAGCGAGGTCAGCCCTGCAGGTCTCCGTCCTTCCCTACTTCTCTCCCTCGCATTTTCCTTCCCTCTTTTCCTCCTTCTCTCGCCTCCTCCGCCGAGACGTGCAAAAGGTCCGATCGCTGTCCGGGCAGCGCCGGCGCGGGGCCGGGGATCCCGGCCAGCTGCAGGACGCGGCGGGGCGGCCCCGGGCGCTAGGAGCTGGAGCTGGAGCAGCCCCGCGCTGTGGGTCACAGAGCGGAGCAGCGCTGTGCCTCCCTTCGTGTCCCGCAGCCTGTGCGGACACTCCCGGCGAGTGTCCGAGAGAGCAGAGGCGCTCTCACTGCGACACGCGTCGCTCCTTCCCGCTTGGAACAACACCAAATGGCAGCGGTGCTTAACGTCGCTGTGTGCTATTGGTGACACAGCGCATCAGGATGTAGAATTCTCACCTAGTTATTCCCAATGGCGTTTCTTTTCCGTGTTAAAAACTCCTTGTTGGTAATAATTTCTGACTGTTAGTCAGTAATTACTTAGTAATAATTCCTGACTACTATCCTGTTGAAAGAGAGCCCTAGCAGTGGCCCACTGTGCTTGCTAGAGAAGTTTTATTTTGCAGAAAGAGATGTTGGCAAGTGCCATGTCCAGCAAGGCTGTGCTGGTCACCCTGCTTTTCCTGTGTGCTCAGCATTTCAGTAGCTTAGGCTGTTTTTCTTTCTCATTGAGCTTCATGGCAGAACAGTTCTGTAGAGCACTTCAAAATCTAACGGGAAGCAGGAAAACGTGACATAAGCAAAACAGAGTTGGAGCGTGACCTTCCAGCACTGAATGAGAAATGAGAGATAGCTTATGAAGTGACTTGAAAGCAGTTAGTTATCACTGTCCTAGAATTCAACTGTAGAAGTGCTCTAAATAGATGTGAAGGAAAGAAGTGTGCTGTTTAAATCTGAGAAAAGACTGTAAAAACTGAGGATGAGTGGTGTAGGTGTTCAGATACAATTCTGTAAAGTGATGTTGCATATTTGCATAGAAATACTTCTCTTTCTTCATGAATACCAACAACTATTTTGGGTCTTAGTGAAGCTTTCTTTAGAGCCTTCTGTTAATATTTCAAAATCTTAGCTAAACTGTAGTTCATATAACATTTTACTTATTTTTCTTCTCCACTAAATTCTACCTTTTAATTTAGGATACTCCTAGGTTAAAGAAGTTTATGGCAATATATGAAAGAAATTATGAAAACAAGTTTGAGGGTTGTGGAATTACTCAGGCAAGATAAATTTTGTCAAATGTGCTAGTTCTAAAATGACTAAGATATTTCTGTGTGTCGAGATGCAGCCTATAGTGTCAGGACAAGGGGGAATGGTTTCAGACTGAAAGAAAGTAGGTTTAGGTTAGATATTAGGAAAAAAATATTTATGGTGAGGGTGGTGAGGCACTGGAACAGGTTACCTAGAGATGTTGTGGATGCCCCATCTCTGGAAGGTTTTAAGGACAGGCTGGATGGGGCTTTGAGCAACCTGGTCTAGTGGAAAGTGTGTCCCTGTCCCCAGCAGGGGAGTTGGAAACGAGGTGGTCTTTCAAGTCCCTTCCAAGCCGGGCCATTTTGCCACTCTATGATTCTACAGGTAGACTGACACATTAGAGAACACTTTTGAAGTTTGATTTTCTTTGCATCAATTTGACATCTGTCATCTATAATTAAATATTTTAGCTCTAATCCATCCATAATGTGAAAGTCCATTCACGAAAGTTCTTCTGGTGTTAGACTTAGGAGCTACCCTATGATGGTCATAGTCATGCCACAGAGGTCGTAAAATACTAGACTTTAAGCTAGTTATTGAGCCTATTGAGGCACTGTCTTTAACTTGAATAAAATTTGGGGTGGGAGGGAGGAAAGGAAAAAAAAAGTATCCGGAAGTCTGTTTCAAAAAAGAGGGGGGAGGGAAGGCTGTTTGTAGTAGAGGAGGTTAATGACACTTGGGCTATGGTTAAGGTTTGTTTAAGTACCATCATAGAGAATTGTGCATTCACTGGTTTCTTAATGAGAAACATAGAAATTGTTTCTGAAAGACCATAAGTACTTCTATTAGGAAGTAGTGGTAAAAAATTAAAGATAATGTGAAGCTGTATTGCAGCTACTTATTAGAAAAATCTGTGCCATACTATCTTTTTGCTTATAACTGACATCAAGACAGAATAGTTGATTTTATTTTTTAAATGTCAAGGTGACCGTGCTGTTCTGTGTGTCAGAATCAAGGATATAGCAGTAGCTGTGGCAAAAGCAGCTAGACTTCACCTCTTTCAAGCACAGGAATGGCAGAAGCTGGAGAACAGTGTCCAAGATCACAGCTGTACAGAGAAGTTCTCTAAAGCTCAGCTGACAAGTGAGTTACTGTTTTTTTTCTCCTTATGGAGTTACTGGTGTATTTAGAACTCTGTTAAGTTATCTGTGTTTAGAATATTCATTTTAGTGAATTTGGGCTTTGCATCAACTAGGCCTTTGGCCTTCTGCAATTAAAAATACTACAAGGAAATAAAATTTCTTTCTTTGTATCACTTCAGAAGACTTTGTTTGCAAGTTTGCAAGATTTAATGTGCTGCTGGAAAATGAAATCTGTGACAAACAATGGCTTTTGGAAACAGCCAAACTTTATGACCAGTTCCAGTTCATGCTTTCACGTGTTCACAATTCAGAAAGGATACATACTTGACTGAAGTTTTCATTTAGTCATTCAATACAGAGTTTTTTTTTTTTAGCTCTGCTTGGAGTAAATGTTTTTGTTTTTTTTTTTTTAATCTCAAATCTTCCATAAAATAGATTATCTTGGGTATGTGAGAGAATTTAAAAAGAATACCATTGTACTAAGAAACTGAAGAACTAAAGAATCTGAATGTTCGGGACAGTCAGATGTTTGAATTGTTTGAGTTGTGACTTGAGTCGTGACTTTCATTGCAGTGGAATGAAAAACAAATCAGAGGCAAAGTAATGGAACCTGCTGCAGTTGCCTCTAAACTTCTGAAATAAGTGCTTGTAAGGTGGGAGTGTGTAGCCCAAGTACAAAGTAAACGGGTAATTTTGTACCTGTAAACCTTCTCTTTCACTACCTCATAAGAAGTCTTTCTTCCCTGCAAAAATTAATCTGCATCATGCTGTCTTACTTTATAACTTGCCTTTATTATAACTTAATGCTATTTCACCCTTTTATAACTTGATATTTGTCACTGAATCTCACATTCAGCTGTTTTTAATATTTGAGCTAAGAGTTATACCACTATAGAATATGTAGATTGTCTTTTTGTCTCTTGTTTACAAAGGAACATGTGTCACTTGTCAGGAGGCTCCTGTTCTCCAGTTCCATGGAAATGGCATTTTTGAAAGGGGAGAAAACAAAAATAAAATTATATTTTCATGATAGCACAAATCTGTCATACTTTGATGTACAAAACATGTTAGAAAATTTTTAATACACTATCAAAGATGAGCTAATCAGGATGAAGCTTAACTTGAGTACCCATCTAAATGTGAAAGAACAGCAAAACACTGAAGCATTGAGTTATGTAACTAGGAGACAAACAGACTGAAATAATAATTTTGCACCATTTGTTGATCATAATGGTACTTAAAGTATAAATTTTCTTTTAAGAAATTAAATTAGTACTAGAAGCTTCATTCAAATGTGCTTTAAGTGACTACAGCTTCTCTTTTAGATACATTTCCTTTGTGCAGTCAGAATCTCAAGAGTAACAGATTGATCTCCTGTAACATTTGCCACAATGAAAACTTACACAGATGTCACTTCTATGGATGTGGTTTCCTTACAGTTCATCAGAGCTACACGAAAGTGCTGCTGGAATAACTGGCAGTTGGTCTGTCGTACCTGACTCTTCCAGCAGTGTACTCACTGTTTTCTGCTCCATTAGGAGTTGTATGACCACAGGGTGGGTTGGATTTCTTTGCTGATACTGGGCAAAATCAGTTGCTTTTCCACCTCTGAGTCAGCTTATGGATTTGAGAGGAAACTGATTAAACACACTCTGTGTGATCCTTACTCTTGGTACAAATAACAGTGTCAGAACTCAGCTGAGAGGTGACACGGGGAGGAAGGCCAGTTTGCCTTTCATTTGGAGTGAGCACCATATGCAGTACTGCTTTGTGTGTCGCCCAAATCTGTACCTCATGACAGTTGCTGCAAGGACACATACAGTACAGTTCTTCCTGGCTTCTAATGTTGCTCAGTTCTTACCTTAAGAGAACAGAAAATAACATCTTGTAGTTGAAACATGGTTATTGGAATTACATAGAAGGTTTTCACAGGTAGGCTTCAAGTTAGAAATTTGTTCTAAATTTTGTCTACAAAATATTTAGGGAAAATGAGTTTGTATGTTTGCAGCTCTTTTATTTAGAAAGCCTTTCACAAAAAACATGTTTTGTGGGGGTTTTTTATGAAATTTTTCTTCATCCTTAGCCATTGTCATCTTTAGCTGTTAAGGTGAATTATTCTGTTATTGTTATTTCTCCTGCAGAGAAAAGATTGAGCTGATTAGCACTCAAGTTCAGTAGTCAATGTGACAATGCTTGCGTTTCTTGCAGTTTCAGCCAAACATAGAGAGCCACAGGCTTCATTTACATCAAGAGTTTGTTTTGAAGAGACTGTGCTTGGTTAACTGTTGTTTTTAGGCAAAAATAGTGGTAAGATAGCAAGTAGATGAAACATGAGTATCTTGCGTAATGGTTTTTAAATGTAATCTGATTTGATATATGCAGTTTGATTACACAATGGTTTCAGCTCTTAACTGTCAATTGAAATTCAGTATGTTACCATTTGGGGAAGATCCTGTGAAATAATACTGATTTACACCTTTAAAGCATGGTGTTGTTTACTGAGCTCACATGCAGCTATTCCTATTTGATGCTCTAAATCTCTTTGAAAACAAAGTCAAATAAATTTCACAAAGGTATTTTTCATGCTGCAGAAGTACCTGGTGGTTAGTACAGAATAGCAAATCCTGTCAATACAGAACTAGAGGATGGAAATGTGCTAAGCAAAGGAGATAGTTTGCACTTTCTGGCTTCTGGAAGGAGGGAGCCCTCCCAGCAGAGCTGAAAGGTGGGATGCAGTATCCTCACCAACCCTTGCCTGCCCCTACTTGAAACAAAAGCTGAAGTTGGAGTTCTGGTCTCTGGTGTTATGGATAGCTTTCAAAACTCAGTCTGTTTTCTACTGTGTACAGCTTATAACCTGTATATGATGCAGTGGATTTAAGTTTTGTCTTCATTCAAAGATGTGTTTTCTAAAACCAAACTAATCAAGTACTTTCTCCTATTTTTGTTTTTTTTTTGTTTTCTTCCAAAGTGACTGTGAACCACACAGAGCAAAATCTGACAGTGTCCCAGATTCCTTATCCGGAAACATGGTATGTGTTTTATGTAGACAAGTTTACCTGCGAGGAGAATTACTCTGAATCCGAGGATATTCAGTTTGAAATGGTCTTACTAAACCCAGATGCAGAAGGGAATCCATTAGATCACTTTAGCGCAGGGGAATCTGGTAAGATTTCTTTTCTTAAAATTAGATTTGTAAGTTAAGGATCTGATTACTCAAATCAGTACTTACTGTGCTTGGAAGAGTATGGGGAATGGATAGCAGAGCATCTTATATTTCATATTCTGTTTTCATACAAAGAGTAAACTTGAGTTAATTTTCTGTCATCACAGAAAAATCCTTTCCTTTCCCTAGACTGACTTTCCAAAACTTTCCTAACTAGAAGTGTAGATGCACAAGGAAAGTCAGTGTTAAAATCTTTGCTGATAGGTGTTTTGAACATGTTGAAATTGTAATCTTCCACTTGAATGTAGACTTAATACCTGATTTTAATTAGTGAAATTCCTTTGATGTGTGAAACTTGATTCTGTGCAGCAAGAGTACATGCATGATAAAACATTTTGCCAGTACAACTTCAGTTCACTGTTTAGATCTTTATAAGTGTCTTAGTCACAGGCCGTAGATTAGGTTTGTCAGGCCTGATTTTGTTATAATTAAGAAATGTAATTTTAAATCTTTAAACATTCAAAGAAAAATTCAAGACGGCAGCTAAAGAAACACCTACATAAAATTGTATGCTTTGGGCAATCCAGCCTAATGTATTCTTAGTTGCAGTGAGTAGCATCACTGCTCTGGGAGGCCTCATCAACTTGTCACTCACCTGGGTCTGTTGTGAGGGAAGGGCTCTGTAGGCTTAGTCTGCCTTCCTGTATAGAGTGAACCTGAAAATACTGATGATGAGCCTAATTGCTGTGCTCGGAATCAAATGCCCTGCTGTCACTCGTGGTCTCAAGAGAATATAGAGGGAACAAAGGCAGCTCAGTTTTTGAAAGGAAGAAAATATTCACTGGAATATTTAGCAGAATCCACAAGAAAGTAGCACATTTAATAATCTGGATTTCAAGGCTCATAATCAGACAACCTCTCTCTTTAACTTCTTAAGTTCTACAAACGTGCCAGTTTTTATTTGGTGAATTTGGTCTTCAGAAGTGAATTCTAGGTTAATTTACTTACTCTCAAAGACAAGTGATAGCTAAAGGAGCAATTGCTAAATCAAGGGGCAAAGCAACTACATGGCATCATATGGCCCACTAAAGTGATGTAGAGAGACCTCCTACAGAGGCAGCTCGGCTCTGTGTTAATTTTGTAGGAAGACTGAGCACTTGGATGCAGAACTCTGAACAGCTTATGTACTGAGTAAGGAGGTGTGTAAATGAGCTGGATGTATATATTTAGATCTAACAAGTAGGAAGCAAGGTGAGCTGTACATGCCACGTCTTTCAGAGTTGCAGAGGAATACTTCTGTTGATTCAGAATTAAAATCTTCATCCTTGCCATGAATCCTGAAGCTACATGCACTGGTCTACTTTCAAAGAACTGAGGAGCATTTAATCTCTCTGTCATTCTCTCTCTTTTTAAATTTAATTTTTAATGCATCTCTGGGAAATAATCTTTGCTATTTTGCATAGAAACTTAGAATGAGGGGGTATCAGAGAGAAGATCCAGCTTCATTTCTTGCTTATTTCATGCAGGCAACTAAAAATTACATAGTTGCGGACGGTTTTAGTTAGGTCTTCCTTCACCTGAGTTACTTTAGGCTGTGGCCTGGCACAGGACATCTCAAAAATTAAATGAATAATAAGGAAAGCATGTGAAAGAACTTGAGGCTGTCACCTTGTGATTAAGATGTTTGCCTTCAGAGATGAGGGGGCCTGACTTCCTATCCCTGTCAAGTAATCTTTATTTATAGGGTAGGGGTCTTCTCCATAAGACATGGTGTCAGTGGAATCTAGGATTTCTATAGGCAGCTGAACAGGTAGCATTTTGAAGAGCTTTGAAGTAAGATATTTCAAATAATATTTTACCTTGTCTGTCAGCTAGGTTCCTTGAAAATCAGGAAACTTAGAGAAGACAGATTGAAAATTGTATTTTTTTATAGCTTGTTTTCAGTGCAGCTTTCTCCTAACCCCTTTTGGTCTCCAACCAATAATCTATATTCTGTCTGTGGTTGGAAGGAGCGTTCTATCATAAATGGTTAGTGTTGGTTAAAAGCTAGTTGATTTTCTTAAAGAGTTTTCCAAGGGTTCTCACTCATCGTGGTGAGAAACAACTTTTACTTACAAAGTCCTTGCCAAGTTCAGTGGGTATCTTTTGAAGCAGAAAGATAGATTTGATCTATACCACATACTTGTGTGATTGATAAATCATGCTCATGTACTGGTGTACAAGAGAAGCAGCGTGGTCTGGAATGTTTAAGACTCTTTATTACCTTATGCTCTTTTTCTGCCATTTTCCTGTGTGTATGTCCAAAATACTGAATTTAGGTCACAGAAGCCATAATGCTAGCTACTATTCAGAACTCATCCAATTCCAATGTTTTTCAGCTCAGATATTGAAATGTGTATACTTGCTCTTCCCAGTCTCTGGGTGGAGCTGGCTGGAAGCTTTTACTAGAGTTACTTTGCTGCTGGAGAAAAAGCTTTTATAAGAATCTGATTCTATGGGCACCACTAAATTTCAAGGAAGGTTGGAGAATGAAAACAAGTTTTCTGTGAGAAATGTTTGTTTACCCGTTTTTGCTTATATCTCACTGGCTTTGACCCTTTGGGAGCTCCTGATGGGTAAAGCAAAGCTTAGCAGACAATAGAAAAGATTTCCATGATCCAGGTCTTCAGGGGAGCATTTTACCAGGCTTCTGCCAAACTGAAAATTAGAGGGCTTCTGTTTTATAAATAATCTAAAAAAATTGGGGAATTTTTTTTTTTTTGAGACAAGCACAAAAAAATGCATGCTAAGAACTAATTACTGTTTTCTGTGCTACTTTTCTTTATAAGTTTTCGGACTTGATCAACTGTGCTTCTTGAGCTGCTTTATGTGGAGGCAGGGTGACACCCAGTGGTTATAAAGATTAAATAGAACTCTGGGGTTTCTCTCACCTCAGATTGTGCCTTTTCAGAATGAAACAAACAAGCAAAAAGAGCTAAAAATGAGTCCTTTACTAAATATATTTCTGACTGATCAAATGAGCTACAATTGTTTTGTGTGTATCAAGAAACTGTGTGTCACTTTATACTAGTCTGGTAGTTCCTGCAAACCTCTCTGCTCAGAAGAAGTATTGTTGATTAAAAACACTTGTCAGATCAAATAATAATCGGTTCTCTGATAAAATTAACTGCTTTTCTTGGATAAAATTGACAAGGATTTAGACATTTTATGTGTACTACCACTTTTGGGTAACAGTTGCTAAATATTTCCCAATGATTGTTAAAAAAAACCTTTTTTTTTAGTTATTTCCTCCTAGTAGCAATGTTTTTTTGTAAAACTAAGCTGTATTTCTTTTTTTTTTTCCCATAGGATTACATGAATTCTTTTTCCTGCTTGTCCTAGCATACTTCATAACAGCTTGCATATATGCACAATCCCTGTGGCAAACAATTAGGAAGCGTGGACCTATGCATGGTGTCTTAAAGGTGTTGACAATTGCATTACTGTTACAGGCTGGTTCAGCTTTTGCCAACTACCTGCATTTCTCAAGGTACCTTTGCTCCTTTTCTGCTTTAACAATGCGTTGTAAAGATTAGTACATGATTTGCCTGGGAGGGATTGTGGCAAAATATAGAACTGACTTTTGAACTTCATCATTGCCTAAATGTACTTTTAAGAGAGAGCACCCATTTAAGACACACCCGCTTAAAAATACAATCTTTTTGTTCTTTTTTCAGTTATTCTAGAGATGGGATAGGAGCTCCTTTTATGGGAAGTCTGGCAGAATGTGAGTAAACCTGTCTCCTCTTTCTTACATATTCCTACCCATGAATCTGTATAATACATTAGCAAATGCTGTTGCTCTTTGAAATGCTGATCTTTGATCACATAATTGGATTTTTAATATAAAATACTAAAAATTGCTCTTCCAGAAAAAAAAATTGTTTTATGTGTTTGCGATAACTGTATTTGAAGTTATACATCTGTGATCTTGTTTAGGATTTTTCAAAGGTTTTTTTTGTCTCAAGATTCCTTGATACAAACACCTAAAGACATGAATATCACCTGAGCAGGTCTTTCAATACACTGAAGAGTTTTGTGGAGTTAGATCTAGAAAGCCAAGCTTTTTAGGAAACTTAATCATATTTCATAGAATTTGTCATTTCACTAACAAATTTAACAATTATTAAATGGAAAAGTACCGCACAAATTTTATGATTAGCATGATGCAAAAAATGCTTGTGTGAAGGTTTGATGCTAACAAAGCATTTTTCTCCACTCTGTATGGATAGTCCAAGTTCTCACTGGAACTAAATTCCTGTAGAATACTTTTCCAAAGTGCATTAACTTAATCTTATTCCATTCTTCATTCTCCATTGTTGTTGGGTAGTTTGGGGGGTTTTTTCCTGCGGTTCACATTTGAGCAATTGGGGGTTCATTCCAAAATACATTTCCTTTTGCCTGGCTTTGAGCACCCCAAGAAAGTAGTACTGCAGTAGTGTGATAGTGTTCGGGAGTAACAGCTGATACAGAGAAATATTTCCCTTTGTAGAGTTCATTTAGAAGGCTGCAGTTGGAATTATCAGCCTCTTGATGGCACCTGGCACCACAATAATTGTCTCTTTCTTGTTTTAACCATTTGAGCTGGCAGCTCCTTGCAGCCACTCCAGCAACTGTGTTATTAAACATTCCTTCTCATCTCATGCAATGAAATAAAATGGAGAATATGGAGGTAGTCATAACTCCACCCCAGTGGAGTCTATCCAGCCAGAACTTCAGAGAGAATAGCTTTGTGTTAGACTTTTTTTGGTATATGTGTTATAGTCAAAAAGCCCACTTTTATTTAGATAATCAAAGATTATAATGAATATTTTTTTAAATCGGTAGCTGAATTTCTTGAATTCAGCTAAAAAAGTTTTTCCTTTCTTGCTGTCTCTGAAGTTGGTGGTTTCCAAAACAGTAGAAGAGCAGAAGTAAAGGAAATGTGAAAAGCTTCAGTGGCAATTAAAATTCTGAAGAATGGCTAATGGCAAGTAGTATAGTTTGAAGGGGAAAGATGATACCATTTTCCTCTGTGGCAGCAGAAATCTGAGTTAAAAATAAATGTTAAAATTTCTATTAATTGCAGTGTGGCCAGAATAACTTTCTTAAAACATGTTCAGATACCATCTCAAGCAATTATTCTTTTCCAAGGTATGATTTAGTCTTTAGCATGTATAAAGAGCTGATCCTCAGTTTAATTAACCACCTAACCTAATCGCATAAATCACACAAATAATGCTAGCACTCAGAAGCATTGCAAATTGTGTGCTTTTAACTTCTGGTAAGAATAAAATGTGAAAAGTCAAAGACTATTATTATGTCTGTTGAATAGTCAAAAAAGATGAATTGTGATGAAATCAGACAATTATGGTATCAGCTCAGTAACGTGACTTTACACTGACCCTGAATATTGTGGGATTATTGTAATCTTTAAAATTTTTCTCATCCTTGTTCCTTTCTAGCAAAGTGTATGGGATGTCAAAGATTAAAGCTGGTTGTGGATTTTTGTCTTACATGAATTTTTGTGGGAATCCACTTGAATTGTTACCAGACTGAAGCAGAGCAGTATCTATATCCATGATATGATGGAGAGATGATGTCTGGCTGTACCTTATAGGGCAGGTTATCTTAAGGAATGACACAAAAGAAAATTCTCCCTAGAACATACAGAATTATTCAGTCATTTTTCTAGTTTGGGTTTGTGACACTGGTTTGGCTTGCCTTTGGTTCATGTAACAATTCATTTTCTAGTGAGTACTGACCCTTGATAATGCAGCATTGGAAAATAGTTCCATGATAATATTTTTGCCCAAAATCAGTGCTGATTGATTTTCTTAAACAATGATCAAGTTTGTATTTACTAAAAGCTCTTGACAGATCTTAAACAGCAAAGCTGTCTTAATTGGAAGCATTCATTAAGAAGCATTTAAGCATGTAAACTCTGAGAATACAAAGCATATCCCCAGAATTACATTTTGAAGTCTGTTTTATACTCTTATTTTGCTAGTACTGCTGGATGTCAGGGAAATATTGTAGATGATCTTCTTTTGACACACTTCCCTTGTATCCATATTAATTTCTGTACAGTGGCAACATTTCCTGTGCCAGTATTTTTAGTGAACGTGGTATTTATATTTTTTAATACAGTCCAGTTGTATAAAAGTAGAGCTTTGCTTTTTTTGTGGCAGAAATATTATTCCTGTACCTGATAGTGTAAGCTAAAATTACAAATAAGGAACAAATTTAATTGAACGAAAATATTAATGAAGCGAAAAAGAAAGCATTGCTGTGTGTAGTGCCCAATCTCTAGTTTCTGAACCAAATTTACAATTTACATAGTGTAAGAATCAATATTTCTTTTACATCTCTGCTACGCCAGTACAATGAGTCAGATCCCAACACCAACTTTCAAATTGTTCATTAAGTCAAAAACTTACCAGGTCTAAAGCTAACAATCACCCAGAAAGAAATCTTCAGGTTTTTCTACTGTCAGTAGTGCTGCAGCAAGGCTACAAATAAAGGCTTTAATATATTCTAGCTTAAAGTTTTCTTTATTCTGATGCAGCTTCAAACACAAGTTTGAGACACTGATTAAAAATGTAACTTCATGGAGGATGTGTTAATTGTTCCCAAACAGAGGTAAAAATGGACGTAGCAAAATGAGGCAAAGGTACTTTGCATTTAATAAAATGAAATACAGACAAGTTGTTGATCTAAATGAAGTTTGTGTTAGGGCTATTTATTATATTCTCCCCTTTAAGTATCTCAGAGTGGAATTTGTCCTAAATATTTGTGTTTTCTTCTGGAAGCTACTACATCCTCAAGACAAAGTGCAATTAATTCAAAGTACAATGTAACTATCTGATTTTTGAACAAAAGTTCTTCAGAGCAAAGAAAGGAGTTCATTTCATCATGTTGAATATTTGCACTATGATTAACATACATATGGTTTTAGTTCTTTAGCATTTATAAGTCTCTTTATGCAGATGGACTCCTGAGCCCAGACTACTCTGACACAAGAGTGGGATTTGGAAAGATGTGGCACTGTGCCCATGTTCTTGCAGAACAGCAGCATAACTGCAGGAAAGCTGATAGTGATCTGTTTAGTCACTGAAAACTCCACAAAATAGCCACATTTTGTGGCAAAGCAACCTCATCTAATCTAACTTATCAAATTTAAAAGGTGATACAGAGGCATAAGCATCCATCCTTCGTTTGCAGGTATATAGAACATTTCACTTTGATGTAGAAAAAAACCCCAAAACTTTATTTTCGTTGTAATTCTATTTCTTTTTCTTTTGTTTTCAATAGTGTGTGACATAGTCTCACAGATACAAATGCTGTATTTATTGTTGAGTCTGTGTATGGGTTGGACAATTGGTAGAATGAAGAAATCTCATGGCAGACCTCTTCAGTGGGATTCCAGTCCAGCATCTACTGGCATTGCTGTAGTAGTTGTTGTTACACAGGTTTGTATTTCATATTCATTCTTACACTGAAGTATACAGCTGCTATTAAGTATGACAGAACTGTGAACCAAGTAATTTCAATATTATAATTTTATGAGAGAGGGAGTATCAAGACTGGAAAAAAGCCCACAGCATAATGTGCACCCAGTATGTCTAATAGTTAACACCACCTTCTCTTTACTTTAACAATTTAAGATGTAGCTCCACAGTATGTTTTTGTCTAGCAGTAAAACCACTTAAGAAGTTCCCACAGTTTTCTAAGTTCCTGATTGTGCCAATTGTTTGTAGCATTATACTGTGAACCAGATTAGTGGAACAACTTAGACTGAAAAAAAGCAGAAAAAAAAAATTTTTTTGCAGTCGTTTTATTGATCTGATTTGTAATGTGGTCCTATAAATAGTTGTAATCAGTACAGCCTGAGGCCTTCTGAACTAGATTATGCAGGTTGACAATCAGCAGCATGGGAGGAAAGACAAGAAAAGCTGCTGTGACAAAGTCTTTGTCATGAAAAGAAGGAAATCATCAGTGCCCTCCTTTTGGAAGCACTTGAACAGAGCGTCTAATGGTCCTTTCAATCAATATAAGGAAGAGAATTCTTGAAAGGTTCATGTGCAGGATTGGTCTTGCAAATATACAAATGGTCTGACACATAATTTCATTCAAATATTTTCCATTAGTGTAAATTAGAAAGTTAAGTAAACCAGTAACTTAAAAGTAAATTGTAATGGAAATCATTCAACCCTGGTGGAGCCTTTTGTAAACAAATTTTTTTAAATCACATCATAAAGATGAGAATCTGAAAACCATTGAGAAAGAGAAGAGCAGGGAGAAACTGGAGACAGTAATGAGGAAGAGATTATACTGAAGATTTTTGTGCCATTTGGGTAGTATCTGTAATTAGTGCTGCTTCTAAACTAAATAAGTGGACTTCTAGAACATCAAGAATAGCTGGGAGCTGGCATTTCTTGCTAATTAAGAATATAAACCAAAGGCTCTTAAGGTCAATGGGACTATTGAAATTTAAAGATGGGTGTCAAAGTAAGGTGGAATGAACCTATCCAGCACAGAAATTTTACATGCTGGTTGTAAAGGAGACTTCTAAAGTATTTAATTTCATTCATGCTCTACACTTGTGCATATGTATGGGTGTGTTAGTACTCTGCTGCTTGAGACTGGAAAGTTTTTCACTGTTGTTTCCTTTTCCTATACATAGAAAAGACACTCAGTATAATAAGCTTGATCTTATTTTGTTACTTATGGTAAAAGTGGGGCAGGCATCATACATATGAGCTGCATCTCCCAAGACTGGTCCATTATGCATCTTTTGGCTCTTGGAGCAGCACTGGAGCTGCATTAGCACAAAGTTGTCTATCTTACTTTTCACCAGTAAGGCACAGCTCTACCACATCTCCTCCTGGTACCATGGGGAATGTCAGGTTCAGCAGGAGTCTTGTAGGAACACAATATAGATATTGGAATATGTAATTGCTGAAGTTGTTTTGTATCCCTTCTGGAGAAGATTTTTCTATCTCGTGGTTCAGTACGTAGGAAATACACCTTCTGCCAGATTTGTTGTCCTTATTACAGAGTGCAGCTGTTGGGCCCAGGAAAACAGGATTTAGACTATCAGCTCTATCAAAGGTGATGAGTTCAAGAGTTCATCTCTGGATTAGTCAGTTGTTCACTGGTCTGTCTAGATTGACATGAGTGTTTGACCTGCTGTAAACAATCAATGGGCTGTTTTAATGGCTTAAAGCATAGAATAACCTTCTTCCTGTTCTGATCTTTCCCAGAGATTCTTATGGGAGAACCAGCTTCCTCCTATGCCAGAGATTGGACAAACTTTATGTGGATAATCAGAGGTGTTCTGAGGACTTGCTGTGGAGGCTGCTGGAAACTATGTGCATTAACCTAACGCAGCAGATAGAGATTGCACCATGTTAGTTTTACTGACATTCTCCTGTACCTGTCCTCATCTCATCTTCAGAGAAGTCAAGAAAGTGGACAGCCTGAGAAAACATGTTATTCTTCAACTTATATGCAGTTTTGACTAGCAAGCTATCTGAGCCTGTTTGCCTACTACTAGTTCAAATTGCTCAGCAAATTTTCAGGGGTTTTTCTCTTCTTTGTACTGATGCTATGGATTTTTTCTTTTTGTTCTTTCAGAAGCAGTAGCAATTTCCTGGGCTATGTTTATGGGTTGCCTTCAGTGTCGGTTGGACACAGCCTCCTAGTCAGCAAATGTCTTGTGGTCTTTGCAGCTGCAAAGAGGTAACATCTCATAGGAGGGACAAGTCTGCCATTTAGCATCTCCCTTTGCCTTAACTTGCTCTTTATTTCAGCCACAGAACAAAAGATTCCCAGGCTGCTGTGCATTCATTAAAAATTCCGCTTTCTGCTGTTGAGGCACAAACCTTCTTATACAGAACTTTATTGATGGCAGGCCCTTCCCATCACACAGACCTGAGCAATTTCAGCTTTCAGGGCTAACTGGACTGTAGGCAGTGATTCTGGAAAGATAGCTGATTGCCTTGAACTTGATCAAAATGGCATAGAATCTTACTGCATTAGACATCACCCTACACAGGGGTTCTTTGGTGTGCTCAGAATGAGCTCTGCCTGTGACCTTAGATCTAAACCATTTTTTGCTGTACTGCATTGTGTGACATCAGATAACTGAGTACTAGATATGGTTAGAAACAGCTAGTTTGCCTTGCTGCTCCTTCTAATTTGCCTTTTGCTTCCCCCTTCCCCTCGCCTCTCAGGGGTGATCTGTCCCATGAGAACCTGTCTTTGCTGGAGATTGATACGTTATCTTGGCTTGTCATAAAGTCAGTGTTGGCATCGTGAAGGGAAGGAGGAGTTCTACCATAATGGTTTCCTCATGACATAAAGGAGGAGTGTCTGGTTCTTCTTCATATGGATGTGGAGGTTCAGCTTGTATATCTGGAAGATCAGGATGATATCTGTGGCCATCATTCCTCTAGTATTTGAAGAAGGCCAGTACTGGCCAGTAGTTGGTGTCCACTGTGAGCCAGAATAGGTCAGGATTATATACAGGTAAAGTCAGGTATTTTGAACAGTGTATTATGTAAAAGAGATGGTCATTCTGTTTCTTCTTATGAAGAAGCAGTTGTGACTTTAATGTTGGACATAGCATAGTGTGACTCAGCTCTTTAGCTTCCTCTCTCATCCAGTTCTTTTGTCTACAGCCTAATCACAGTTGTTCTTCTGGATAACAATTAGAATTGTCCCCCCTGTTTTCTTCTCAGAGCTCAAACATAGTTCTGCTCACTGCCAACAAAAGAAGTCTCTGTCTACTTCAGCAGGTTGATGTGTGGTGGTTTTAAGTTTTTTTCCTGATATTGCAGTTAAGTAAGCTGATACTTGCCTTTCTGTGGTCAAGGTAAGGGACTTTAAGGTTCCTTGACCTTGATTTCTCAAATTTTAATGATTTTTTTTTTTTTGTATTTCACAGCTAAAGAGATTTTAACTTCAACATCATGCTTGTCTATGAAAGTTCTTCTTCATTGAAAACAGATTGTCTAATCCTTTTTTGCCTAGAAACACTCAATAGCCCAGATTTCTCTTTCATAGGATCCTGCTTTTCCCAAGTGAGTGAGAATACCCCCAGCTCATAGTAAGGGCAATGATACATTTACTTTGTCCAAATTTTCACTGTGTTGCGCTGACAGTTCCATTTCTGCCTCTAATGCCTCTGCCTTCTGCTTATTTTGGAATAATCTAATGAAGCTGAAGGAAACTGGACTTCTGTGATCTCACATTCCTGTCACCATACGCAGCCTTTGATCAACTGATGTTGTGTTGTTTACACTCTTTAAAGGGCTGGTCCAGAACACACTCTGCTGTCAGACACTATTATCCTATGAGGATTTGGGCTTTGTTCTCATGATCCCTTTACTCCAGCTCTTTGTCATCTTCCCATGAAAGTGGCTTCCTTCTTTGCTGTTACTCTTGGTGTAGACTAAGGAAAATTTAGGCCTTCATGAGCTCTTGTTTTTAAGGTAAGGTAGATCCCAGTGATATTTTCTTCTTAGAGCACTATCCCAGTTCCGTCTCCATCAGCCTGTATGGCTTCCGCCCAGATGACTGAGTCAGGAAGATTCTATACATAAGTTCAGGGGGTCTTTATTTTCTCAAGCAGAATATGTACAGTCCAGGGAAGTTAAATATTGTGGCTGTTCCCAAATGTAAATATCAAAAGGGAAAATGCTCACAAGACTGCAGTGATTCTGTAACTGGTGAAGCCCTTGTTCGTTGTCTGAGCATGTTCTAACTGGACTGAAATAACGTCTGTGATAGGAATTCATCAATTTCATGCCAAAACTAGTGCTGTAGACACAACGTTACCAAACACTGCTGTATCTCAGGGATTCGGGAGCAGTTTAGTCTTACTTCAGTCTTACTCTTTGACAGAATTCTCAGTCAAGTAACTTGATCATTTGAAGATGTTTGCTTGAAATTACTCTTTTTCTGAGCATTACGGTGAGAACATTTGAAGGCTGTTGGTCAGATTGTGTGCTAGAATCAGTGATGTTGAAGACACACATACTTTACATCTGTCCCTCTCCCATCGTTCCATTTTCCATCTAGGTGGTTGAGGAGTGACTGAAGTGACAGCAGCTGTGAAATGACAGGGCTGTGTCCCCCCTAGGTAAGGGAGGGGGAAAGCAGGAGTACTCTAAGGATATTCTAAGCAAAAATTATTTGAATAGTCAACTGATGAGACTCAAGGCCACCCACCTTTGGAAGGCACAGGTAGATTATACACTTTTTAAAAAGTTAATATTAGGAACCTTTTTGTCTTTATGTAGTGAGAAAGCCTTTGAATGTGTTCAGAAAGGAATCTGACTAATTTATATTTCTAAATAGAGCCATACAATGTCTGCTTCTGAAGGCCTTCAGAGCTACTTCACTCATAAATCAAATTTGCCTACCTTTCTTCAGAAAACCTGCTTTATTAGGCACCTGAAGCCTCAGTGCAAGTTAGATATGTGCAGTAGGTGGACTGGATTCCAGTGTATATTCAAGTTATAAAATGCCATTCAGCTGCTACATGATGTTCTGAGAGTCTAAACTTCGTGTATTCTAATTTATAATGTTAGCATTCCCAAAGTCTTGAAAAGGTGTTCTTCAGCAAGACACTTTTTTTAATGCAACTGGTTGGCACCTGCCTTCTTCATAACTAAGATTCAGAAACTAGGTGTTTGTTAGTCTGTTTTTCCTTGGAGAATATCAATGTTGTTTCTCACAGTGCTCCCAGAAAATGGGATTGCACAGCAAATGGATACAATGCTGGGAGTTAAGGAGCGAGTTGCTATCTTTTATGTAGTTGTCTGTTGGCTAGAGTGCTCGGCCAGATGTTGGAATGGCATTTGGAGCCTGTGACACTCCCTTTCCTAGACCCTAGGAGGTTTCTGAGCCAGGTGCTTGCAGAGTCAGGCTCGCTCACAGTTTCTGACCTAGCTGATGTTGAATTCTTTTCTCCACAATGGCACAGCTTCAATAGAAGGGGTGGAGAGTGGCCCACCCAAGAACACCCTATAGCCTGGCAGTTGCAGCACTCTCCAAGGAGGTGGGAGATGTGAATTGGATATCCTTTAGGCAAAGCAGGGAATTGTGGGAGATCCAAGTTCAACCTGGGTGAATGCTTGAGCCTTAAGGCTATTGTATAAAAGGGGCAGCAGCACCACCCTCTTACTTCCCCATCTTTGAAAAGAAAAGTGAATCCTGTTAGGATTTTGAAAGAAAAGGCGTAGTCGCCTGCCTTTGAAACAAGCTTTACAGGTTGTGGATCACAAGTGAAAGGAGATACCTCCCTGTAGCTCTGTGAAATCATTTCAGTGGTCTTCCTGCAGAGTAGGACGAGTATGCAAGTGATTATTTCAGATTTTTTTCTAAGGTGCTAGATAGATTCCCTCTGTCCAAATTAGAGGAAACTTTAACTTGTCAAGCTTTCTAGAAGTTACAGAATCCAAGAAGTGAGACTCTGTTCCTGCCAGTAGCAGTTAGAGTAATAGGCCACAGCAAACACATTTCAGACTAGGGTTTGTTGGGTTTTTTTGCTTAGCATGGCAGTCCCTAACAAGTAGAGTGGAGCATTACTAGATAACTTAATCTGTGATGGGAAGGTTAGTTGAGAGTTAGTGTAACCTGGTTTATTCTAAGTGCACTTTGCTGTTGTTCTTTTTCAGAGCTTTTTGTTAATTTGGGAGCAGTTTGAAGATACAAATCACCACAGCTACCATTCGCACTATGGCTTGGCGAGCGGGCTGCTCATTGGCCTCAGAGTCTGCCTAGCTCTGTCCCTGGCTGCTGGGCTGTACCAGATTATCACAGTGGAGAGAAGCACGCTGAAAAGGGAGTTCTATATCACCTTTGCCAAAGTATGGGTTACATCAAGCAAACTGATCCCTTCTTCTGTAAATATAATTGTGGCATGCAGTTGACTGAAGCACTAAACTCTTTCCCTCCATAAGTTAAAGTGTCTGATTTGATTGCATTGCACCCTGTCATCATAATCTGAGTAGGCATTTTAATTTGACAAGGAGTATAGGGCTTTTTAAAAGAGAAATCCCACCTTTCATTGTGTGGTTTTCGTTATGTTGATTGAAAATTAAACAAAGGGTTTATAAAATAGACAGAAATGTAAATGTAGTTCCTGTAACTGTCATCTCTTCTAAGCTGGCATGTAGTCATTTTACAACTTACACTCATCTTCTTTTTTAGGCCTGCATTCTCTGGTTTCTGTGCCACCCATGTCTTGCAACCATTGCTGTAATATTCAGAGAATATCAAAGAGAAAAGGTATGTACAGGCAAGATAAAAGAGATGAAATTTGAATAGTAGTTGTTCTTCATGTTTAATGTTTGTTAGCAAACTCATGCTCTTAGGCTGTTAATCCTATGACCCCAAAGCAACTTGAAAAGTCTTAGTCACACAGCTCTCATTGATGCTAATGTGAGTCATATTTTACAAAGGCATACAGGGCTCAAATCATCTAAGGGTAATCATTTCTAGGTTAAGGGAGGGAGAGGGGGAGTTTGTTAAGTCAAAGGAAAATGTGGAGGGGGTGTTTTGTTTTATTGTTTGCTTGTTTGCTTTTAATTAAAAACACCTTGGGGATTATTTTAACAAAGGGAGTAGAAAGATAAATCAGTGGATTTTTTTTTTGTTTGCTTTTTAGTCTTCATCCTTTAAAAGCTTTATGTGGCTAAATAGGTCAGGGAACCTGTAGCTGAACTGTATTCTTTAGATCAAGAAGTCTGTCCAAATATGTTGTTTGGTTTGTA
Source organism: Promerops cafer (assembly GCA_013398275.1). Taxonomy (NCBI): domain Eukaryota; kingdom Metazoa; phylum Chordata; class Aves; order Passeriformes; family Nectariniidae; genus Promerops; species Promerops cafer. The sequence continues at coordinate 1,337,902 of VZSE01010195.1, forward strand.
AGCTCTAAACAGTTAAAAACAAAGGTGGGCTCCCTGAGTTTCTCAGTTGCTTAAACATACTGGGAACTGGAGAACTCCATGTGTGCAGCCTGCCATTCACTTCAGATGAAGTGCACCACTATTCTCAGGTGATTGACTACCTCATTCCAGCATAGGGTTCACTTCTTTTCGTTATGCTTATAACCATCTGTGCATTTGTATGCAAATATATTCAGAAAATGGGCCTGTATTTGTGTAGGGAATATGTAAGGGAAAGAAAAAGGTTTTGTTAAATATAAATAATAAATTAAATACTGTGTTTGACTTACAAAAAAAAAAAAAAAAAGGAAATCTAGGCAGAAAAAAATTGATTCCTCTAGAGTTACTAATGAACAGACTTTTTGTTTTGCTTGATGAAAACATCTTCAGGGCAGGAGGACAGTCCCTAGAGGTAGGATCAGTAAAGTAGTATTTTTGCAGTATTTTGAGCTTACTAAGGGAAGACTACAATTGCTCTGCTCTTGCATTTGAGGAACTTTAACCATTATATTCAGCTGCAGTTCCTACACTATGATAATTCAGCTGTTTGCTTCAAAAGCACGTTCAATGCAATAAAATGCACAATCAATAAATACCATCTTTATTTAAGAAAAACATGTATTTTAAAGGACTGCCTTTACATAAACTGAAGACTTGTGCTTTCTCAGAAACGAGTTACACCTTTAGGCATTCAATAAATACAGCCTTACACAGCTTTTACAGATGAAGAGACTTGAACTGAAAGAGATCTGGCTACGTGAGATTGGTAAATCACTAACCTCAGCTCCATGATTGTGCTAGTGCAAAGTGTTTCCAAGCTTTTTTTTTTCCCCCCCCACTCTGTTTGTTGTAAGAATAGAATATCTAAACATCACCTCTGCTTGTGAAACTGCATGGGTGGTGAATTGCAAGTCTGAAATTCCCCAGAACAGAGACTGCCAGAAGGGTTATGTGACTTGCCCAGGGCTATCTACTGATTTAAAAACACCCAGGTGTGAGAGTCTGATTCCTGGACTTAAAATGCATGCTCAAATCTTTTGTAACTGCAGCAGTATTAACCGGTTTAAAGTTAAACCTCAAGCACTCATGCTGATAGAAATTTATAGTGGCTTGTTTAGTGAGAGGGTTTTTTTCACTTACTATTTTTCTCTTTTTTTGTCTCTAGATTATTACCATAGGTGTTATCCTCTGTCAGTGCATCTCCATGGTTATCCTCTACAGACTTTTTCTATCTCATAGTCTATATTGGGAAGTATCTTCACTGTCATCAGTGACATTGCCACTAACGGTATCCTCCGGACATAAAAATCGACATCACTTCTGAGATGTTTAGGAAGAATACATTATATAATAAATGTGCAATAATGACTTGAATATACAGGTATTTTTGTCACAAGTGTATGATACATTGGTTTCACTGGAAAACTGAGTGATAATAGCAAAGCACTTCATAGACCTTTGGTCTGACAAGATTGCTAGATTAATGTGTTAAAACTATTGTGGAGCGTAAAAATCCATAATTTGAAGAGTTCTATAGGTATTGTTTAACATGTGGTGCTGAGCTGTATCACAGAAGAGTACAATGAATCTTTTTCCTCCCATTCATGGACACCAAAAATGCCATTACTTTGTGTCAATACTAGGTTTGAAGGTCTTATAAACTGGAGTTCTTAAAACATCTACGTGCTCAAACAAGTTTAAAATAGGCCAGTTGTGAAATTGGTGTGATGCATAACGATGACTACAAGGGTTTTTTTATTTTCATGCTTTAGAGAAAATGTGTTTTATGTATCAGTGTAAGAGATGGGGAAAGAAGGGAGGGAGAATCATCTAGAAAACATATGTAAAATGTTCACAACTGACTGCAAGAAACTTTTCTTTATCATGAGTGTAAAAGAAAAGCCTTTTTTGCATCTAATGTTCATACTGGTTAAAATTCTAATGGGAATGTAAATAGGGTTTATATCTTCCTTTTTAAAATAAAAAAGTAAATGTAACTAAAAATTTCATCCAGTAATCAAGGTCTAAACAGTTTTTGAGGCTTAGAATACATAGCAACATAAAGGTAATTAAAACAGCAGCCTTGCATCTTTTAAAGGGGAAAAAAAAGGCAAAGAAAATGGAATGGGTGATGTGGTACTAGAATTTTAATCCTGATATAATTCATTTCTGTTACATTGAGGATTCAATCATAATTAAGCCATATACACAGATTAAATTAACAGAAGCATTTCAAATAAATGTTGGTTTCAGTCATCAACTACCCATGAATTCCTGCCCAAGGATACTTAATCAGGATTAAATTTTCTATGAATAATTGAAAAACAAAATACTCACTGGATTTGTTATAATCCATGTTGGCACTGGGTTCTAAGTAGTTGCCATCTTCCATCCATTGTAATAAAGCCATTCTACTTTGTGATGCCCTAGCTTTCAGAAAGCCAGTGTAAATATATACTTTATTGAAGTGCCTATTTATAGAGTATGATTAAATCATGCTGACACTTTTTTTCTTTCATAATAAGAAGATACCTATTGCCATTGTGAGTGAAATTTTTATTTTTGGATTTAGCTTAGTTGAAACTTCATACATATGTTTCTTCACAAAATGGATTTTATTTTCTAGTAAATCAGTGTTTGCTTCTTTTTAAGTGTGTACTTGATTATGTCTCTGTGAAAATGTGAAGACACTGGTTCTAGCTTTAAAATAGCCCTAACTTTTCCATTTATCTTTGCCTCAGTTGTGAGCATAGTTAAAAACGTAAGTCTGTTCCATTTTAGTTTAGAGGCAAAACTAGATATTTGCCTTTGACTAAGGCAAAATGGCAACATGACAAAGTTGCTCATTAAATCATCTCCTTTTTTATTGTTTGTAATTCAGATCAAGAATGGCAGGTTGAGGCTGGAAAAGATGAGATATGATTTCACACCATCTTCAGAATGATTAAAAGATTAATTATTACATTCCTCTGATAACCACACAAAAATATTATTGGTTAAAACTTCAGTCTTTATTTCCCTGCTTATCTCTGTACTTTTCATCTTCTCAAGAAAAAAGCATCCTGGTTTTGATAAATCTCCAATAATGTAGTAAAAGAGTTCTATCTATCCTCATGTATAAGACTTCAAATTCACACATAAAATAGAATTTTCTGATAGACACAAGTACTACTTTACAGTTTATTATCCATCATGATAAAAGTTTTAATCTATGCAAAAAAACCTCTATGTGACTTTCAGAAGAGGCACTCCATTTGTTTTATTCTCCAGAAGCAGTCTTACTTCCTGTAAGTTCTTCTGACTTGACTTGGTCATATTATGATACCATTTACCTTATTTTCACTTTATAAATATACCCCACAACAAATCATGATTCATTAGTGTAAGCATGAAACATAAGGTGTTGTCTTTTACATCTTTCCTACATTGCCCCATAAGTCAACAGGTAACATTAGTTTCTTAGTTTGGCATTGGATCCTGTTACTTGAAAATAAACTTTAATTTTGCTATTAATGTACTATAACAATGAAGTATCACTTCCTCATGGTAAGTGGTACAAAGGGTCTCAGCAGATAACCAGGGCTCAGCAGTTTGGTGTTATTAAATAATTTATGCACACTATAGCAGTATGTCACTATGACAGCAGTAATATTCAGTTAGTTTGGTGCAGGATATCTTGGGGAGGGGGGAAGTCTTCAAGTATGACTAATGGACAAAGGTTCATACTTAACCTCTACTCTGTGTTGTAACTTATTGCCTCTGATCATGCCTGAGGAGTGGCTCAAGTATGTAAAAGTCTCTCTAACTTATATCTCCTGAGAGAACAGCTGATAAGACCTTGCTTTTTTAATGCTTATCCACAGTTACCCATTCTATCAATTTGATTTCATAACTTCATCTTGAAAAAATAGCTTCCAGCCTTCTTCCAGTTGTCTTCAATCTGTGCATCCCAACTTGAAAACTGTACTTCTAAAATGTGCTTTCTGTCACCAAAAAAAATAGTTTTTGGTCACACACTGGGTCTTTTGTGTGCATCAACTGGTGCTGTGCCCTACATCAGGACACAAACACTCCTCCAGTGTCCCCCTAGCCCCAGTGTGTATGAGGTGTGGGTTTGTGCCTGCCAAAAGCTGCCACGCACCTGGGGAATTTTCGGGCAGAGCTTCAGCAGTTCAAGGCTCCCTGACACCTCACTGCTGCACGGGGCTGAAGCAGGGTCCCCCTGAAGGCAGCACTGCCCCTGCTGACCATGGTGAGCAGCACTGCTGAGGGCAGAGGACAACATCTCACCTCATAGTTTCTGTGCCTTATGCAGTTCTGTTTTAAATAAAGTTGGGGTTATGTCTGCTCTATCGGCTGCATGTTTCAGTGCTTGCAAAATAGGAGTGTGTATTGACAAGACTGCAAACTGAAGTTGGTTGTGCTCTGAACAAATCCACTTCTCTGTGTGAGAGGGCATCACCTGGCCAGCCATCACCTTTTCTGCTGGCGCAGATGCCAGTTTGCGTCAGCTGTGATTTATTGGTTGGGAGGGAGGATCTCAGTGCAGTAGACAAAAGGGTGAGATCACCAACTCAATCTACAAGACCCCCCACAAGCTCTCAGGAGGGATCTTCATGTATTGCTCCTGACCAGACCAACTGGAGCAGTTCTGGGCCTCATTGCAAGTCTCCTCAGCTGTTCACTCCCCTTCCATGTAGACTGTGTTTATTGTATATTTATTTAAAGTGCTTCAGGTAGGAAAATGAATATTTACAATTAAATATATGTAAATGGAAGTGGAAAGACTTGATTGGAAAAATACCAAGTTTCTAATACATATTACAATACTGAGACCTCCCACACAAGATAAACGTTTATAGCCAGATCTAAATGAATATTTCTTTCTGGTTCCTGTGCCAGTGGAAAGCCATGGAAGTATCGAAATCTTTTTGTTTGCATCTCAATCCTCTATAGAACTGGAAGAATGCTTTATTTAATTTGGTTTTAGTTTATTCTGTGCAATGTTCTGCCTCTAATGGATAGAATAAATGTTTATGGGGCTGGCCAACGCTGATGTTATGTGTACCTTTTAACTCTTTGTGTGACTATGCAACGTACAAAGAGCAGGTTCTCCTTGCGAATGTCAAGCATGAAAAGAGAAACTATTAAGCCAGTTTTCAAAGGATCTTTCTTTTCTAACTGCACTGATCTGACCCAGCTGTGATTTTCCAGTGAATGCTAAATTCTGATTCCAGTTGTCCTTAAACCATTATTTTCTGCAAATCTATTTCCTGCCTTGCGAATTCTCTCTCCCAGTGTGCTCTCTCTGCCCTCCCCTCTCCCCTCCTCTCATACATATGATTTTGAGTGTAATGGGTGTCATTTCTCTCTATCTCTCCATCTGTTCCCACGATCAACACTCACAGTCCAGCCCCTGCTTTGCATATAGTATGTGTGTATTCTCTTTATCCCTGGCCTGTTTTGATTTTGTGCTTTTCCTGTCTCTCCTTTGCCCTCTGTGCCATCTTTCTAGTCTCCATAGCCATCAGAGACCTGAGGGTGTGGTTTGACTTGCCGCTAATCTGGGCTGTTAGCTGTTAAAAATAGTGTCCCTGTTGCCCTGGCTACACACCGCTCTCCTTCCCTTGAACTGACACTGGCTGTCACCTCGCAGTTTGAGTGAGGAGTTGAGGAGTTAAACTGGTAAAAAAATCAGCCTTTAGCAGCAGCCAAAGAAAAAAACAATTCAGTTCTCGGGGGGCTTAGCTCACCAAACCAGGTTCATTGAACTTTGTTGAGTGCTGGTGGCACTGCTGGGGATGGGGTAGGAAACGCACATTGAAGAGAGGCCAGAACCCATTTAGAAGGCCAGCTGCAAGGTTGGTCAGTCTTTTACAAGCTGTCAGCCTTTTAATTCCTCCATCTCTCTCTTCTCGGGTGTTCTGCTGCATTTTGCATGCTGAGGGTTGGACTGTCCCTGCCCTCTACAGCTGTCTTACAACACGAGTGTGTCATTAGGGGCAGGGGGGTTCCAGCAAAGGGAAAACTGTTCAGCTGCTTTAAAGTATTTTAACTTGAATTGAAGTTGTGCCTTTGCAGCCTTAAAAAGGAGCTGGGAGGCATCACGGGCAGCCCCTAGTTTAAGGAAGTATTTTTGAGGAGAGAAAAACCATGAAAACAGACACGATTGGAGTGGGTGCTATTTTTTTCAACAGATGGTAACACTGTGGTAGAAGGCAACCAAGGACACCACATGGCTTTTCACAAGGTCTGCCTGTGGGTAAGGAGAGACTTAATCTGAACATCTGCAACCCAAGGAGCAAAGGTTTCCAGCAGCAGGTACTCTGGAAGGTTGCCTTTATCTCTCGGCCGGTTAACCTGCTGAGATGGGTGACTTTGGGAGGCTCTGGTGGGATGGTGGGGATCTGTCTTGCCCTGTGGTCAGGTGCTTCTGAGTTTGTCCAGCCTGGTGAGCGAGTTTGGCTTCTAATGCTCCTGCAACAACCCCCTCCAAAAAACGAGTTAATGGAATCTGTAAACAAGGTATCTCAGGAATCTGTCCTTCTTTAATACAGTAGCCACAGCTGAAAGAGTGTATGTGCACCTTGTTAGTGTATACTTTTTTTTGCTTAGTTTCTCACCCTTCCAGCCTCTTTTAAAACAATGGCATTATTTTCAAATCAAATTTTATAAAATGAACATTGGAGTTGTTAAGAAGAGATCAAAATTTACATAAGACTTCTATGTAACCTATTACCTATGAAAATTTACTTCAGGCTGAAACATGTTTTCCAAAGTTTACAGCATACAAAACAAATGGGGTTTTAAAATTTCTTTACTTATGATTACCTTAAATTGTGTTTTCTAAAAGGGAAGGGGAAAAAAAAACCTTGGAACCTTACCAGTTTAATTTGCATTTTGGCTCTGATCTAACTCAAAATAGATTAGATTAAAAAAGGAAATTTGGCAAGTGATTACTCAATTACATGATTTTACTGCTTTGGTATTTTGAAAATAAAAACGAACAGATCTGTTTTACTTTGAAAAGTGCCTGGTGCACGTGTGCTGTAACCACTTTTCAGAAATCATATGGAAGATTCCCTACGCTGTGTGCTACCCAGAGCTCAGATATGTGTTCCTGTGATTGACTACACAGGATTCAGTCAGATCAGGGATATTAATGTCTACATTCAGGTAGTGCTGTATCAAAGCACAGCAGGGTAATGAGTTTGGTGTAAACCATGGGAAGTTCCCACTGACAGGGCTGCATTGCTCTTTTTTTCATAGAAAGGAACTAAAATTGCTTGGAGCTAGTGCCAGGCCAGGAAGTTAGGAGGAATTTGGAGAAGGGCTACAATTTCAGTTTTGCAAGATAGAAAAGATGAGCAACATCAACAGATACTTTCAGAACATTTCATCATCTAGAGCTATGGTAGCTGCTCATCTCTAGCCTTCATGCCAAGGGTGTTCTGCTGACCCTTGGAAGACCAAGCAAGAGGTGACAAGCTCCCTAGAGTAACAAAGCATTGATCCTCCACATGGTGAGGGATGGGGTAGTACTGTGTCTTAAACTGGGTATTATCAGGATTATCTGTTATTCCCATCACTCTTTTCATTAGCAAACTGGTAGGAGAAGATGGATCATCTGTCACTCCATCACTGATGTGTCCCCTTGGAGCCCCTAGGGCTGTTTGTGGCTTTTCAGGTCTCTGAGAATTACAACACTTGCAAATGTTTGTTAGGTGGCATGATCTGATCGCTTGCCTGTGCTGCTCTGTAGAGCTGCTCGGGTTCTTCAAACCTCCTCCACTTGCACATGTGCAGCCATCCCCTCAGTGCAAACATCACTGTGTGTCTGTTCCTTCACACAAAGTCAGCATCCCTGGCGAGGGATTTCGCCAAAATAATAGCAACTTCAAATGACAGAAACCTTACTTAGTGCCATCACTACCCTCACACACTGTAGCTCTTCCAGTTGATTTCAGTGAGGATTAAGACCTTCAGACCACTAATCTTGATGTAGTAATGATGATGCAGACCCAAAGTCCCAACACACGAAGAGCAGAATATGCTGGGAAGTTAGAAATTAATAAATCCCTTTTGAAAGAGTTGTGTGGAATGGACGTGGTACAGGATTTCACTGGACTGCTGAGCCTGAGGACCTTCAGCAAAGCAGCCCTGTCTGAAGAAGGGTCACTGCCTAGATGTCCCTCCCACAAATGGCTGTTGCAGAGGGACAAGTGTTCTGCTGTTGCAGCAGGGAGACCCTGCTTCTGTTCACCTCAATGTATTTAAAGAGTTACATGGCATGGGAGGCTTGGTTGTCCTCTACATCTTGGTTTCATCTTTCTGCCTCTTACAAGTAACTGGGTTTGGGTACTATATACCTGATATTTAACAGACCTGTTTCTGAGAAATCTGTGAGATGGATCTTTGCTGTCTAAAATAAAGCGCTTCTCAAGACCCTGAATTTCCCTCATGTCTTCACTTTTCTACTGTTTAAATGTGAAGCAATGGCCTTCAGGACCCTTCACTGCTGTGCTATTGTCACTGATGGCATCAATACAGGAGGATTGTTGCTGCTTCTCAAAAACTGAATATGTTTGGTTTTTCCCTCCTTACTGCTTTTGTGGGGGCAAGGGGTGAGCTCAAACCTGGTCTCTCCAGGTCAGCAACCTGTGCTGGCACTGTCAATAGCTGGAGCCATCCCAGCACTGACAGTGGACAAAGCACGAAGCCTTTACTCAGTGACAGGAGAGGAGCTGAGAGCTGCCATCAGCCTGAAGGATTTCCAAGGGGGGAATGGCCAAGCGCTTACCAGAAGGGGTGATCACCTTCAAAGAAAAAAAAAAACAAGCTTTTTCTACTACTGAGTTAGTAATATGTAGACAATGAGTTTCAGTTTCTTATCTCCAAGGTCTGTTACCAGAATGTGCGGCAGTGTGCATGTGTGCAGATGCTGTTGTGACTTTGTAAATTCTGTGTTGGGGGAAGCATCAAATCTAGGGCTTCAGTTCTGGAGATGAAAATAGGATGATAGAACCGGGGCAGGAAGAAACTGCTTCCCGGTCACCATATCCTGGTGGAATTGTTGCAATTCATGTATTATTCAAAGTCTAGATTTCGTGGCCAAGTCTTAAATTAACCTTGGAGTTATCTGAAAAGTCCCTTCTTCCCTGTCGAGTATGAGGCTTTCCCAAGCAAACGCCCTCACTCCTCACACACCTCACCCCCAGTCACGGCTGTTGGTGTTCCAGAGGGAAAGAAATGCAAGCGGCGTCGTGGCTGACAAGCTGGCTTAGAAGTCTATCCAGGTTAATTCCATGAAGCACGGCTGTGGTCGTGCAGGGCCCGTGAGCATCCACACCTCTCCTCAACGCCCAGTTCTGTAGCTACAGTTTCCCCCCGGTGAGGAAGANCCCGGCCCCGCGGCCGCCGGCGGGACACGGCACGGCCGGGCTGGGCGAGCAGCCTGCCCGGCGTCCTCGCCTCCGCTTCGGGGGCCCGGCATGATTTATCTCTCTTCCTCTTCTTCTTCTTCTTCTTCTTCTTCTTCTTTTTTTTTT
>VZSE01010195.1:1366808-1394102 GCA_013398275.1 Promerops cafer
CCCCCTTGGCCGGCCCGGCAGCGCGGGGAGGGATCGGGCGCCGCGCATGCGGAGTGTTTTGGGTTGTTTGGGGTTTTCCCTGCTCAGGGCCGGTGCTGTCGGAGGGGAGAGGCTGCAGCCCTGGAGAGCATCCCTGGGTGCGGGCAGCGGACACCCCCCAAAAAAGTCCAAGCGTCTTTTCCTGGCCGCTCGAGACGCCTCTTCACGGTGCCCTCAGCCCTAGCTGTCCGACGGTGTTCTTCACCTCCCGTCAGTCAGGGTGAACTTGCTCGCCTTGTTTGTGCTTCGGCGGGTCGGTTTTGACTTACCCCTGTGGTATGTGGAAGCGCCGACTCCAATAAACCATTAACTCTTTCCCGTGCTGGCATCAGGCTAGGCTTTGCCCGGGACGGCTCCGCCGCCCTTTTAAGGAAAAGCCGAACCGGGCTTCCCGGGTGCGATGCACGCGTGCGGTCACAGCCCCTCCGGGAGCACCACCGAACCCCCGCCGGACGCGCCTCAGGGTCCGGCGGACGGCTGGGACATCGCTCGGGGTCGTGGGGGGGAGTGATGTCCGCTCGCCTCAGGGATTCCTTTGTCACGCCGCCCGCTGTCGCCTCGTCTGGGTTCCTCTCCGCGGAGTCCGCTCCGTCCTCCGTCCGGTCTCTGTCCCCCGCTCCAGCCGCGCTCCATCCGCGCTCCAGCCGCTGAGCTTCGCACCTTCCTTGCCGCCGCGCTGCACCTCTGCCCGCCACCACCACCCGCAGCTGCTTCGCTGGCGGGATGTTTGGAGAGCGCCGGCCTTCCACCGGAGGGTGGTTCCCGGCGTTTTCCCCGACGGTGAGACCGCCCGGGTCCCGCGGCAGCCTGTCACGGTCAGAGTGCCCTGTAAAATACCGAGCAGCTCCTCTGTAAATAGCGTCTTCTCCCGTTTCGTGTTTTACTACTACTTAAACGTAATTCTCTCAGTCTCCGAAGCCACCTTGCCAACGCTTGACCTCCTACAATCCAGTTAGCCGTGAAAAAAAAAGTACCCGTCGGTTGTCAAAACGCAGAGATTAAGATATCTACCGGCGCTGGCTGGTGTACAGGGTTGGCTGGGAAATGGGGTTTCTCGAAAGTGGGTCCCCACCAAGACGGGCTAATCCCGGTGCAGGTAACTCTGCCCTGGAGATCGGGTTAGCGCCCCATCGGCCAGCGCAGTCCCCTTTTGGGATGAACAGACAATATTTTCAACTGCGTAACCCCCCCACCCCTCCGTTTGTCTAGGGAAACTCTTCCCTGTATCTCTAGATCACATGTAGCGTTGTTGTGTTTGACATTTAAGGACTCATCCCGTCTCTCTCCGCACAGATCGGATACCGGCTCGATCGATTTCCCTTCGCACCGTGCCGGCGGGATTGCGCCCGGATTAAATCTACTCGGGAGAAGGCAAGAGCATGGTCCATACATTCCCGGCCGCAGCCATGAGCAGGGTGAGAATCAGTAACATCTACTGGAATGTGATCGGGGTGGAGAGGGAGAGCAGGGAGGGACAAGCAGCAGCGACTCACTGATGCCACCACCAGTGGCACCCCCGGCTCCCGAAGGCTCCTGGCCCCGCTCCCGCCAGCGCCCCTGGAGAGCAGAGTGGGCTCCGTTCCAGCGAGGCTCTTTCCCCGCTCTTCCCTCCCATGCTGCTTCCCTCACGACCCCACTCCCTCTCCTTGTGACCCCCGAACCCGTCGGTGCGAGAGCAGGGTGTGGTGTAGCGGATGGCGGTGGCCCAGTGTCGCGACAGAGCCGCGTGAAGCACTCAAGGCGGGCACATGGGTAAGCCCCTGTCTGACAGCTCCTCCACAGATGAGCGCCCCCACCTCGACCCCTGCCCGCGGGTCAGCCCGTGGCTACTGCCGCGCCAAGGCTGCTGCTGCCGCCGGGCTGCCGCTCCGGGGCTGCGCTAATGGCAAAGCAGTGTGCAGGCAAAGCGGGCATCTGTGCCACGGAAACCACGTGGGGAAGGGCCACGGCTGTCGGCATGGGGCTCGGGGAGGTTCCTAGGGTCAGTGATCACCATCTTTCCGAGAACAGCACAACCACCAACTCACAGAGTCGCGTACAGGTAAACTGGTCTTGAAAAGAAGCATTTGCATAAATTCCAGCAGAGAAGATGCCTCAACGCATGGACTGTCTTCCAAAAATGTCACCATTTGCAAACTCACTACGTTCATCTGCGCATGTTTCTGATTACATTCATTCCACCAAATAGTGAAAACGGTAATAGAATTTATTGGTCATAAATTATAGTACACGACTCTTTCACAGGCTGAAATCTATGAATGGCTCAATACTGGCTCAAGTCTATTTTTCTAGTCGCAAATGAAATACTTTATTCGAAGGTCTCTTTTTCAAAGAGCTTTCCCCCTCCCCTCACCTAAGGTTTGCAGCAACCACTGACTACTAAAACAACCACCCGTGGTTATTTCAGCGATGCTAGTAGTTACAGGGGGTCTGCTTTTCCCTAGTAATCTGCTTTCAAGACAGTTCCAAGGGATGGAAACTCTTATCAGTTCCGCTTGGAGCAAGGTTGGACTCGTGTTAGGAACGACCGGAGGGTCCCAGGTCTCCCCCGGTTCGAGGCAGCCGCGGCGCGGGGGAGGAGGCTGCTCTCTCCGCGGGGATTTCCGCGGCCGCGGAGCGGTGCGGAGCGGCTGCCTGCACAGCCGTCGCACACACAGACACACAGACACACATACAAACGCAGAGGCATAGACACTCTCTCGGAGAGCCTTCAAATCCCCAAACACGAAAAGGGAAGGCTTTATCAGAGTTGAGTTACTTATCTGGATTTTTGTTAAACCGCTGCTGTGATCTCCGCGTAGTTGTGCGAGTGTGTTAATTGTTCTGATAATGTGTTGTTATCGATACAATAACAATACAGTCGTGTATAATGTGATTTATTTGCCTTTGACCTGTCAATTCCTGACGCATGCAAATTCAAGGGCGCGATCTTTTCCTCCTTACCGGGAGGAGGTGGAGGGGAGGGGTGATTGTGGGGGGGGAACAAAAACGCGAGCGGATGCATTATCACAGGGCGGCTAAACAAGGCTTTCCAGAATGCAGTGCTGTACTTCAACAAGCAGGATGAGAGCCCTTTAAAAAATATTAAAGGGGGGGTTAGACTATCTTCTCGATAACCGTGTGTTAATTCTGCCAGCTTGCTTACAGTAGCTGTAACTACACCACACTCCAAATACTGTCCGATTTCTCGTATACGTACCGAACATCTAATTTCTCGTGGTTTTTAAAGCCGAGTTTAAAGTGAGTTTCGAGGAAGCAAGCTCATTTCCTCCTAATTTTTGTTTGAGCCCAACAATCAGGTAGGGAATCAAAGAGATAAAAAGAAGTTGAAGAACCGTGGTTATCCCGATAGCAATCTCCGCCTCGCCGTGCCTCCCGATTGAAAAGCTGATTCAGGGGCTTGGCAGCCCCAGCGCTCCCCTGCATTGGCAGAGCCACATCGCGTTTTCACGGCTCCCTTTGTGCACTGGAGCGTTTCCATCCACCAACTTTGAAAGCTGACATTTTTCTTCGTGTAGGGTATCAGTCACCAATTCCACGTCACTCTCAGCTGTCCGAAGTTTCTGGGCAGCCAGGAATCTTAAGCACACCAACAGGTTGGCAGGCTGATCGTTCTGCTCGTACGGAGCTTGGCAGGTTTGTGAGTGCTCCTAAGTCCAGTACACCTGTAGCGAGAAAGGGAATTTTACCCCATGAGCTCTTTATTGTGCATAATACGCTAAACTCATTCATTTGCTTTTACAGAGTGCTTCCAAATGCTCGGTATTATTATTTTTCAATAACATTTGCTTATTATTAGAGCAGCTGGTAGCCCAAGCTCTAGTGAAGTGCCTGGCAAAGGATTCTATCATAAAACACTGGTTTCTAAGTTTATAGTTTCTAATTTGGCTGTGAAAGTGTGATTCTGGATGGAACTTGGCATTCAAATGCTCAGCTGGAGAGTAAACTTTTTATAATAAAAACATTGGTTCATTTGGTTTGCTATTTTAGGTTAGAAGAGAATTAACAAAGTTTTTACCCATTTGGGAAGCAGAGAGAAGTCCTGTACTTTTTTTAAAATTAAATGTTACGATTTTGGTAAGGGTTGAATATGTTCTGTGACTTAACATGTATTATTTTAAAAGCAAAGCCCAATCTATGTCTCTATGCTTCAGGACACTGGGGTTGCTCTTGCAGGAACAGCAGACCTAGATCTTGCACAACCATTGATAGCAATTCTGATCAGAAGGTGGTGATAGGGTCCTTACTACTTTTAGAAGTAAAGAAAATGTTAAAATTCAGCCTATTCGAACTTGCTAAGAGACTCCATAATGTTTATCTAATCTGCATGCACTCTATTTGTAAAGCAAGATATTTTCATTTATATTAAGGAGTCAATTTTTTGCTGCTTCTTAATCCTGTTAGCTGCCTGGGAAGAATGATCAGAACCACAGCTAAGGAAGTCTTAGAACCAAAAAAAAATGATGATTTTGTGTGGTTACATGCTAGTCTCTGTCTGGGGAAGTGAAGGTGAGAATTAATCTCCTGGCAGAGTTCCTGGACAGGCTTAGATGTTCCAGAAAGTGCAGCTAAATACCTTTCCAGCACAAGGAACTATTGAAAGCTCATCAAGTAATACAGATGTGTAAGCTTCCCCCTGCTTCACATGATGAAATCAGAGCTCATATGGATGGAGACTACTGTCTCTAGAGTCCAGGTTTCCCTGTTTAGGCAGTTGTCTATAGCTTTTCTTAAAAGGCTGAGCAGTGCTCATGCTTCCTTTTTCCAAAGAAATTGACCTTATCATTGTGGTATCTCTGCCTTGTATAATTTTATAGTTTTCTATTAGGAGAGGCGAGCCTTGATTTTTGGTGTCTTCTACCACAAGTTTCTTTATATATATAATCTCTGAAGACTTTTACATTTAAATTCAAACAAAATTTTACAGTGACAACAATCATCTTGTTTCACTCTTAGGGCTGTCCAGCAGTCATAGAGGACTTTTTTTCCTGGAATTAATACATTTCAGTGACCAGTCTAGTTTTGTTCAAGGTTGATTCATAACCGTCAAACACAAAATGTTGTTTTGCCAGTGATGGGTGCCAGGCAGGTTCCAAAACCATCTATGCAATTTTGAAGACAAGGTCTTAGATGTCACTGGATAAGACTGTGGTTTGGAAACCTTTGACAGGCATTTCAGGATTTGTGAGGAGGCTAGAAAGAAGATTAGAATTTGGTCCATTCCCCTCTGAAGAAGAGTTAAGCATGAATCTTTGCTGTTTGGCTTCTGATTATAATGTCTTTTTAATTGACTACAAACAACTAGGAAATGGAGGTCCATAATGGAAAGAATCTATATCTCTTTGAATTTAAACTCATGGCCTTTATTTCTTTATGGTCAGTGTCTTGTTTATCCATTTGTAAGAGTGGGCAGTTTCTGCATTCCATTTGTTAGGAGGAGTCAAAATGTCACTCAGGAAAGTTCAAAGTTAATGGTCACAAGCCAGTTCTAGTGATCAGACGAGTTAAACACAGAGGGTGCCTACCCCTACACACCACACCTACATTGCACCTGCATTTTTAGCTCAGACCAATGGTACCACAGTTTTCCAAGCAAATCTCTTCACTTTGCTCACTCACCATGGTTTGGTTTCCACTGAGGAGCAGTTTCAGATGAGCCATAATCACCAGATTCTCTTCATCTGCTCTCAGGAGTGTGGTCTGCAAAGATTACAGCTGAACCTAAATCAGCTAGACACCAGTAGCACAAAATAGATTCTGTTTAGTGTTCTTGATTCAGACAGGTGACCATTGACCATTCCACTTTTTACATCCACTTATTTTAGGTGCTTCAGAATGATTTTTTCTAGTGGAGGATAGAAAAGGCGCTTCTTCCTCTGCATGAGTGTTCCACTGGTGAGGAGTAGCTCCACTTTATGAGTGTTCTGTGGCCATAGGCACAGATAGTCAAAACCCAAGGAGTTTGGTTGCTTGGCCTGCATTCTTAACACAGCTTTTGGGATTTTGCTAGGCCTTACATCATCCTCACAATAAACTTCTTGTTCTCAATAGGATATGTAATGGCTTCCCTTGGGATGGACATAGAATGGAAACTATTCTAATTTTCCAAAGTCTGTTGAATAGTTAAATCTTATTGTGGTAAACATTGCCTCATTTTTTTTTGTTTTTTTAAATTTTCCTCACTTAAGTGTGCAGTTTCAATAATAATAATTGTTAGACTATTTTTTTTAATCTCCAGATTTAGATTTTTTTTTTCTCATTTTAAAAAGTAATCCATCATTTTTTAATAACTTGTCTCTATGAACACTTGTCAGGTGTGTATCATCATCTACTACGCAAACACACTACTACTACTGATAGTTCTGAAAGACTGACATCTTTTATTCTGTCAGCGTCATGAAGGCTTCTGATGGAGTATATTGGGCAGTGCTAGACTTCAAGAAAAATGTGGAGTCAGTGGACAGAATGCAGCAAGTCTGATCAGAGGTCTAAAAATGTGCTACATACACTGATACACAAGTGAAAATTGAAAGCAGTATTGTTACTTAAGCTGGAGAGGAGAAGGAACTGGTCTTTAAGGGTATAGGAGTTAAATGCAAAGATGAGAGAATTAAATTGTGTTTGTGGCGATAAACAAGAGGTAATGAGCTTAAGATGTGAATTCCAGTTAAATCCTGGAAAAAAACATGCTTCAAATAGTGAGTATAGATAAGCAGAGCCTGCCTCTGCCTGGAGAAGGACGATGGATGCTTAAAACAGGTGAGACGAACTTGTCAAGCCCTAGGACAGGAGTTTTCTTCTGCCTCTCTTTGTATGGATATTTGACATGGGAAGAATCAGTTTTAACTTAGTTCTTCATGTAGTCTTTTCCACTCTTCAGAGCACACACATCCTGCTGGTTCTCAGCCCGCAAACTCACTGTTCTTCTCCTACCCACGCGTGTGATCAGCACCACTGCTCCTCCCCTAAATGAGCATTACCAAAATGTCTCCCACTGACATGCTGAAGAAATGTTCTGTTTTACTATTGGGTTTAGTTGGTTCTGGCCTCCTCTTTCTTCTTAGCACAATTTTATCACTGTCAGTGGGAAGTCCTGTTTCCGACATGGCTTTGCTATTTCCCCCCACACTTTATCATCTTTCTATTGTGCTTCAAATCTCTGCTGAAGTAAATTTTCTGCATAATTTCTATATGAGTTTCCCTTCCAACTGCATTCTCTAGATCCATAATTACAATATTTTATAATAGTTTTATCATTTATTGTATTATCATTTATATGAAATGTCAGTGCAAGTTATTTGGATTGCATGAAAAAAGGAAAGATCATCACTGATCGATAGTATTGGGAAAAAGTTGTCAATGATGACAAATTTGACTCTTGGTGTATAAAATTTGTTTAGAGTACCTTTGCTGGTAATATACAGGGAAGTTTGTAATCCTTTACAGACATTTTAATTTCTTCCATAATATTCTCCCATGTGAGGATGCTTATTATCACTGATATAAAAGAGGTGGTTTTTGTTAGTTTTCTTGAAAAATCTGACTTTTATTACTGATTCTGTAGAAAGACTAAGAGAGCAGAATATACAAGAAGCAATAGACATAAAAAGAGCAAGAAGTTTTGCAGCATTCCTGGAGATGCCTTTTAATTTCAGTGAGTAAAATAAAATCAAAATTTCCAGAAAAAGTTCTTTTGGTTTTCAATTCTCTTGTCAACTTTCCCTTACATATTATCAGATGTTGTTTATAGAGTATGAAGAAGGTCATGCCAAAAAGTATTCATTTGTCCAGAAAGTAAATAATTCAGTCTTGGAACTTCTAAAAGACACAAGAAGAATTAAGTGCAGATCTTTCAAAGTATGAGAGTGCCTAAGTTCCATTGATTTTAATTCCCTCAAGGAGATTCAATGGGATTTTATGCCCTAAATTCCTTGAAAATATCTGTACACTCTGAATGGAATCAGCCCAAAGCACATTTATTCCTTATGATAGAAACAGATTGTTGTATTGTTTCTTGTTCACCCCCTCCAGTTTTTTAATGCTTCAACTGTTTTCCAAGTAGGATGGTTAAACAATGGTTAGAACAAAGACTACATAAAGTTCAATTTTCTTGGATTCATCTGGGTCTTTACTCCATTTTCCAAACGAAGCCCAGTCCTGCTGCACTAGGAGTTACCTGAACAAGTTCCCATGAGGTAAGCTGGTATGTGAACATGATCATGTAGCTCCTCAATGCTAAGTGCCTATGTTCATGGCAGCCTTGGGATAAAAGAAGGAAAGTAACTGGAAAATACCCTTCAGAGGCAAAAAAAGTGTACAAGCCAGGCCAGGAGCACTGTAAGAATATGGGATGATTGGCAGTTCCGATGGTGTAGATGATGTGCTATTGTGTATCTTATCTCACAAGGACTCGCTCCTGTGCATGCAGGCTTTGTGTAACAAAACCAGCTGGAGATGATGAGACCTAAAATGAGATCTTGTGGACAGCCTAGCCATGGTCTTTTGCTGAATTGGATCAGGAGTGCCATGTCTTTTTTTTGTCATATCGCAGAGACACCAGAAGCACATCTTTGGGGCCCTGATCTAGTGGGTGCGTTCTTGCCCATGGCAGTGAAATTTGAACTATATTAGCTTTAAGGCCCCTTCCAACCCAAACCATTCTATAGTTCAATATCTTAACCATGAGATATTCTACCTCTTCTTTTCACCCAAAGAACTTTTCTTAAAGCGTGTGTTCAGCCCTTCATTTGCAAATTAATTTAGCAAACTTGTTAAATGCCCAGAAAAAAAAAAGAATTAATGAATAATCTTCTCTTGTTGTGATCCTATAAAAATGTTGCAGGTGTACCTATTAGATTTGATTACATTGCTGTACAACAAAGCAATAGCAGTACTTGTATTTGACCAACAAAACACCATTTTCTTTCTCTTGCTTCATTTGAAATAGTAACCCTGTTAAAAACATCAATAAAGCTGCTATATTTCAGAAGAGCCATACTTTAAAACATAGTTCATTAAATCACAAACACAAGGTATGACCCCAGCCAGCTAAAAAGAAGAGAAATGTTCCAATTGTCTCATGGGAAAAGTGAAACTGCTGTTCTTTTTATCTCCTGGTCATCACATGGACACGTAAAACATAAAACACATTCATACAATATATCAGCATTAATACTGGGATTTTCTAGAAAAAGATTACTGCCTTTTTTTTTTCCCCCCAAGTGCTATGTGTGTGATAGGTAGACAGAAAACAAGAAATAGTTTACTTGTCTGCTGTAAAAAAAACCCAGTGATCTTGGACACAGTAAATACAAAAAGTATACTTTCTTCTCTAGAGACTTCACTGAAAGCCTGCTGAAGTACCTGGGCTCTCCTCAGCTGCCTCCCAGGCTCACTGGAGGCAGGCAGTAAATTGCCCAAACTGAGTCTTTCCCTGTGGTAAGTTCAAGCCTTCCCAGGTGAAAAGCCAGTGCACAAAACTACTTTATTGACAGCCCCTTTTCCTCCTTCCCTATATAATGGCAGGACTGGTTATCTTAATGATAAGAAGACTGTTGAACTTTCAGTTCCTACCATTGCTAGAAAGACAGAAAGTATAATATCCTTTTGCCGTCAGAAAAGTGAAACCCTTTCCCTCTCCCTGCTGTATGTATGATTCCCTCAAACACAGCTATGCTTATGGATGTTTTGATCTTATAGGCAGAGGTGAGTTTAACAGGAGAGTTTCACCTCAAAGTGTAGGTGCAGTGAGTTTATTTTGGCTCACAGCACAGAGAGTTTAAAACAAAACAATAAATTAAAACTGGGAGGAATCCTTCAGGCACTCTGACATTTTTCTTTTGCTCTTTCTTTTTGTGTTTAACAGGAGGTGGCAGTTGTAGCATTTGCAAAATAATAAGTACAATAATTTGACATTGTGATATGATTACTTATGTAAGTGCTTAGACATACAAATACCTGAGCACTAAAGTCATCACTGAGAGTCATGGCAGTTATTTCAGCCAAGTTAATAAAAGATCATTACTATAACTATCTACACAGGACTGAACATGATGGGGAATCTGGGATATGAGAAGTCTACCAACAAAAAACACACTCAAAGTTTATTCTTAGTGTATTTGTGCACACTGTGATTATTCCAACAACAAATCAGAAATAATTTGGTGGCTACTTGATCTGTAGGGTTATTTAGAGATAAGAATTTACAAGAAAATTTCACTTTTCTTATACATGTATCTTACTCCGTTTTCTCTGGTGACGAATCTAAGCACAGTTAATTTAAACATGATTTCTCTCTAGTTTACATGCTCATGCATCCTAACACAGGGATGTAAATAACTGGGTGTGAACTTGCTAGGTATTATATTCAGCTGACACAAACAACCCAGCCAGATAGTTCTGTGTAGATAACGAACTCATTTCTACATTGGTTGGGAATCAGAGCTCAGGTGATTGTTGTTCTTTTAATGATTATTTATTTAAATTGGTCTAATTCAAATACAGAGTTGGTCCCAGTCTATGGCTAGCTGGCTAAAGTTCACAGGTTAGACAAAACTTTGGGGCAGGAGTTAGTCCCATTTCTCTGTCTCAGCTCGAGCTTCACAGCCAGGACTTTACTGTGGGGCTCTGCTATTGCTTCTTTTCATCCAGAAAAAACCTGCAAAAACAAGTCTTGCTGAGTTATGCAGGGGCCAACAAATCTCAGTCCTGGCAGATAGGAGAGGAGGTAAATAACAAAGTGAATTTCAAAGTGATATCAGCAGGAATGCCTCACTGAATAGGCCTGCCTCCAACCTACCCCTAGAAATTTTAGACAGTATCTCCCCGGGCTCTTGTGTTCAAAGAGAGCAGTTGTCCCTAAGTTAACCAGGAACAACTGCACCAAATACATCTGCTAGAATTAGTATTTCCTACTGAGGCCTAGAACTGAGTCCAATACTGATCTGAACATAAGCCCTCCACACAAGACCCTCATTGAACTCGACAGCAAAGCTCTGCACCAGTGAGGTTTCTGATGGAATGAAGGAATAGTGCATGCAAGACACACTGCAATGCCACACAATGTCACTGCAAGGGTTTCCAAGCTCCTTCCAAAAGGAAGGTCAGCATCTAGATAGAGCAGCACCAAGACCAAAACTGGAAGCCCTTTTTTAAAACAAACACCATTGTTAGAAAAGGATCTAATACATTCCAGAAGGATATCCATACTAGTTTGAAGACACATACTTGTGGAGCCTTCCTTCCAGAGCCCCTCTACTCCTCTGCACCAGCCCTGAAAGCTGTGGTCAGATTGGTTGACTGATCCAGCTGAAAAACAACCATCCCAAAAAGAACAAAACAACTAGTTTTCACCAGTCACACAAACACACATTTGATTGCTGACACTGGTAAATGAGCAGCAGTCGAAGGGTGAATGCAGAGAGAAACATGGGGCCTTCCCTAGCAGCAGCAGCAGAGTCTGAGATCTAAATAACCTACTTGTGAAACCTCATCCTATGTGCCAGTTGCTGAAATTCACACAATGAAGGCACCACATTTACTCTCTTAGACAGGGCAATTCTGGGCTGAAATAAAGATTACGATGAAGTTAAGTTCTCCTTTGAGATAGAAACACCATTGTTACCAGCTCTCGAAGCTGCTTGCCACCCTCAGCAGCCCTGCTGATCACAGTTTCAGAGCTGCCACGGTGGGAGGAAGGGAGCCTTTCTTCTTTTGCTCTGCAGCCAACAAATAGTATTTCAAAATCAGAAGGACTCAGAAGGACTTGGCATAGATCTGTCTTTACTGGCAGTTTGTTTGTATACTATGTTTACTTATGAAAATGAAGTACTGAAGAAAGATGTTTAAGCTGATTTATCAGTCATTATCAATGTCTAAGGCCATTACAGAGCAGCCTGTAACAGATTTTGTTAGTCAGTGGGATCTGGCCTGGAGCATCAACAAGGTATGAATGGAGCCTAAAACTTTCCCTTTACCTCTGGAAACACAGAAGGAAAATCCATTTATGACTTCTTCAGCCATCCCAGTCCTAGCCAGAGTTTCTCTCACCCAGCAGACTGGCAGGAGAGGTTCCACTGCAGTAGGATCACTAGCCAGAAGAGGCAGTGGCAGCACAGGTAAAAGGTCCAGGGAGACTCCTTTCCCTCACTGCTTGCACTTGCCAACTCGCAAGTCTCTGGCTGGTTGGTTTTGAGACTAGATGTGCAGGAGCAGCTGGGAGCATGGGGGATGAAGCTCCCCTGATGTCGTTCTTCACTTTCCTCACAAACACATCTCCAAAGCTCCGAGTCAAATTGTAGTCACACCCAAACTCGTGACATGCAGCTTACCACACCTCTCTCCCCATGAGCTCCTCAAGGCTCTTCAAAGTCATCTGACCCATGAGCACTTCCGAGCTCCTGGCTCCTCTTGACTCTCCTAAACACTTTCCAGGATTAAAGAAGCACAGCAGAGAGGAACACACTTATCCACAGAACTGAAACCTGTTGCAGGAAAATCGCTATAGCTTCATATATCTTAATGATGGAGTTTCATTAACAGCCTATGTGTCCAACGAATTCGACCAGATCCCTGCTGAGCCTGCAAATTTCTGTGGAGAAATCCCTGGCACCACATTTGTTTATCTTTGTTGACAATTTGTCTCATTGTCTCTGTCATTGATGAAACCACAAATAGTGTGCCAAGATCATTTGCCTCAATAAAAATGACAACAAATTTAAGAAGCACAGATATGTAAGCTGCACTACAATCTTTATCAGTGACACCCAAAACCTAACTGGAACCATTACCTTTCAAGGACAGACTATTAAAATAGGTTCTCCACCTCAACAAGATAAACCTGTCCATAATGCATATTTGTGTCCATGAAGAAATCACTTTGATCTTGAATACATCCTTTAAAAGAATTAGGAAAATAGGAAGAAAAACCCAGCTATTTATTCATATAGGACATAAGGATTGTGTAACCAAAGGTACAAAGTTGAGGTTTTTGAAACTTGCACACAGGTGTTCAAGTGTAATGACTTGATTTCACTGATGTTTAATCCTTCACCTTCAATGTGAAACCCTACAGGAGTTACTTCTAGAAAATGAAAGAGGGCATTCACATGAGGGGTTAATGCAAAGTAGTTTATGTGCATGCATCTTATAGCCTCAAATAATTCAAGATGCTTTTCTCACCTGTCTCCAGTTAGACAAAGCTCAGCTATTTATGCCTGATTGAAGTTACAGCTGTCTTTCCTGGCTCTCACAGGTGTGGCTCAACACAGTAAGTGTCCCAGGGCCTGTTTCTTGCACCAGCCCTGAGTGCAGAGAGACAGAGCACAATCAGTAACATTTCTATCAATGATCTCTCCAGAGTCATTTGCAGATGATGGCCTTTATTTACGTCGAATAATGTTTAGTTCTCCAAACTGTCATATTTGTATTGAAACAAAAACCAAAACTGTCAATTATGTAAAAATACTTGTTCTACACCTCTGATGACACTCGTCTCTGGCGTCTTAGGCTATACCCTATTCTGAGTTACATTCCTTGTGCTGTGGGTTGGGTGAAATGTCATTGAAGCTATGGGTGTAACCACTGCCTTCCTTTAATGCAGCTGTAAGGAACAGTTAATCTGCTTTATGAAGCAAGAGCGACCTCCTCCCCAAACAAAAGCATATGTCACTGTTCAAACCCATGGCACACACACGGGCTGCTCAGGTTGAAGGGTGTAGCAGAGGGGTTTAGCTGACTGGGTTTTTTTAATGGAGCAGGATGTGTTTGCATGTCTCTGTGTGTATGGAAGAGGGAAAGAAAAGCTCTGCAAGAATAAATGCAGAAAAATTAGGTAGGGGCTAGATGAAATAATAAGACTGTGGCCATTAGAAAAAAGAAGAAAGGAAGTCTTTGAGCTGAATACTTGAATCTTCCTCGTCTCAGGGAACTGATACTTCATAAAGACTTTGTAAATAAGTAGGATTTATCAGAGAGATCTGATTCCATATCATATTTTTTTCTAAAGGAAAAAAGAATCACAAGACGCTGAACTTAATTTAAGTGTTCAAGTCAAAAGATATGAGACAAATCCCTACTGAAATCAGGAGAATTGCACAAGTTATAAGCCAGACTGGAATTTGCCTCCCATGTTCAATATTCATTTTTCCCTGCCTCTAACATGAACACATAAACATATGGAGAAAAAAATAGAAGGGATAAAAAGGGAGGAGAAAGGGAGAGTAACAGGGGAGCATGTAAATCTTATCATTCCTCATATGTGCTCAATACAAAATTATAATTTAATAATGCTTATTCCTTGACATAGTCATTAGATTTTTTTCCTTTATTAAAATGAAATAGCAGTGATAAGCAATAATTCAAGGTTTTTATTTGATGACAGGCTATACAATTTTGGCTATATGGATTTTTGTGCTATTCATAAGCCTGTTTAGCTTTGCACTTGTGTTGCAGAAGGATTGAATTATAGCTTTGCAGTAGATTAGATTTCTTTGTATTATTCTATTTATATCTATCTGGTTGCTCTATTACACATTTTCTTCATACTATCTTATAAACTGATTGGGACATGTCTCTTTTTCTATTGTGCACGTAAGTGCCCACCACAGTATGGATTTAAAAGCAAAATTAAATACCCAGTATCCCAGGCTTAGGAAATCATTGGTGCTTTGTTGCTGCGTTATAATTCTGCCTACAGTTCTACCTACCTACTTTCAGCTTATACAGAAAATGCAATTAGAGACATGGATTGTTGAGAAATGGGAATTATTTTCCATGATTCATAATGATGAAAATTTGCCCATTTCTGGCCCTGTTTGCCATATTTGAGCTTAGCTGAGGAGAGCTTTTGATGACACTCTTACATTCTTAATACAATATTCTGTGTAATATCTAAATATGTTCTCAGCTCAGTTGGCATCTTTGTTTGCTTTGGAGTGCTGTGTCTTTGTGTCCTAAAATATAAGATGTATAATCCTTGAATTTGCTCTGTGACTTGAAATAACTAACCTGCTGTTATTTCCCATGAGAGAGCTAATAGTAAGGGAAAATGCTGAGTATTTTACTCAGCAATAAAATGTTCTTCAAATGATAATACATCTTAGAATAAGGCAGATTCTAATATGAGTCTTTTCTTACACTGTATTTGTTCAATTTGGTATTCGTGAAAGTAGGACTCAAGAAATGGACTAAATCCAAGTACCGTGTGGGCAGGTGCTGTACAAGCTTTCCCTCTCAGCTTCTCCAAGTCCCCCTTCATCTCAGATTGTTGCTGTTTTTACACTATACCTCCTTACGGCAGAAATGCAGCTTTTTATTGTGTGGACAAATATTTGCAGAATTCTGAGATGAAACCTCCTCAGTATTTTTTCCCTGTGCCAGGTCTGAACTGGGGTTTTTACAGGTGGGAAGCTGGTGCTCTGATATAGCTGAACAGAGGACGAAGAAGCAAAGCATCAAACCTTGCTGCCACTTTTTACTCTCCTCTGCACCCAGAAAATATACATTTCAGCCCATTTCTAAAGACATTTGATAATAGTGATAATGTTTAAACAAAGGCTCAGCAGAGATATAGCCTGTTTTGGGGGCCTCAGTTAAATGAGGACAGCCTTTTGCAGTCATCTAACTGTAAATTAAATATGAATCCCATGATCTCTGAATTCATGTGCCCCAACTATATTCCTCCAAATACCCTTTTAAACTAATTTCGCACATTTTCTATATATTTATGATAAAAATGTAAATGAAAGAATCAAAACCTGGTAGCTTTACTTTATAATACTTCACTTGAAGCGTACAGGCAGAGTAAACACTGGAGAAAAAAAAAAGTATTAGTAGCTCTGGGAAGCATAGAGTGTTTAATATCCAGATTAAATATTGGTGAAGCTTGAGCTCCTTTTCTGTCAGTCTATCACCTGCTGTTGTAAAAGACTTCTGTCACATGTCTCCTGACCAATTATGTCTGCAGTAGCTTGGGAAGAATCCCCTATCCGGCTGCTCATGGTGCTGTGGGCTATGAACAGGAGACTGCCCTGAATTATTCTCAGGATAAACCCTTTATGGGTTTTAGAAACAATTAACTTATCTATTTTCTACTAGTCCAAAAGCTTTATGGGTAGCACAAATGTAAATTTATTTTAACCTCAAATCCAATGTATAATTTTTGTGGAACTGGAAGTAGGGAACCAGTGTGATTGGAAGATACATTTCAATTAATTCTTCCTCCGACGCTTTATCTCCTCGGCATCAGAACCTTTTATAGTGTTAAAATTAACAATTATGCAGCTGATGGCTGGCTGAAACCACAGGGGATCTGGAAAGGGCTTCAGATAACACAACATGTATAAATCATTCAGGAGAACAATTCATGAAAGAAAAGTTATCTGTGTTTTGGATGACATTGGAAGAACTAAATAGGAGTCAATTTGAGGAAGAGACATTTTGCTCCATTGTCCGGCCTGGCTTTTCTTTCTTTTTTTTTTTTTTATTGTGTTGTAATATACATTTTCAAAATTAATTAACCATTAACAGCAAGATAAATGTTTCTTCTTGTGTTAAGGAAATGCTGGCCTCGGTGGTGAAAGATTATTTCACATGAGCAGCACTCTTCAAGAAAGCTGTTGCCAGATAAGGTGGCGACTGTACTTTGAAGAGGAACAATGAGAAGTGACAGACAAGACCGTGTTTACCAAACTGAATAGAGGACTCGCGGGTTTCCACTCACTGCTCGGTTACCTAAGCCCAGGGAATCAAGGCTGGAGTGCTGTTTCACCAACCCGGATCAGTAACAAAGTGGTAACTACTTCAGAATATAATAACACGCCGTGAAATCTTACTCCAGGGGGTAACGAATAGCATTTTCTTAATTTAATTTTTATGAAATGTTTAAAAAATTACTTTGTTGGAACAGCTCTTGTTTTTATGAATTTGGCAGCTGTGGAGGATTTTTTGTCCTGTGCTTTTTTTACAACGTTCAGATTTATGATTACAGGTCGGGGTGTGAACACAGCACAACTCAAATGTGAAATCCTTCTATTTCAACCAGGCCAGAAATGTAGAAATAGGAAGAAGATGTTCTTGTTCTGCAGCTTAGGGAAGATCTAAATTTGGCAGCCACACTGTACACAGAATGGCATGGGACTCAGGTGTGTGTAGGGCTCTGAGACACAGTCCTGAAAATAACTAACTCCAGGAGCAGCGTACCAATCCACCTCATCCAGAAAAGGCCGCTGGAAATAGGAATCTTCTCCCATTTCTGTCTCTATCACTGCAGAGCTGGCAGAGCTGGTACCTTTAGTATAGGGAAATTGTGGCCTTTGATAAAGTGCTTGATTTTTATTACTTTTATGCTGTGTTTGTGATTCTACAGTCCTGAACTCAAATATTTGTAGAGCTGAAGTCTAGAACAATCTCACTGTCTGTTTGCAGCATCTGCAGTTTCTTTGTTGATGTGAACAGTGCAGATCAGCACTGCCAGATGAGCGTCCAAACAAGTTCAGCAGGAAAGAGGAATAGAAATAGAACATGCATTATATATATATATTTATGTGTGTGTGTGTGTGTGTGTGTGTGTGTGTATGTATGGGATTGTTTCTTCAATCTGTCACAAATATTTCAAGGGGATTTATGTTAGAGGACAACATTAAACAAAATTTGTGACACACAAGTGACAAACAATCAGACTGTATTTATATATGTAAATGTATCTACGGAATGCAATGCACTGTATAAAGAGGGTTACTAGATACAATGTTTATTTTAACACAGATCTCTGAAATTGGGAGTGTAAGTTTTCAGTATGTGCATAATCAGCTGTTATCTATTTATTAATAGTTTTTATAATGCATATGATTTTTATTTTTCTCATCCACAGTTATTTTTACATTCGAGCTCTTAGTGTCTTCAGGTTCTGGCTACAATATTATTGGTGTACATAACGTATTTCTAATTTTTATTACATGGAACTTTGTATCCCTGAATATATTTTACAAGAACATATAAGCATCTTTTTTACCCATTCACATTAAAATCCATCAAATGAAAATGTTACTGAACACAACTGCAGAAAATATTTGGCTCAAATCATTTTTTTGTTAGCTGTCAAGAAAATATTTTCTAATGTGTGAGGGGAGAAACCTTTCTGCAAATTTTGACGTGCATGTGTTGGCTGAGGAGTATATTTTCTCTTGATGACAATCAGCAGGTTAGATTAATCCAGTAGCATTACAGAAATAATACAGATCCTTGTTATGTATGTTATCCAGAAGATCTTTAGAGGGGTCTTGGAAAATGAATCTTATATGTTATTTTAGGTAATGATGTAATTATATTAAGTAATGATAAGTAATAGTGCCAAAATGTTTGGCTAAGTCCCTTTTTCTCCTAGTGGCCCACAAAAATGGAAGGTTGAGATTCTTCATTGTATCTACCTGTGCCAGAAACATAGTGCAGATCAGGGCCAGCTGACAAAGTTTTACTTGAGCAAAAATTTCTTTGTTTGGGAAGGTTTTTTTAGTACTTGATTTACTTTGCTCTGTTCAGGATAACTGGTCTACTTTTTTTTACTTTTCAAACTTCAAGAAACTGAGCTTTGAAAGGGCATTTCTTGGCTTTGATTTACATCATTACATTTCATAAGTGGTGATGTTAGTTTTACTTTTTGGGGCTTTTTTTTGTTGTTGTTTTGGGTTTTTTTTTTTTTTTCTGTCTCACCAGTCCCGGACAAGGCAATGTAGTCCTTGATCATGTAGAGATAAAGAAATTGGGTCTGACAGATGAGGGCACTGGCAATAGATTTCTTGTTGAGGCATTTAAACCAGTAACATCCCTTCCAGCCTTATGCTTCTCCTTTGCTAGGAGCTAGCGCATATGGAGCAGGGATGGCTGAAGGAAACACGTCAGCTTCTCACCTCTGGCAGTTTTAAGACTGATGTCTTAACATAAAGTCTAACTGGTGGATTGTCACCACTCTAGGTCAAGCTGAAGTTGACATCATTGCTTTCAGGGCCAGCTTGGTAGCTGGAAACCACAAACAGAAGTATGGGCTAACTGCTGGCACCGCTGCTGAACACCAGACAAATGGTCCACCAAGCCCTAAGCTTTCCTGAAGTGCAATCTTTGCCCAAAAACTGTCCTCCCTTCAGCAACAAATACTGCTTAGATCTCTCTGCCTAGTTTCCTTATTATAAACTGTGATGGTAAAGGGTGTTCATCTGGTTTTGTAAGGAATGATTAATAAACAGGCAAAAATCCATCCCTCAATAAGGCTCATAACCACAGAGCCACAGGGGGATACTGTGTTTGGGGTTTCTTTGCATGAATCTTGTCATGTTCTTGGTGCTGGTTGTTTTCTACACAGGAGAGGGAAAGTGTGAAACTAGCCCACATTTTTTCCAAACCATCAGAATAAACCGTATCTGTAGAGAGTATCTTTAGAAAGCAGAATACGTATCCAGAGCACTCAGAGCAAGAACTGTGAGCCTACTTGCTAGTATTGCCACCCACTACCGTGACACTTGTACTCCTGCTGGAGGGTGGCCCAGCTTCAGAGGGAAGGACTGTGCTTAAATAATGTGGGGCACCTCACTCTAAATAGCATTGGAGGCAAACACAGGATGCACTACTGAGCAACTTAAATTTTGACATGTGTTTTCTTTTGGATTACCATTCACAAAGAGATGGTGAGTTTTAATTTAATCAATTAAAATTATTTCTTCCAGCACTTTCAAACACCTGCCCTGAGTCAGAACACTCTCCAAGATGCTTCCTTAAAATATGTTCAATTTTCATGAGCTGGCTTTTTCCAACAAAAGCAGGAAAAATCCTGACATTTCTGGGGATAAAACTTCCTTTTTTAACACATGTGTGAGGCTCTGTCCTCAAGACACTGCAGTGACATAGTGGTGGGCACAAACTGCCTCTGCCTTGTCACACAGAATGTGCCATTCTGCACTTAGTTCACTAATCTGGTGGAGGAGACAGGTGTGTTCACCGGTGTCTATTCTATATTATTTTCATGGTGTTTAAGCTGTAAAATCCTTTAAGAAGGAAAGGCATTTGCACAATGTCTTCTTAGAGATAGTACTGTTATAAATCATCACATAAAGAGAAGAAAAACCTTCTAATTGCATGCTTTATCTTCAAAAGTTATGAATTTCAGAACAATCTGCATATCAGGTACCTTGTTAGTATTTTAGTGCTAAAAGGCTTCTGTTGATATATTTCCAGCTTCTGTTACCTGCCTTTGACACACCACATAGTTATTTTCTTTTTAATCTCTGAAAAGCAGAAATACTGTGAGCTCTTTGCTGGTGCCAGTATGGATAGGAGCCATCCCTAAAGAGACGTATATTGCAATTGGCAAGATATAAATCACATACTGTATAAATATAGAGGTGTTTATGTGTCAGGATGTTGGCAAGTGGTTTGTGGGAAAAACTACTCTGTTGGATGCAGAAAGCATCTTTCAGATCTGCCATTTATGACTCCTCTTTTCTTGCTGCTTTTGTGCCAGTCTTTGGATTATCATTAGGGATATATGTGATTGCTTGTCCAGATGTTGTACAGAAGTGCCTTGAAAGAGAAAGAGGAATTCTTACCCCATTCCTAGTGAGAATGATGCTGTTGGGAATTTGTTTCAGCATTTTTTTTGCTTTGTTTTTGATTTTGTGTTTTGTTTTTTTGTTGTTTGTCTTTGTTTTTTTTTTTTTTACAATCACTGTCTTCATTCACTAATGTCAGCACTTGTTTATTTGTACAGGAGCTCTGTTCTCTACCAAAACTGGGGCTTGCAACTGCCTTGCTTTGAAGCATAGTAATTAACCCCTTCCAAACCTCACCTGCAAATTGCTGTTTTTTGACCTTCTTCTTGTCATTTCCTTTCACCCCATTTCTTTTTTTTTTCTTGCTTTGATGAACTTACTTCAACTCGACAGCAAGTTCACAGGTCTCATAGTGTCTTAGTGCAGCTACTTTGCTTTAAATCCTGTGGCACGAGTACTGTTCCTGCAGTTCAATCCACACTGGTCCTACAGAAATCTCCAGGCAGCTTTACCTTCTTCAAGAATCCTTTGTTCTCCCTACTTGACAGGGCAGCTGACAGAAGCAGCCAACAGGCACTTTGGGCACTCCCTTGTGCAGAAGGGTGCAGGAAACAGGACCAGGAATGATGCCTGGCAGTAGTGGTTCCCCAGGGCATGGTCCCCAGCGTCACCCTGATTTATCAGGGACCTTAACACAGACTGAGCTCCTGAAGGAGGACTCAGCTGTCTGGGGCTGGGGCTGATGGGATGCCTGGGACTCCTCACTGAGTCCTGGCGGTCACTAAGGGGATTGTCAGCCAGCAATGTGCCCTTGAGACAAAGAAGACCACCAGCATCTTAAGCATTATCCTAGCAGGAATTCATCACCAGCAGGTTGAAGGAGGTGATCCTTCCTATACTCAGCATAGGTGAGACACACCTGCAGTCCTGTGTCCAGTTCTGGGCTCCTCAGTGCAAGAGAGACAGCAGTGTGCTGAAGAGAGTCCAGCAAAGGGCCACAAGCCTGATTAAGGATTTGATGGAGCATCCATCCTATGAGCAAAGTTTGAGAGAGCCAGGACTGTTCAGCCTGGAGAAGAAAGGCTCAGGGGAAATATTATGAATGTGCATAAATACCTGAAGGAAGGGTGCAAGGTGGGTGGAGCCAGGCTCTTCTCAGGAGTGCCAAGTGAGAGGACAAGGGTCAATGGGCACATTCTAAAACACAGGAAATGGCATTTCAACATAAGAAGAAAACTTTTGCACTGTGAAGGTGGTCAGATACTGGAACAGGTTTCTCAGAGAGGTTTGCTCTCCAACTTTGGAGATGCTTAAGATCCATCTAAATAGTGTCCTGCTGTAAGTGACCCTATGCAATCAGGAGAGTTGGATTAGACAATCTCCAAAGACGTCTTCCCACCTCAGTTGTACTGTGATTCTGTCATACATCTTCTTGCTTTTCTTTGTCCTTCTTATTGGAAAAAAGGCTGACCAGATAGAAAGGCAGAAAGACAAAATGGTGCTTTGATCAAGTTTGTGCTCTTTCAGAAAACTGTGTATATATATAGTGTAGATTTTATGCACAGTACCTGCCAGAATCATCACAAGATTTGAAATAAATGGAGGAGATACCCAGGGGAAGCCATGTGTCTCACATCTCTCAAGCAAGGGATGCCAGTGGCTTTGACAGAGTAGTTAAATATCCAGACAACATAATCTGCGCTGGTAAGTCAATAGCAGTTCTCAGTTTGAGACATAATTTCCTTTTTTTTTTTTTTAAAGGCAGTATTTTATGACTAGATCTTCATTACATGCAAGGTCAATGGATCTGTTTCCCAGAACAGGTAGCTGGGAGTCCCCAGCTGGAGAGGTGAAGACTTCCAGCCTAAATCTGTGAGCTTTGGGAAGGTAATGACTATAAACACAGCAGGCTGGAATCCAGTTGCCAGCACTCTTGGGATCTGATACCTTGCAGATCCATAGGCAGCCCCACAAGGACCATATTGAGGAACAGCCCAAGGATTAGGGAGGATCAGGGAGTTTGTATGTGTGAGAATCTTGATGCAAGAGACTGTCTGGTAATATATATTGAAAATAATCATGCTAAAGAGTAAGAGACTTTCTGATCAAATGTTGTCAGATGAAATTTTGAAAGAATTGATTTGTTCTGAAGCTACAGCATATACAATAATGGTAAAGTATTGAAGTAAACCCTACACTGTCACCTTTTTTATTATTTAAGTGTCTCAAACAGTACTAAAATCAGTCATGATTCCTGAAAATGAATTCTTGCTATTAGTTATCTGACCTGGATAAGAATCAGTAACCTAGAACTGCAAAGCCATGCATATAATTATACCACTTCCCCACTGAACTTGCATTATTATTATAACTGCAACCAGCCTTTGTACAAAAACTGCTTCTACACTGCATCTATAATCTGTTCGAAAATAATGACATGTACCATTTCCAGAGAAGAATTACTAATTAAACATATTCCTTTTACTATTTCATCTATTGTCCTCAAAAAGTCAACAATTTCAACCCTTTCGTGTATTTTTTCTACACTATTTGGGGTTTAGGATCTGCTTCTTAAGAATAAAAGTACAATACTATCTTGTAGAACTGAGTTGTCATGACAAAAATTTATATCATTCTAAATTATCTATGCAACAACATGATAGAAACCCAGAAATAGGATACAGTAGCAAAGCAGTTCAACTTCCATTAAAAATAAAAGCTCTTTTAATAAGCTGCTGGCATGATGTCATTTGATATAACCATTTTAGGGTTAATGGTGGTTGGCTATCATGAAGGATTTTGCAAGTGTTGAAGTTATCAGTGTCCCCATATATGCCTTAGCTCAGCAAAGCAGTTAACCATGTGCTTAAGTCTCATTTTGTAATCTCTTTCTCTAACCATAAATCCTGCTTCATTGACTTCTGCACTTTTTCTAGCTTGCTGAGGGAAATTCATGATACCTGTTTGGCAACATAACAGTAGCATGACAGACTAGTGCATGCTTGCACCATGTTTAGGATTTTATTAGGGAACACATCTGGAAATGGGAGGAAGATGTAATAAAAGAGAACATCACTATGTTCTTTTAATTTTACTTTATGTAAGAACTTTTAACATGCAAATAGTGTGTTGCTAATTGCAGTGTCTATTGAGATATTGATAGTAATCCTTCAATTATATTATTATTTAGCTTTTATTTATCGACCCTGCAGGATGCAGAAAGCTACAGATGAGCCCTAAATTCTTGCAGTCTAAAAGAAAAACGTGGATGTCCTATGGAATTCAAAGTTAGGGAATAAAAAGGGTGAACAAGAAAAATCCCTTATTGATTTGGTGAGGACAGTTGTTTCAGATTTCTTTCCTCTTCTCTGTGCCTATTAACCAGCCCAGTGGCTGTACATTTTTGTATGTTTCCACCTTTTGTACATTGATGTCAGCTGCTTTTGTATGTCAACCATGTGCAAGTAGATAAAGCGAGCACTTTTGTCTTACAGAAAGGCTACTTATTCTTATGTACTTTACACCTCAAAATGATTCACAGCACTATGCAGGTACTGGTGCTATAAATAGGAGATGCAGGTCCTTAGTCCAAGCCTTTTACAAGTTTTCACATCATACAATCTAGGTGATTTAGAGATGTTCAAAACCACTGGGCAATGCCCTGAGCAACTCAGTATCTAGCTTTGAAGTTAGCCATGCTTTGAGCAGGCCTAGGTGGACCAGATGACTTTGTAACTTTGTAATGATGCTTTAATATAAAACAAAAGGAATAGAGGGTGAATCAGATTCTCCAATAAGACATCATTTGTTGTTTCATTATATTCAGCATAATAACAGTAATTATTAAGTCAATACGCGTACACCAACATGTTAAAGAAATGTAATGAAGAGAGAAAAATAAAAGTCTTCATGGAGGTATTAATGCTATCTTTTAGGGAGGTTAATGAGAAAATCCTGTTAGACAAGACCAGCTGAGATATGGAATATCATTTCTGTAAGAAGTGCTGACATCTGAGAATTTGTTATTGTTTCAATTCAGGGTGAAATCAAATGTTTCTGATATGCCATGCAAATATTGCTTTAGAAAAAAGACTTAATTTCTTAAATATTTAATTTCATAATTCTACCATTGTGTTTCAGACTTCATGCTCTGTTTTCAACCAGAGAATATATGGGTGCTATGTATTTATGCAGTGCTGGGGTAATTCTTGTGAGAGGATGTGCAGTGTCCCTTTTCCTTTGCCAGGCAGACCAGGGGTTGGAACACTTGCCTGAAATACAGGAGAGCTGGACTGCACAT
This sequence comes from Promerops cafer, assembly GCA_013398275.1. Lineage (NCBI taxonomy): Eukaryota > Metazoa > Chordata > Aves > Passeriformes > Nectariniidae > Promerops > Promerops cafer. The sequence continues at coordinate 1,391,685 of VZSE01010195.1, forward strand.
CCACTGTGCCCAGACTTGTTTTGGAGTGAGCACTTTCAATATCAGAACATAATGTCCAGGGCAGCAGCTGGCAGCAGCACCATTATTTATTACCCTCAAAGAGAGATTTTGAAGAAATGAACCTTAGCCAAGACGTAAAAGGAAAAGAAAGGCAATGGTAAAGTCCAAACTGGTATTATTCTAGAGACAAAAAGAGCCTTTAACATTTTTGAAGACTGTTTTAAAATAATTTTACCCACTACTACTACAATAAAGCAGCCAGAGATGCAGCTGTACCAAAGCTCTAGCTTTGGTAATTAGCAATCCCTGAGCATTCAAAACTAATCTGGAAGTAGAATGAGAGAAGAGAGAATATAACCAGAAGAAGCTCCATCTCAATGGAAGTAAGTGTAAAGAAAATGAAAGGAAGATCCTTAAGAAGTCCATGAGAAGTTTTTTGTTGAGACAAAACTGCAACAATAAGATTTGAAAGATCTCTCTATATAAAACAAATGTAACAGGGGAAAGAAGGTGCTGTGTCTGCTGAAAAACTATTTGTGTGCTCTGCAGCAAGTTCTTCAAAGGGGTAAAGAACCTATCTTGGACAGATGGTCCAGACAATGTTAAAGAGAGATAAAACAGTAATCTTGAATTTGCTGTAGGAGAAGTACATGCTTTTTCTGAGCAATGGCTGAGCTAAACAACCAGGCAGGGATCTGCTCCACTCGATGTCTAAGTTTAGTTTGGTCAACGTTACACAGTGTGAAGCACTGAAGAACATAACACCCAGCTTCAACTAGCTCCTACTCTACCTTCCTGGAGATAAAGTTTGCTCATCTTCATTTCTCAGTTAAGCATATGACCATCAAAAATTAGCAATAAACATCAGAATCCAAAATACTTATGACAAATCTATTTAGTTGCTCGTAATTTGAGTCTTTTGACATTCTTGTGTGGAGTGTTCTCTGTGTTACAGAACACTGGAAAGGTCATCTGTCCCAAATATTTTATGTTTAGGAATCAGAAATCTCAAAATGATGCAACTGTTTTCAGTTTTAGACTTGTCTGAGGAAAATGGGTAATTCATCATCCTAGAATGTCTCTACATTCTGCCAACACTGAGGTACCTGATTTGGCCTCAGGGCTTACCATATTGTGCTTGGGCATAAATAATTCTAGTGTCATTCTAATAAAGAGTCTCAGGACCATGAACTTGACTATGTTGTTTCATTTTCCCACTTCTATATAAGCAGTCAGATGTGTATTCTAATGTTGCTCTCTAAAAATGCTCATGCTTTAAGTTTTCTACTAATTTAAGGTGTTTCCAGAAGCAATATCTTTTATTGGAGCTGTCCTGGTGCCTAGCAGTTCAAAATGAAGATCAGAGTATGATCAGAGCATGATTTTAATTCTTTAATGAGATGTGCTGTTGCTAGGTGTTTGTCATGTTTGAGACAGGTGGTGCTAGCAGCTGCATGTCTAAACCTGAATTTCTCTGAAAATTACTTGTACTCATGATCAATAAGTTTTGACAGTTCTTAGAGATCATTCTTAAATTGGTAATAATGGCTGTGTCTGTGGGTCTGGTCTTTATTAATGTAATTAATTAAGATTAATGAATTAATTTCCAATTAGAAAAAAACATTCAGCAGTGTCCTCTGTAAATGTTGAAGTTTTCAAGCTTTTAATGTAACATAGCCTTCCCTTTCCCACCTTTTCGTCAGATGACAAAGATTATGGCTGAACAATCAAGCATCTCCTCTTTCATATTTAATTTGCAAATTATACTCTTGTACCTGGAAAAATAATCCCTGCTTTAATGCATGAAAATTGGAAAATTGACAGTTCCTTTTCAGCAGTGGCAAAAAGTGCTTTATGGTAATTTAGGCTAACCTTGACCTCCCATATACAAAAACATGAAAGTCTTTAACAGCCACACTCTAAGTCTAATTCTCCTCCTGCTCTTCTTGAGTAAATTAACACTCGTTAGCAAGTGGGATGCATAAAACCCAATCTTGGCTATGATGCTGTAGGAGATCTGTGTCCAGACCTTCCTAAAAGCATCTGGACACCACTTAAGATCGCCCTCAGGATTCTCTACTTCAGAACATGGATTCATTTAACTTTTTCAGTTCCTCTTTACCACAACGTGGATTCTATGTCCCTTGTCCATCTTTGCACACTATTGCTCCTAGGCTGGCAGTCATGCACCCACACCCAACACCAACAGTTCTGTGAAGGACTCTTCCCTTCAGAGTCCAGTCCTTGTGTCCCTCTCTCTTCTGCCAAAGGCAATGTGACAGCCTGTGCTGTAGTCTGACCAGCTGCAGTGTCACAGTGTCAACGTTTTGCCGAAGTTTAGCACAGAAAAGCTGATTTTCTCCAAAGCTTCTCAGAGTACCAAAGCTGTATTCTCCCTATTTTATTTTATTTTATTTT